>OX401405.1:50716073-51233573 GCA_947846245.1 Cerastoderma edule
GATAAAATTAATATTACGCCTCTGATAGAGAAGAAAATATTGTGGGAAAAGGAGAAATTGCTCATCACGTGTATTCCAGAGTCGTCTGCAACAAAGTGGTAAAATATTGATTTGATTATGGGTAAGCTCAAACGTTTAATGATTTTATCGTCTGTAAAAAGCTAATAAAGCATTTTTATAACGATCGATAATTTTGAAAGTCGCTGCAAACACTATAGGCGTTCATAGTTCCCAGTGTGTATCATTCCTAGGTAAAAAGGGTATCCGGTATAGCGTCAATTCTTTAAGTAAGCAGTAACGACTTTAACATGGAACATTAGAAATGTTGTGTATAGACACAAAATGTCTGAATCAGATGGTATAAACCGCTTATTATGTGGATAAGTATCCATAATAAACGTTTTATGTGTAGAATATGTCTAAGCAAATGATATACCATAATCATGGCTTGCATTTGACAATGAATATTGAGTAATGGATCGATTGTCATTTTTTTCCTTTAGTAGTACATATCTTTTTCACATCTACCACATAAGTCTTAGGAAACAACTGTGACAAAAGCGCAAATTGATGAACGATTTATTTTATTGGTACAAAAGTGTCGTCTTCATACTATCACGATTGTTTCTTTATTCTGGATGTTTATATATCCTTTTATTCCATTTTGTTTACAATTTCTATGAAGGAGTCATTACGAAAGGATTGCATCGAACCTTCACAAAGTAGGATTCATTATCTTTCCTGTTCTTCTGTGCGGGAGTCAATTTCAAAGAAATGCATACTCAATATAATCACAAAGCAAAGCTCACATAACTTTATTTCCAGGTCTTCGTTTATAGGAAGACGTCACTTCTATAGTATTCCAATGAACTCGAAATATGATCACAAAGCAGGATTCATATACAGTGAACCCTCGTTTATCCGAAGACGTCCGTTCACAACAAAATGTCCGGTTTACCGAATAATCCGGACTAATGAAGCAGAGCATGTTCTTATTCACATTAAGACATAAACGGTCTGTATGAGCGGTGTATAGTTATAACCCTTTAGCAAACGCCAAATTGTCGACCGTCCCAAATTGAAAGAGTTTGCAGAAGACATCAAAACGTGATGAAATTCAAAGATAATCTTCTGATATGGCAGAAAACATTGTGGGAAAAGGAGAAATTGCTCGTCACGAGCAATTTCTCCTTTACCCACAATGTTTTCAAAAGTCGTCTGCAATAAACTGGTCCAATAATTCCGTTCCCTTACAATTTTGTTCGGATTGCGAGACATCCGGATAAGCGGGGTCCGGCTAAACGAGGGTTCACTGTATACATATATACGTTTCTTTTTAATTTTTTATTTCTGTGAAAGAATTCCTTCTTTAGTATTGCATTATACCCTCGATATGATCATAAGCCGGGATTCATAGTTATAGTTTTGTGCTGTGAGGAAGCCTTAACTATAGTGTTGTATTGAACCCTCGATATGATCATAAGCCAGGATTCATAGTTATAGTTTTGTGCTGTGAGGAAGCCTTAACTATAGTGTTGTATTATACCCTCGATATGATCATAAGCCGGGATTCATAGTTATAGTTTTGTGCTGTGAGGAAGCCTTAACTATAGTGTTGTATTGAACCCTCGATATGATCATAAGCCAGGATTCATAGTTATAGTTTTGTGCTGTGAGGAAGCCTTAACTATAGTGTTGTATTGAACCCTCGATATGATCATAAGCCAGGATTCATAGTTATAGTTTTGTGCTGTGAGGAAGCCTCAACTATAGTGTTGTATTGAACCCTCGATATGATCATAAGCCAGGATTCATAGTTATAGTTTTGTGCTGTGAGGAAGCCTCAACTATAGTGTTGTATTGTACCCTCGATATGATCATAAGCCAGGATTCATAGTTATAGTTTTGTGCTGTGAGGAAGCCTCAACTATAGTGTTGTATTAACCCTCGATATGATCATAAGCCAGGATTCATAGTTATAGTTTTGTGCTGTGAGGAAGCCTCAACTATAGTGTTGTATTACCCTCGATATGATCATAAGCCAGGATTCATAGTTATAGTTTTGTGCTGTGAGGAAGCCTCAACTATAGTGTTGTATTGAACCCTCGATATGATCATAAGCCAGGATTCATAGTTATAGTTTTGTGCTGTGAGGAAGCCTTAACTATAGTGTTGTATTGAACCCTCGATATGATCATAAGCCAGGATTCATAGTTATAGTTTTGTGCTGTGAGGAAGCCTTAACTATAGTGTTGTATTATACCCTCGATATGATCATAAGCCGGGATTCATAGTTATAGTTTTGTGCTGTGAGGAAGCCTCAACTATAGTGTTGTATAGAACCCTCGATATGATCATAAGCCAGGATTCATAGTTATAGTTTTGTGCTGTGAGGAAGCCTCAACTATAGTGTTGTATTATACCCTCGATATGATCATAAGCCGGGATTCATAGTTATAGTTTTGTGCTGTGAGGAAGCCTCAACTATAGTGTTGTATTGAACCCTCGATATGATCATAAGCCGGGATTCATAGTTATAGTTTTGTGCTGTGAGGAAGCCTCAACTATAGTGTTGTATTATACCCTCGATATGATCATAAGCCGGGATTCATAGTTATAGTTTTGTGCTGTGAGGAAGCCTAACTATAGTGTTGTATTGAACCCTCGATATGATCATAAGCCAGGATTCATAGTTATAGTTTTGTGCTGTGAGGAAGCCTTAACTATAGTGTTGTATTGAACCCTCGATATGATCATAAGCCAGGATTCATAGTTATAGTTTTGTGCTGTGAGGAAGCCTCAACTATAGTGTTGTATTGAACCCTCGATATGATCATAAGCCAGGATTCATAGTTATAGTTTTGTGCTGTGAGGAAGCCTCAACTATAGTGTTGTATTATACCCTCGATATGATCATAAGCCAGGATTCATAGTTATAGTTTTGTGCTGTGAGGAAGCCTCAACTATAGTGTTGTATTGAACCCTCGATATGATCATAAGCCAGGATTCATAGTTATAGTTTTGTGCTGTGAGGAAGCCTTAACTATAGTGTTGTATTGAACCCTCGATATGATCATAAGCCAGGATTCATAGTTATGGTATTGTGCTGTGAGGAAGCCTTAACTATAGTGTTGTATTATACCCTCGATATGATCATAAGCCGGGATTCATAGTTATAGTTTTGTGCTGTGAGGAAGCCTTAACTATAGTGTTGTATTGAACCCTCGATATGATCATAAGCCAGGATTCATAGTTATAGTTTTGTGCTGTGAGGAAGCCTTAACTATAGTGTTGTATTGAACCCTCGATATGATCATAAGCCAGGATTCATAGTTATAGTTTTGTGCTGTGAGGAAGCCTCAACTATAGTGTTGTATTATACCCTCGATATGATCATAAGCCAGGATTCATAGTTATAGTTTTGTGCTGTGAGGAAGCCTTAACTATAGTGTTGTATTGAACCCTCGATATGATCATAAGCCAGGATTCATAGTTATAGTTTTGTGCTGTGAGGAAGCCTTAACTATAGTGTTGTATTATACCCTCGATATGATCATAAGCCAGGATTCATAGTTATAGTTTTGTGCTGTGAGGAAGCCTTAACTATAGTGTTGTATTGAACCCTCGATATGATCATAAGACAGGATTCATAGTTATAGTTTTGTGCTGTGAGGAAGCCTTAACTATAGTGTTGTATTGAACCCTCGATATGATCATAAGCCAGAAGTCATAGTTATAGTTTTGTGCTGTGAGGAAGCCTTAACTATAGTGTTGTATTGAACCCTCGATATGATCATAAGCCAGGAGTCATAGTTATAGTTTTGTGCTGTGAGGAAGCCTTAACTATAGTATTGTATTGATCCCTCAATAGGATAACAACGAAGGATTCATATATATGCATTTCTTTTTTCACTTTCTTATGTCTGTGAAGGGGGTCATTTCTACAATATTACATTGAACCCTCAATACGCTCACAAAGTGGGTTTCATATATCGAAATCCGATCCATATGGCTATTTCCTTTTTACCGCGCTCTGATTGCTAGCTGTCTTGCCTACATCCAATAGTCTGTGATTTATAGATAATTGTCCATGGTTTCTATATAGATCAGATATCCAGTGGGGGCATTGATTGTGCGTGGATATGTCTATCTATCACAGATAGAACACGGTCTACATTAGTGTCATACAAGCTTCGTACAAAGGGGGAAATGTTTGTTTCGTTTGTTGTGCCTGTCTATGTCTTTGTAGTATCATTTATATTAAAGTTTTACTTTGTAAATACGGTTAAAGGCTTTTCGTCCGAAACAAAAGAAATGATAAAAAATAAAATAGTGATCAAAATGACTCAAACACTATCGAGGTTGGTTCACGAGAAGTTTTATGTTGTATTATCAATCCATTCCGTCACTTTGGACATATGACAGTTACCAATAAAGGACACTAGTAAATTCATAGAAGCCACTAAGACACTGGAGCATAGAAAGCTATTACCATAAAGGGTTATGTTCGTAATATTGAAACGTATATGTATGTAAAGCAAGCAGGGGAATCGCTTGACCAGTGTTTACGACCTTATGCCTGAACAAGAAAGCCGCGCTGCATGTATCTTTACTTTTTCGCACCTGCTATTGGCAATTGAAAACCACAGTATGTACCCCGCATGAGTTGTTCATCAACTTTCTAGTTCTGGTGGTATACGATAGCCCATGTTTTATAACGACCTAAAACATAGCCCATCGACTGCGATTCCTCTACCGAGTGTTTAACATAACACCGCTATAAAGCACGGGTTATAATAACTTATTTGATTTGCTTCATTTTCTAAGAATTCTTAGATTTTGAGAACGACAAACTCGCCTCTAATTTTGAATGAGGCCAATGTGTTGGTGTAGCTGTATTGTATAATTGGAGTAAATCGATATGGATCGATAGTATGTCGAAAACAAAAACAGCGGAATTCCTCCATCCCATCTGCCCTTCCTACATATAGGCTAGTGTCACCGGATACATAATATGTCTTCTTCAAAGTGGAGCTATAATAGAAAAATGTAATTCTAACACTGTTGGATTTCAAATTAACCCCTTCCAACACAACTCAATTATGGGAGTGGAGTGGTCTATATGAGAATTGGAACTATATTGTTGTGACTAGATATTTAATAATAGGGCGCTTTTTTATGAATATAAAAATGTGAATACATGATTAATACACAACACCTGACTGTTAATAAGTTTTGTAGTCACATGGACTCCACGAATCATTTAAAAAATAATAAAGCTGTAAAAACATATTATGGAAGGAATGGATGTGAGAAACAATATATGGGATATGCTGCAAAACTGGTCTGGACTGATTCTGACTAAATCTAATTGTACTAATACCACTTATATAATTACCCGTTGTATTACGACTGACCTTTTGTTGCATACCTTTATGCGTTGTATTTTTTTATTATTGTAGAAATAATTTATATTTACATCTCACCATTGTACAATCATAAAACACATTTACAACATAAAAATTCATTTCTTAACCCTTTCCCAGACAAAAAATTTTCGACTGTCCTAAATTGAAAGAGTTTGCAGACGACATTTCAAAATGTGATGAAATCGAACGATATTCGTCAGAAAGAGTAGAAAGCCTTGTGGGAAAAGGAGAAATTGCTCGTTACGAGCAATTTCTCCTATTCCCACAATGTTTTCTAAAGTCATCTGCAACAAAGTTGTTTAATGTCGTTATTGTGAAAGGGTTAAAGAATATAATGGCACTCCAGTACGGAATTATACGAGATAGAACAAAGCAATCCATATTTTCGCATTGTCGTGCTTAGGGAGGAGATTGTATTCTCGCGTATATACTGGATAATTGGCGAAAATGGAAAATAAATAGTCTTCAACGCATCACATGTTTGTCGACCTTATACTGGGTAAATAGCGCCATTAGTGAATCGATATGTGAAATAACCGCGCAGTGACATAGTTGGCGCTCTATTTTCTTTGACTCGGACGACAGCGTTAAAGGCACATAAAAGGAGATAATGCTATATCAAACTAAATCATATGGTAAACTTTTGGTCAGATTTAGATAGTTATCACCAAAATAACCATCGGCACAACTTAAACATGAAAGCCAACCAGAAATAACCCAGATAAGCAAGTTTTATAATTCAGATTGTGTGAATCTTCACCTCTGACCTTGACTGTTGATACACAAACTTTTGAACGGGCCAATCAGAATTCGTTATTTTGAATATGTAAACAAACAGGTTGTTGATAAACATGATTGAATTGGAGACAACTACATTTAAAGCACAAAATAGCTTATGTTAAAAGATTCTATCTATCAGGGTCTCCTTTTATGTGCCTTTAAAGCTTGCATACAGATGCAATAAAAACTTGGATACTGAAGCTTTTATCTCTGAAATTGTTAAGCAACTGTACTGTTGTATGAGGCGTGCTGGAGATCGGCTATTTGGGTCAATGTAGATGGTATTGAAGTATTTAGGTCGTGTATGGATAGGGGAATAATATGTATTTAAATTCAAAAGCGTTGCAACGGTTTGAATGACATTGTACACCAGCTCTATATACTAAGATTGTTTGACACATTCTGAATTAATATTGCATTCAGTAGATATTTTTCATTGAACGTTGTACTGAATTCCAAAATCTGTATCATTACAATGACATTCTTTTTTGGCCTGCAAACTGATTAATGTGTAATCAAGCAAATCACCATAAAGACGAAAGGAGTTACACCGGATGAGCCTTTGCTTATCGCACAGAGGTATCCGGGATGGTACATTTGCGTCTATGTGGCAACTGTTTCAGCTTCTTTGATTCCTTCCGTTTGAATGACCGTACATTGAAGTGACATTTCGGATAAACGGACAATTGCTCTTATCAAAGAAGCAAACACTTGGATCGAAGACAAAACGGTTTATGCCACGTTTCAATGACCCACAAGGGGTGTCCTTTAGAATTGATGACCTGAGAAACCGGTCCTTCTTTTATGATTGTGTTCTGTTTGTATACATGTACGTCTAATTATAAGTTCGTGTGTTATATGTGGGTCTGTAAGTAACTTCTCCATGTGTATGAATGTTTGTTTATTTGTCTGTATGTTAATAATTGTCCGTAAGGCTTGCAAAACGTTATGCCAGCCTTATGTTCGCATAGGTATGTGTGTTATTAGAGACATACTTTCTTCCTTTTTTAATAAATCGCTCTTTGTCTATCTATTTGTACCTATATCAGTGCATCATCGTAAGATATAAATCTGCATGCAGAGGCTATTTTCTTGAAGCACGAATAACCTATAATTAGGGTATCATAAAACATAAAATCGGCGTTACATCTTCTTTTCAACTCGAGGGTTGAAGGCAAGCAGCGCGTTTGAATGATGGGAGCTCACGCAAATATGTACACATATACGCATCAGGGGGTCAACAATTGGCTTTAACCCTTAGGATGCTGGGTAATTTTCTAAAGATATATGTTTTAGTCATCTGCTTTCCAAAACCTTAAATATTTTGTTAATTTTGTTACGGAAATAAACTGTGAGTGACAAACAGGTTAGATCACAGTCCAGCCACCAATTTACTTTGCGGCTGGCCTGGATCCAACCTGTTTGCATAGAGATAAAGTCTCCCACACTATAAGGTATAGTGACAGATGTACGATTGATTAGCGATATGCGATAGATGTGTGATACAATAATGATAGTGTACAGGTAACAAAGCATCGACAGGTACAGTACTTTCTTCAATATTTCTGCGAACGGAAGATATGGTTTGAAAATTACCACGTATAAATCGGTGATTGTACTCATGGACGAATACCCGTAAATCGCCATATTGAAACTTATTCTGTCGTCGAATAACTTCGGTCGTTCTCGGTTAACCTCGGTCGGGGTCCGGATCTATGTAGTTTCTTGCAAATAGTTCCTGCCTAAAACGAGGTTTGTCGAGAACCACCGAAGTAATCCGATGAAAGAAAGTATTTCAAAATGGCGGATTGTGGATATTCTATCTTATTAATGAATTTACTAAAATGATCTGTGTTTTTCCCTCGCTGAAACGCTTTACTGTATACCACGGTGATACATTTTCCCATGAAATCAATTTTACTATTGCAAATGATTGTTATAAAGAAAGCCCAATGATCGACCAGAAATAAAAGAAGAAAATAATTTCATATTAGTTTCGTCATCTGCTGTTGCTTTGGACCAAAGGGCATTATAGGTAATCGTTTAATACATTTTTCGGCATTATTTTTTTGAACACATTATAGATATAAAAGGTAGGTTGGTGGGTTTCGAACATTTATCGTGTCTGTTCATCATGTGTATGTTAATATGATAGTAGACTAGCTTATAGCTGCTTCCTCATACTTGAGACCGCCATAGTTCGCTTGAAACGTTAGCCGCTGAAGATCTTGTATGAGATATGTAGCTGTCAAGACGTATTTCAGAACCGGTCTTCTGATGCATCCATAACGATATCAACATTTGCAATCCGTGCAACATTCCTATGTTCCCTTATTAACCTATCTGCTTCCCATCACATGTATAAAAAACTTTTATACTTTTGAACATGAAATAAACGCTGCATTTTTCATCATTTAGAGGCTGTCTATTCATATTCCCGATCTCTACTAGTTGATTATTCCAATCTTCTTATGTCAATTTATTAACTTATTGTATAGATAGATAGGTATATTTCATTATGGTACAAATGCCTCAGGGCCACAAGTTCAGGCAGCTTTCATTTCAAATTACAAAAACAAGTCCATAGCAATGTAATGTTACAGACTTCTTAGTCGGTGATTGCAAAGAAAGTATTGACTAAACTGTTTGTTGTTTTGTTAGATATAAAACCGCACATTCTTTTGGCGTTTTCAATCTCTTGAACGTGAATTAAACGCTGAAGTGTGCATGGTTTTAGAGTGTGCCTGTTCGAATTCCTGATCTCAATCTAATATAGCTGATTATCCCGATCTCTAATGTTCACCTTTCTACTCCGTATATATATAAAACCTCACAGTCTTTTGGCGTTTTCATACTCTTGAAGATGAAATAAACGCTGCATATTTTCATCATTGAGAGGGTGCCGGTTCAAATTCCCGATCTCAGTTGATTATTCCGATCTTCTTATTTTCACTAATCTATTAACATATATGTAACCGCAAATTCTTCAAGTGTTTTTATACTCTTGAACGTGAATTAAACGCTGCACCTTGCATGGTTTCAGAGCGTACCAGTTCGAATTCCCGATCTCTTCTAGTTGATTACTCCGATCTTCGTATTTTCACTTATCTACTCTTCGAATATAAAACCGCAAATTCTTCAAACGTTTTTATAGTCTTGAATATGAATTAGATGCAGTGTTTTGCATGATTTTAGTTATTTTCTATCTTAATGTACACACGGTCCACACCAATTGGTGGTGAAGATGAATTTCGGATTTAAAGTATGTAAAGACTTGGCTCAATTGCCTGTGTTTTTTACATTTTACAATATACTTTGCCTAGCGCGGGATATTTGCATTGGTCAGGACCACTGGTTATTACATCATTAAACCACAATAAAACGATCTTTGTTGATTAAACAGTATAGCGATGCTCCAAAGTAAGACACGAGTAAAACCAAGAGCTCCTATGAGAGTTTTCTAGACTAATGTACACTACCTGATAAACTTCTTTGAGTCTATTGTAAAAAGAACAGATGCTCATCTATGAAATGGTTGTATGAGCATGTTCGTAATCATTCACAACTGCATGGTATAGCCTAGCTGAAGCTAATATGGTTCAAGCAGATATTGTAGATATATACCCATTCTTCACTGTCGCGGCTTCAAACCGAAAACTATCCCAAAAGACCACAAGCTCGTGCAAAGCAAATGCACACTCTGCGAACTCTCAAGGGTAATTTTAAACCTGATTAACTTTAAATAAACCTCTGTCGTCTTTCTAGGAACGAACGAAACGGTACATGTGTACTTTTATGAACAGCATTCCATTGCATCGTTAGTCTTCGAAAAGTATCACGTCCAGCCAAACAGCTGCTTTTCGTAGATTACTCTGAATTGCAAATGTTCATGTCTTAAGCGAAGGCTGTATATATGAAGGTACTCGTAAATATAGCATGATTGAAACAGAACGCTGATTCAAATTATATCAACGCAGATGGTTAAAGACAATGTCACCGGTTCTTGTCCATGTCCACTTGCTTGTTCACAGATGTGCGTTATGGACTAGCCATGGGAAGCAAATATATATGGTTTTTATACATTTAGGGTCTGTATACGATGTATATATATCAAAAAACATCGCAATAAGGAAGACTATATTAACTTGATTTTTAGGTCGTTGGCCCCTCAAAATGTTGGAAACATTTTAAATAGGAATAATAGTATTTCTTTTTAAGACGGTATTAGACTATATGAAAATCATGGGTCTTTTGAAGTGCGAAACTTTCCCCATTTGAAAAGAGTAGTTGATTTCATGAACACATATCTTCATTTATTTATTTAAACGGTCGCCAACATAAGGTCATGACCCTAAAACAGGTTCATCGATACAGTCACCGGGTTGTATATTTGCACCCATCTGTTGAAACCAACCAAGCGTTTTGTGTCAAAGCGAGGACTATGCCACCAACAGACAGTTAATTTCTTCTTACGGATTCTTTAATCATTCCGTGTTTCTATAAACAACAAGTTGTCATTATTTCATGGTCATGAGACAGAATCGACGCAATACACGCTAGTCAAAGAATGTCTCTTATTCGAACAATTAAGCATAATAATTATGTATTCTCCTTCTTGGACACATTATTGCTTCGCTGATGCATGTAGTCACACGGTACCATTTAAAGTGACAATGTTTTTAAAGGCTAGCTAACAAAATTAACTGGTGCTACATTTTGGAGGAGGAGGAGGGGTTTTCTCTGATTCATTTTTTTGCGAAATCGGATTGAATATCAAGACTATCTTTTCAATAGCATGTATCATTACCAGATATTGCAACATTATGTGATGAAAAACAAACCCAATTTCATCAGGCAATCAATGAAAATGGGCTCTTTCTCGATGAAGAATGTGAAGGTTTGTTTGCTTTAGTGCATGTATTGGTCCTATCAATATGCTCATCTCGGCTATCGATAGTGACAGCCATTTGGAACACCTCGGCCATTTCTTAAAATAACCTAGGAGGTAATGGGGAGCCATTTTTGAAAGTAGGTCAGCAACGAAGGGCATGTCCGTTTGCAATCGTATCTACTCGGAAACCCCGGGGATTGCCGAAAAGAGCCGAATGACATAATATGAAACAAAGATGTGCTGATATGATCATCTTTAATAAAAAGGGTAATAAAAACCTTCACTTGTGATATGTAACCAATTTGTGTGTATCTAAATACATATTTAGTGCCTGTGTGCATTTTGCGTTATCCGCCGGAAATAAGGCGAATTACCCCAGGATTTCTGGTGTATTCATGTACTGCCTACGAGGTATATCTACCGACTTGTTACGGGGATTGCCGAGTAGATACGATTGTAGTGACAGCTTCGCCTTGTTGTAGGCTATCCACCGGACTAAATCTGATTACAAGATAATGGGGGCATTACTCTTACTGATGTCTATATTCATTGCCTAACCATGAGAAAGTTATGTATATGTCAACTGAAAACACTTTGTTAGAAAAAAGACAGGTGCTCTCCTTGCTACCGTTTTACAAAGGAAAATATATGCGTAAGTCAAAACTTACTGACATGGAAAGTATTGTAATTTGACACGTCATTGGTAGCATCTCGGAGAGACGATTCCAATGATGTGTTACTTTTCAATACTACTTAGCTTACGATTGAAAAGGGAAGGGAAACCATTTAGAACTTACGCTATTTTTTTTGCATAAGATGTCTTTTAACCTACCCTGGGTATGTATTCTCGATTAATGACTCAAACACTTACTTTAACTTAAGTTCGTTTTTTTATCAACAGAGTACGATACATGTGAATAAGTCGAGTTCTTGACTGAGAGACTTCGAGCATCTATCACGTTTAGACAGCGTTAAGGCTGACTTAAGTTCAACATTGATTTAACCTTTTCGTTTTTCATCTTTACATCGATTGACTTTTTCTATCAATTAATTTACTTATTTATTTATCAATTTATTTATTTATTTATTTATTTATTTATTTATTTATTTATTTGTTTGTTTGTTTGTTTATTTATTTATTTATTTATTTATTTATCTTTTTATTTATTTAAGTATTTATTTATTCATTTATTTATCTATTAATTCATTTATTTGTTTATTAAGCTATCTATTTATGCAAGCGTTTGACCGATACATTTTCCTTTTCTTAATGTAACTATTTAATTATTAAAGAATTTCAATTGATTACATTGTAAGAATGAAAAGAACCCCGTCTTTCTCTACAAAAACATTAATCAGACACTTTTACGTATAATAAAATCCTTGAAATCACATCGGTGCTGGTCAAATGAACGAAAATTTAAAAAATAAATCAGTAACGATGATGCACGCACAGAACCTCTTGAAATACAGGCTTAATTAATCGGTTATAGGAAGGGAGATAAACATGTTTCAACAAACAACTTGCAAAGTTTGAAATGTAAGAATTATCTCCCTTGCAAGGTCTCAGAACGATATGACTCGATGCCTAGCTACCTCCCCTACCTAAACAACACCAGCTATAAGGGGTGTGTATAAAAGGGTTTCTTACATGCACTATTCTTTTAAGATATTAGAATTGTTGTGTATTGTTAGCATTTATTAGAATCGACGCGATTCAATTGGGAACCCGCACAATAGGGTTAGAACAGAACAGTACAGAATACTTATTTCATTCTCCCAGGTACAATGTGTACAGCATTAGGTATACACGACTCAATCTAGGAGCCAAAACTACACGTCAAGTGATAGGAAAAACTAGATATGTGTCTTTGAATTTCAAAATATTTAAATATTAAAAAGAAAATATGTACATTTATATACTTTAGAGAAACAATAGAGAAAATACATGCAGCCACGGAAATGCGATTCTTATGTGTATATCTACTCCCCTTTACCGTCTCTGTTATCGCTTTCTGTTAAAACAATAATTAATTTTCCTCTCCTCTGTCTTCATCTCAGCTCAAAGCATCTCCATAACGTGAAAGAATACATAACTGCAGAAATATTCGAGAGCTTAGATGAAACAGAATCAAAGAATATGAAAGTGTACGCTCAAACAGGAAATAAAAAAGAATTGAAAGAAAAAAGTTTATTTAACAAAACAGTTCGTAAAAAAATCTTAAGGAAATTGACAAACTCTTATCTTGACATTTGGAAACCCTAGTTTACGAGGATGCTTCTTCAAACAATAAGATGTATATCTAATATCGTTTACGATCATCAATACGTCAGTATACCTTATTGTTACATGCTTTTGATGACGCGTTATCTTTAATTGAAGACTATTTTTAAGGCAGGACCGCTTACAATGTCCAGCAGTACCTATCAACGGTCATCTTAACCCTTACAATGCTGGGATATTTTCAAAAAAATAGATTTTTGTGTCGTCTGCTTTCCGAAACTTTAGATATATGCTTAATTCTCTTTTAAGAAAGATACTTAGATCACAGGCCACCACCAATTTACAAGGCGGTTGGCCTGGATCTTACCTGTTTGCATAAGCATGAAGTCTGTTCCAGTATAGTAAGGATTAATATATTGTAAATGTCTCCAAATAGTTTTCGTTACATCACTACAAACTGTTTAAGTATCGAATAAATCGTGAAAGATGACGTTGAAGCATAGTAATGAAACTTTATATAGTCATGCCAGACTTGCGTTGGTTAACCATCTTTTCATTGAGATAAACAATTATGTATTAGTAATACACTTTCCACACAAATGAAACACCATCGTTTTCCGATTTTTCGTCCACGTGTTGGTTAGTCGAGGTTTTTACCAAAATGTCACTTTTCTTACAATTATAACAAGGGAGACAAAGTCAAATATTCAAGCTACAGAATATCCCGACACCATATCACGCTTCGAGAAATCGCACACCCGAATCACCCGGAATCTCGATCCTCGTTTCTCCCGTACCTATGGAAGGATCACCAACGTCTTCTTCGCCATCTGAAGTAAAGTAAGGATACTTTAATCATGGCGATATAATCTCAAAATGATTCTGTAGTGAGCATCGTTAGTTGTGACTGTACTACTCGCACTTATTACCTGGCGGCCATTACTATTTTCAAAATGACTTATTCCACGGAAATACACCAATTGCTTGTCTTGTTCCAAAATTATTCTAAACGAAACATTCATGAAGCATGGTCAACAACGGTGTTTAACACCAATAAAAAGGTAACGAATGATGTATTCCGTTTGTGGTGGATAACATCTCTCGTATAATGCCCGTGTCTTTGTCACATCTGAATTGTAAATGGCTAAAGGAAACCATTTGTGTCGATGAAAATGAGACCTATTTCTATATGCAACTCGAAATAGTTGCTAACATACTCCTAGTGTCTAATTATTTCTAACTGCTCTTACAGGGAGCACCTAATCAACTATGAAGTATTATCAACATTTACTAGAAATTATTTCTATTGATTATCTAAAAGAGGAAACATCGAAAACGGCATTTAAAGGCTCATAAAAGGAGATAAATGCTATATCAAACTATATAATTTGCCAAACTTTTGATCAAATTGAATTAGTTATCACCAAAAACAAAACTCAGCACAACTTAAACTTAAAAGCCAACTAGAAATAACCCAGATTAGCAAGTTTGATAATTCAGATTGCCTGATTCTACCTCTGACCTTGTCAGATGATACACAAATATTTGAACCGACCAACCCGAATTCATTATTTTAATACGTAAACAAACAGGTTGTTGATAAACATGATTGAATTGAAGACAACTATATTTCAAGCACAAAATAACTTATGTTAGAGGATTCTATTTAATAGGGCCACAATACATTCGTTAATTAATACCAATAACTTTAATGAACATTATAAAAGAGCTCAATATATTTTTTCAGTAATCTATTTGTACTCATCTCCGTTCGCGTGCCTTTAAATAAACGATTCCTGAAGCCGAATTCTTTTTCATACAGTTACAGCGGATAATCAAAGATAAAAATTGCCGAAATAATATTTTGCTTGTCAATTAAATTGAAGTTGAGTAGCTAAAAGATTTATTAAAAGCATACCAAAGGGTTAAGTTAGTTTTTAGTTGTGAATGATAAAACATCAGTATATTGTACTAAACAGTTGTTGAGTCATTTAAGATTATCAATGCTCAACTATTTTTCTGTTTGCTTAAAGAATGCTACAAGAAGACAACCAAAATTCCATTTGACCGCCATTTTGGATAGTCTTACCATGTAAAGGGAGAGCACTCTTCACGACAATCTCGTTCACGGTATCTCCAACCTCATCGGACCTGTCCGTATAGCCGGAGTCGCACGTTACTGTGCTGATCTTGCTGATCTTCCTAGCTTTGTGAACCGTGTCTAATAAATAAAACAAATAAACAAATAATGTCATGTCTAAATGAATAGATAAATGATGTGTTGTCCAATCGCATATTTTTGTTATCCAACGAAAATGTACAACTTTACCCTTATAGTTGTAACCGCCTACATGCTTTTGAAGACGGGTTAGATCCAGGCCAGCCGCCAATTAAATTGACGGCCGGCCTGTGATCTAACCTGCTTGCTTCTCTGACTATCTTTCTTGATCGAAGTTTAGAAGATATTTAGGTTTTGGAATCAGACGACACAAATATCTATTTTTAGAAGAACTCTAAATTATCTTCAATGCAATGGTTTCACGCAGATTAGTCGAAACAACGACTTTTGGAGGTTCATTGAAATGTGATTGCAACGTTTTAGAACATTTAGGGGTGTTTTAATCGACCGTAGCCTTCTGCAAGAATGGCGTCCCGTTTAAGAACTAATGCCGTGTTATCATTAACCTAAATGGGATCACCAACTTTGAATTAGGCCATATTACTTCCGAGATATGGACAGCTTTGTTTTATTTCAACTCGGAAACCGTTATATATCTCTCGTTTACCCAGTTCCACTTGACAATTGTCGTCTTTCTTATTAACAAGATGACAAAAAACAAGAATGAATCATTATGTCGTGTCTTTATTTGAAAAACCTCTGCTAACATTGGACGTTTTAAGTATGTACATTGTCAAACACACATACTTTGATAAAGTTAGATATTAAAAAAGGAGAAGCTATTCTAAATTTAGAATTTAAGAAGAGCTACATGAGTTTCGTTTGTCGATAGCTTTTCTATATTCAATTGTCTGGAAAGAGGAGACAATAAAGCGAGATATATTAAATTATGGAAGGAGGGTTCACTGCACAATACTTACCTTACAATACTTACCTTTCACGAAAGCGTAAATCTGAAATCGTATCTAAGAGAAAAGCTATGATTGCCATCGTGAAATGTAATATACGGTAAAGTTTTTTTTTAAAAAAACTCTTTTTTCCTTTTATAAAAACAATTGACCGATGGTCAAAACACCTACAAATAAGAATTCATAATGCTTTAAACCAATGATAGATTTTGTTTTCTTTAATTTCAAAAATGTCCCATAGGGAACAAATATAAAACTAATTAATTCGAGCTAAATTTATTCGAATTTTCAGCCTGCTAAGGCCTTCATCAGGAGAACCTCCTGGTGAAGGCCTTATCAGGCTGAAAATTCGAATAAATTGAGCTGGAATTATTTAGTTTTTTTTTCTCTGACAAATATATTCACGTGTTTTCATGAATATTCCCGTTGAAAGCTCTTATTGTGGAATCTCCGACAAACATTGGGTGCAGAGTTTTGTCAATGGGTCGACTTACAATTCGCTTAAGATGTACCTCCTCCGAAGTGGTGGTTTAACATTTCGGACATGAACATACTCACTTACAAATCATTCGGACACCTCTGCTTTCCTGGTTTCCAAGTTGACGTCAATAATACTGTGTAACCATTACAAGGGTTTGCCTTTAGACAGTAACAGTTGTATGAAAGAATCTATGCTATGAATAAAATCGTTTCTGCTTGTAAATTGTTAAAGGTAATGGGCTTCAATGACCTATCATCAGAGTACAGATCTGAAATCACATTAAATCTCGCTCTGCCTACATTTAACCCTTTCCCAAACAATAGCGACATTTGACTACTTTGTAGCAGACGACTTTAGAAAACATTGTATGAAAAAGAAAAATTGCTCCTGGCGAGCAAGTTTTCCTTTTCCCATATGGTTTTCTGCTCTATCTGAAGAATATTTTTCAATTTCATCACATTTTGAAATGTCGTCTTAAAACTCTTTCAATTTGAGACAGTCGAAAATGTGTTGCTTAGGAAAGAAATAAATACTGGTGTGCAAAATGAAAGCCAATCTAGCGCTTCTCTCACGGAATGTCGATGGTACTATATGTTTATGTACCTGGACTGACCTGTCCTTTTTAGGCGGTCAAGTTTGTGGTATTTCTCTAACTTTATTTTTTGGACTGAATTCGCAACAAAACTGAAAATCGCTGACATAACGTTAAACCCTTATGCACACATCCTTTATAGGCGGATTTAAAGCCGGATGTCTGATCCCTGTCGTTGATCAAAGAATAAGAAGATTAAAAAAAAAAATTCTTCTTTTCACGATTTGAAATTGAAAACCAAATGCCTTTTACTGATATTGGGTAGTTGGATTTTATTGTAATGTAACAAATATATATAATAACAATAAAGGAAATAGTTATAGGACTAGAAAGTTAAACTACATGTACAGTACACAAACAGATGACTGCATAAGAATACAATATGGTGTTATAAGTAAAATACACATATAAACAATTTACACAATTGTTATACACTTCCATATAAAGAGTTCATAATCGATTTTATTTTTTTAACTGTCGTCTGCTTCCTCTTTTAATCCCAATCGATGATAATAATTTTTTGTCATTTGACAAAAGAAGCTTACTTGCCCAATTATTGTCCACTTTGCCAAATTGAGTGCAGTACAAAATAATTGTAAAAATGATGCTTTTTCCGTCATGAGTAATGTATCAGTTTGTTACAATGAATCCTACCGACCTATTTAAAACAGCATTATTTGATAAACTTCATTTTTGTCGCATGCAGTTTCTTTTAATTTAGACCATTAACAAAATACGCCATGAAAGATTGAATAGGCTTTTATGCGTTCAGGCTTCCGTCGCTGATAGAGGGTAAAGCTGTACACAATTTTGTCATCGACGATGAAATTAATTTCTTCTTCGGGTGTAAAGCAGACGACAAATATTTGGAAAGGTTTTGGTTGAAAGACGGAACCCTGCAATGCTTCTATTCTACGAAATAATATATGAAAGTTATTTGCAAGATTTCAAATTTTATAATTTTTTCTTGTTGACTTAGAGCGGAAGTTCAACAATAATTGCTTTAATGTTTTAATCCATATGTATATGTGAATTTATTCGCTCTTCATTCAAATTTTGCACATTTTGTAAATTTGTATAACCCATTACCAAGCAATGACGTCATTTAACCACTTTGTTGCAGACGACTCTTGGAAACATTTTGGGAAAACAAGGAATTGCTCGTGACGAGCAATTTCTATTTTTCCCAGAATGTTTTCTGCCCTAGGAGATGATTATTTTCCAATTTCATCACATTTTGAAATGTCGTCTGCAAACCATTTCAATTTGGGACAGTCGAAAATATGGCGCTTGGTAAAGGGCTAATTGGCTGGTGGCCTGTGTATTTGAAATAAAATGCATATGTCTAGGTCTCTGTCTAGTATCGAATTGAATGGCGGTAAATCCAATTTTCAATATCCCTTTTGCATGTTTGATTCTGGGTACATTTCAGCTTACGAACCTGTACTCAAGTCCCCACCATTAGATTATGGGATTGGTTCTATTCTAAAGCAAGGGCACACATTAATTATAAAGACTAGAAGTATACATGTACATTTATATATGAATTATGAATAAAAAGATAAATTACCAATAGGAAGCAATCAATAATTTTGTCATATTGGTTTCATAAATAAGACATACTCCTTGTGCTTCTTCTTGTTATACAACTATTTATCAATTAATAATCTAACATCGTGTTTCATAATTCTCACTTAACGTGCTTTACGATTTACTCTGCGTTTAGTCAAACCCGTCTTACGAAGGACAAACTCTTGATTTGGGAAAATACATATTGAAACAAAGAATCGAAAAAAATCGTGTTTCTGGAATATACGTTACTAATAAGAACCTTGTCTAATACATAGCAATAGCTTTTAACATGCGTTGAGAAAAGGAGGTTACACACATCTATGGCGAGTCTACAAAACTTTTAAAAGTGTATTGCAAAGAAGATCCCAATTGGGTGTTAATTTGCCATACGTGTCTGTCTCAATACTAAAGGAAGAGGGAAAGTTGTATTAACATTACATTGTGGGCGACATTAGTGCAGGGGTAGAGCGTCGGACTCTTATACCGAAGGTCCCGGGTTCGAATCTCCGTTAGGCGGGGTGAAAATTTCCGGGACTAACCCACAAACCGGCGCGATTACTGGTTTAGTATCCAGGAGTAAATCGCCACCGCTGTGTTACATGTGACATGTTTGAAGCGAGTGCTGACACACGATTTGATCTTCTCTATAACAGTATGTGGGTAATAGAAAACTACAATATGATTGTTTGCTACGTTTTGTACACTGTCCAATGGTATATGATATGTAACAGTTTATGATATTCTGCCCGGCCAAATCTCGGACCTAGGCAAAAACGCGCAAAGGTACCAGAACGTGACGTTACTTCTAATCATTACTAAAGAGTACAAAAAGACAACAATCAGTTGTGCTATATAACCAATTTGTATGTATTTAGATACATATTTAGTGCCTGTGTGCATGTTGTATTCATGTGCGTTATCCGCCGGAAATAAGGCGAATTACCCAAGGTTTTCTTGTGTATTCACGAACTGCTTACGAGAAATATCTATCGACTTGTTACGGGGATTGCCGAGTTGAAACGATTGGTGTAATTTATGCTATACAGGCATATCAACACACGGTGAATGTTGGTGGACAATACTAATACAATGGAATTGTTAACAATTTGCCAAGTGCTCTGTAACAGTTTAGTTGACACAGGTAGAGAGATCAGTTATAGCAAACTCCTACTCACTTTGTAATTTTCACTTTAAATATCACTACCATCTTAGACGTCACGTGACGCTACATAATCCTACACGAATCGTCACGAGGACAGTAAAACTAGCATGTCGACGATAGACGATGACCGAACATTTGTTCCCTTTACAAAAACATTTATATGTCTGTGTCTTTATTTTATCTAGGGAAGTTTATAATGATAATGATACCTTTACGACACCAAAATTAATATCAATATGATTTAGAACAAAGAGATAAAGATTGACAATGCCCATAGAAGACTCTGGTATGTTCGGAAACGGTTTGAACTTTATCCCAATATTTTGCTTGAAGGCAGTGGTAATATCGTAACGTAGAGTAAGTAACAATTGTGACGAGTTTGCAAAAATAATTGTTTGCCGGCCATTGATCAAACTTGCAATCGGAGGAATGATCCAAAAGTTTCTCATCTGAACGACAGGGGCCAATGCTGTTTGACATACCTATATTGTCAATATGTACACGTTTATATAGTATTTGATATAGGTATATCAAACGACATTGGTTCCGATGAGTTGAACAGCTTTTCAAACATAATGTCCTCAAAGAAAGAAAGAATATCTACTGTAATAAATCAACAACCTCACCAGGGTTACCACGATCGTTAAACGTGTTAGTACTAATAGGAGCATCTAGTAAGCTACTATCTAGAGAGTTTCTATTCCGGGGCAGCTGCGCCCGATGACTATCACACCGTCCCAATCTACACTCGTCACTCTTCTGATTCACAAACGCATTCACTACACCGTTACCCTCTACACTAGCAAGGTAGTCTAACGTATCTAAGGTATCTAAGTCCGACTTCACAGGCGGCCTCGGTTCTATATCTACAACCGTCGAGTTGTTCTCGAAACCAAACCCAAGTTTAAAATCGTTTTCACCTGTACCAGTGATCTCGACGGGCGTGAAGAGATAGTCGTTATCTTGGAATTCTGGGAAATCGTGGGCGTCCCCCGCTTTTCTTTGTTTCTGGAACGCCTGTTTGAGCTCTGCGCATAGAGCGTCGTTCTGCTGGTTTTGTGTCGTGGAAAGATCAACGAGTTGATTGTCTGTATCGGCGTTCGCCTTTGCTTCTGGTCCCACCGAGTGGTCTTCCGAGTTAAGCTTCGTGTTAGATTCTTTGACGGATATTTCGTTCACATTTCCGTTTGAAGTTGTTCTGATCTTACTCAGGTCGTTCAGGTTTTTGTTGGAGTCTGTGATCTTTTTGGGCGTTGTTTTGATGAAGTTGGCATCCCAACCATTCAGCCACCATGTCGTCATTTCGCCCTTACCCTGAAACAAATAATGGACGAGTGAAGCAAGGATTACGTGAGCATCACGCCGGATATTAGATTCTTATTCATCTTTTATAAACATTTTTCATTGCCCAATATATTTAGTTCCGTGAAATGGAGTATAAAAAAGTTAACATTATAAAATCATTCTTAGCAAACGGGTTGGACTGAAGTTTCTGAAGCTTAGATACAGCTCTTCCCAGTTAGTGTGAAATCAAAGTTCCTGTTATTCATTTGTGCTACTATACGTCTTGTGCATCTTCGAAACAGTCAAAGGGTATAGTCTATGTTAACACTTTAATCCATCATATCGTAAATTGGATTACATCATTAAACAGTTTGCGAAAGCAAGTGTGCCAAAAACGTTTTCTGCTCCTTGTGAATCTCATATTCTTTTTTATCAAATTCCATTACAAAAATATTTTTTGTTAATAAGGACGAGTCAGTCAAAAAATTCAGCTATTTGGTGTATGGGTTATTCCAATTCCTCAACGACTGAAGGGGTATTAAAAAATCCACAGTAATCAGTTAAATTATAAACATTAACAAATCACAGATGAGAGCAACCAACAAGTCAGGCGTAAGCACGATGCGATTTAAGAAAACTTCGCATTTCTAACAGAACAATTATATTCATTGTAAATAAAAAATGACCGCCTCAATATTAAGTTATGTTCAAAATCTAAAATCCTCCCTCATTCTGCAAATGCCCTTCTTACCAATTTACCTTCTTCATACAAAAACACGATTGTCCCCAAAAGTCCTATGTCGACAGGTCTGACTTGATTGATATCAAAGAAAATTATAGATAGAAAAACATATAATAGCAAACAAACCTTCACTGGAATCGCTCCTCTTTTTTCCAGTGTGTATTTCCCGAATTTGGCCAGTTCGTCGTACGTAAAGCTACTTATGTGTATTCTGTAGGCTGAAAGTATGATAAAAAGCAGAGGTTTCTATTTTAGAAAGTTACTTTAAAATGTATCCAAAATGGACATGCAGTGCACAATTGCTATATAGTAACCAGCAGTCTTCAGATGGACTTCACATGATCGATTGAATCTTGAAACAGTTCGCAAAGAAAAGTGAAAATTAAACATAGAAGTTCACTCTTATACAGCGCACAAAGAAGTGTCTATGTATTTCAACATTTATCTTCATACTCTATAATTTAAAGTACTTCTTTGTGCATGCGATGTAGAGATACCATTTGATATAACATGACTTCAAAGCTTTCCCATCAATCCTTTATTTCGGTTTAGGCATAATACTTACAAGTTGTCAGTGTATAGAGTCTAGGTCGTTCGTTCTTTACGTAGAAGGGGGATTTATCACCTAACGACAAAGCGATGAAAACGTATGCAATAACTAGATGGTCCTAAAATAACCTGGCCAAAAATAACATACCTTCCCCGTTGGATTCCATCCTGCTAGCTGTATTGACCGTGTCACCAAATAGGCAGTACCTCGGCATCTTCAAACCCACCACTCCTGCACACGCAGAACCTTTACAAAGTAAAGTAATACATTACTTCAGAGGTGTCTTTATATAACAAACCCGATGAGTTCAGATTTGTATAGAAGCTCTCACGATGGTGTAAATTGTACTAAATACCAAGGAATAAGTGGTTGTTAGTAGTGACTCAGTGCTAAATACCAAGGAACAAGCGGTTGTTGGTAGTGACTCAGTGCTTAACACCAAGGAACAAGCGGTTGTTGGTAGTGACTCAGTAATAAATACCAAGGAACAAGCGTTTGTTGGTAGTGACTCAGTGCTAAATACCAAGGAACAAGCGTTTGTTGGTAGTGACTCAGTGCTAAATACCAAGGTCATAAGTTACCTTGGTCTTTGAAGACATTTAACCTCTCTTGTCAATTGACGTTAGTAAAGTTGGCAAAAAGAGCGCCTGCGTTTATCTATAAACCGGCATTCAAATAGAAGTGCTGAGAGGCCCATTTCTCATTATTTTACGAAATCACGGGGTTTTGGCGGCACCTTTGAAGAAAAGAAAATGAAAATTGGCCTTTAGTTTAGTGACAATGATTGTTCATAATTTAACATGTATTATTCCTAGACCATAAATCTCGTACAGTCCCTTTAAATGATGAACCTCTTATACTTACCCGAATGCAGTCCCACTCGTATCTTCAGTGCCTCGCCTTCCATATGCGGGATTTCGAATGTTAGACACGCCTCCACAATATCGATAGCCATGTCCGCGATCTCTCGGGCATGGAAAGGCGTAGCCGAGGGGATACCGGATACAACCATGTCTGTCGAGTAAAAGGATGAGGATCTAAACATGTGTGATATTGCCTAACGATAAAATTTTTATGGAAATACTTGAGACTTCAAAGGCGGCATCATCTTGTCTTACTAACTAGATGAAATCTAAATAAAGTATCAAAGAGTGATAGGTAAGCGACGTAAATGATTAAAGACTTTCGGGCAAGGTGTAGACAACTATTTGATGAGCCAAATCAATACCACAGCTGAGCCCGAAATCATTAAATTATTAATGTAACTTACTTATCTATCTGTTTATCCCGTTACAAATCTTTCAAACCACATTGTTGTGTGACGCAACTGAAAAGGCGTGAATGACATGAAGTCATTATATATATATTTCTTTCCTTGGCGCAAAAGAGCAACATATAATTCCAGAAAATATCTACGAATTTTGAATATCATAACGTTGTACTTTTGTACACATATCGAGTAAAGAAAACTACGGCAAAAGCAGTTCTGGTATAATATGCAAATGAAGGACGTCACATGTCAAATGACTTAGTTTTCATAGCACCCCTGTTCATGTCACCTTTTGCACCATGTCACACTGCATTAATTGTAAGATGAAATGGATAATAATTTGCTCATCACTTACATGCGTCCCCAATGGTTTCCACTTTGTACACGTCATATTTGTCAATAATCTCATCAAACGTGATATACAGCTTGTTCAACAAGGCCACGACCTCCATTGGTGTGCTTCGACCGGAAATGGTGGTAAACCCGACAATGTCGCTGAAACAGACATGTCAGAAGATCAGCAAAGTCTCTTTCAGACTATTGAATTAGATTGAAATGAAAGTCGACAGGGAAGATATCGCTTAACATAAGTACATGTATTTATAACATCGAGTATTTGGGGGTCTGATAAAACAAACTTATATCGCATAATTCAAGTATCCATATAGGGTCAATAGATTTTGTATCTATTTAAAAAAAAAACCTTTAAATTCTCTAATCCCAATGCTTTCATCACGAGGAATTCGGCGTTGCCCGGCGTGTAAGGTTGTTGACTAGAAATTTGGGGGTCCAGAACTCGAGTCCTTTTGGCGCCGATGACCTTGCGGCAGGGAATGCTCTTTGGAACTGCATTCCACTTGACTCGTTCTGGTCAACCCAAGTAATCCCATGAAAGGGATGATATTAATAGAATAAAAGAACGTATGTCATGGCGTTAGTTGCAACAGGGCTGATACTTAAAACATAGCAGGTCTCGCACCACTTACGAAGTAATTCCGAGAGTGTCCTTTGATACTTCATTCCCTTTGACTAGTATTGGTGTGCCCAAGGGATTCTATGAAAGCCATTGTATAACCTAAATAACTAATGATAGGACATAAATATTTTATGATGGCCAAATAAATAGTCAAGAACATAAGATACCTAAAGTAGATGGTGCAAGCCTCATGTATCTGTGCCTGAACCGGCTGACCAATCCGTAGCTCGTCCGCCACCATCTTCGGAAGCATACCTTTAATTATAACATTCGCATTCATTTAGTCTTTTTGATAGTTTTAAAATTGTATTTATTGTGAAAGACGCTCTTAAAACTTCTTACAACGTAATTATTAACGGAGTACCTATGATTATGACATTCGCTTTGAGTCAGCCACGTCGATAGTTAAAGCCTATCTATTTTACATTGATTGTCAAATACTTTCTAAAAACTGAGATGTCTAGATCATATCTAGAATGATTAAATTATAGTATTGATTTTTCAAACCTTGTGTCATACAGATGCTTTAAACGGTTAAAAATAGATAAAACTTCTTTATAAATCCATCGTCATTGTAGGCAAAGTATAACCCTTCAATAAAAAAAATCTTAAAACCTGGAATTTTGCAGAAAGAGTAAGTCCCTGTCAGCGAGAAAAGATACTTCTATTCACTAGTATATCCTCTATCAAAACCAAGTGGTATTCAATTATTATAAATGTATTTTAAAAGATTTCTAATAACGTTTTTATTTCAGGGAAATACATATACATGTATTGTAATGGAGAAAAGGAGGTATTTAGTACTGAGTATCCAGCACTACTCACTGTATAGCAATCGGTCAGTCTTTTGCTTCTCTGCCACGAGGTCTTGTGTTCGCTCTGCAACTAGAGACTCCAGATGCTTAGAGTATTTTTCCATCTGAAAGCAGAAGGGTAAATATTATTTATACAACACACCATATATTAATTAATGGATGTGTCTGTACCGTACTTCAATCTTCTGCTTTTCTACAATGGGTGATTGAAAACAATAGGAAGTGTCATGATTGTTGATTGTTTTAGACACAAAGCAATATATATAGTGGGAATTCTGTTCATTTTACAGAACCTTTGGATGATTTATTGGAATACCTGTCAGATGACCGTTTTATGCATTGTCTCCTATATTATGTATATTATACATAAAGTGGATAAACCAGAAAAAATTGTTTTAAGCACCTGTGCATATTATTTGTGTGAGCTTACAGCGCAATATGTTGAGATTCAAGGAGAAAGTTTTCAACAGTTCACCCAGTTTAAAAACGCCGGTTATGCCCACAAGACCGGATGTTACACAATGTAGTATGTTTATACATGTAGTATGTATTATACATGTACATGTCACTGTTATAGAATATGTGTTGCTTACTTTACTTACTTCAATAAACTAAAAGACTAAAAGATGCACAATATCTAATGTTATTGTTTTAATCTTTTTTCTTTTGAAAACAATTAAATACTAACCATGGCCATCATGAGATCCACAGGACTCAGTTTGCTAGGATTGATCTTATGGATGGTTTTCTTCACGATATCGAACGTGGGTCTCATGTCTGGATCATTTGCCCAGCAATCGCTTATCAGCTGAAATGTAAAACCGAGTTTCAGGTACATGGTACCTTGCATTTCATAAGGTCCCAGGACCTGTCCCACCAAGATTCGAACGATAGAGTGCATTGTAAGATTAGGTATAAAGAGAACACGACGTAAAATCCTTTACTTAGACGTGAATGGAACATGAGTCATATCTGTAATATAGTTCATGTAGTTTCAAACGCATGTCTTCTTTACATTCAAACACGACACAGGGTTACCTTTGATAGTCAAGGATTACGACAATTTTGTTAAAGTAGTCGTAAAGTTTTGGAAGACAGGTCACTAGGCCGTGGGTATACTCAAAGGCCATTTGACCGTCTTACAAAGGTTCGCACAGCAATTTTCGTGAACGTAGATAAACGTATCTCAGAAAAATCGTAAACTTTCTCGCAATTGATTATGTTCAATACTGTTCTTTATACGATGGGTTGTCACTGGATTGAGTTGAAAGCAACGACACACGATGATCATGAAAGAGTAGTAAACATTTTAACAAAAGGATGAGTTGTTCAAATTGCGAAATTTCCTTTTGACATAACGCGTTCTAAGTTCTTCTGCAACAGATGTGATAGGGTTTCATCTTATGAAAGAATCACAACGAACAGTTCAAATAAAAATTTATCTCAAAAAAATCTGTATTTAGAAAAAAAGGAAATCTATATACATTAATGTAGGCTGACGGACAGGGACACAGTTCCTCGGTGGATTCTCCGGCGGCATCCAAAGACAGATCGGGTAGTTCCGGTCTCCAACCTGCGCCGACGTAGCCCGGGTCCTCGTCCTGAAATAGCATTAAGTTTAGTTTAAACTTATGTATTTTACATCAATTGTGACGGAAGCTTGAAGCTTAGTACCATTTGCTATTTATGAGATTCTCACGCCTTTCAGTGCTTTGGATACAAACTCCTAGCTGTTTCGATCATTTTGCATGAGGGAAATAAGGTTTATGTATGCACACTCAAATGTGTGAGAGATCTATACGATGCTTGAAATAACACTACCCCCCTATGGTGGATTAGGAATTAGATCAATGATTACGAAATATACCGTTAAGACGGGTTAAATAATTTTACAACATGAATGTGCTTGTATCTTCACCTTCAGTCATGAAAGTGGTTGAGAGTTAAATCATAAATAGAGGTAAATGGGGCTCTGTAGATCAGAGTTGTCATTTAATTACTTATAAAGAATACTAAAACCTAGAATTATTTTTGTTTCAGTCTCTTTCAACAATTAACGATGACGTACCCCGTACGGATCGTTCCTCGTTGCGATTTCGATGAGGATAATAGCAAACGCGTAAACATCGCCGGGGGCCGATGGAATATAAGCTTTCTCCGTCCTGAACTCCGGGGCCTTGTAGACTTGTGCCCTCTTCTCCTGGTAGTAATAATCGTCATCCTCTGCTACTTGTTCTTCGTCGTCTGTGGCCAGCGCATCGTCATGCTTACGGAATGTGACGAGACCGTAATCTGGGGGTGTGATTGGTGGACATGTTTATATGATGTGGTTAAAATATGTTTGAAGCTGCTTGTTTACAGATGTGAAAGAATTTGGGAGCTGAAACTTAATTTCTTTAAAACTGTAAATCCTCTGTATCGGTGTATGAGACACACTTGATAAAGCCTTTGAAATCAATACATACAGTGAGGTAACATGTATTTGATTCAAAATTTTACAATGACTTTAATAGCTACCGCATATAGACTGTGTATGTTAAGATATGTTGGGGCTTCCTGAATTAGTTATGTTTTCATTAACGACATTACAATTTCGATGATCATTAATTCCAAACACCGTTTTGTTTCAACTACATTTTATTATGCCCTCCCAATTATCTTATCTGTAAACAAGCAACTTTAAAATATGACCGTTAGCAATAGTGTCTACTTTCATATAATTCTATAGCACGGATGATCCGGACGTAGATCTTTCACTTGTATGCAATGACAGATTGGATCATCCTAGTTAATCATTTCAAAACTCTTTGAAAAATTACAATGACAATAGACATGTTGAAACATAAAAATACTTAATGTGGTTTTTTATTTACGTTTAAGAAATTAAACGTATAAATATTACTTCAGTTCTGTTGCGTTGTTCGACTCTCCATGATGGAGTAAGGTCCCATACCCTACTGCCTAAGGACTGGTCAACTCTGGCAGAACCATTGGCATTCTCTAAGTCAGTCGGGAGACTACCTCTCATAAAATTCCAAATGCCGTCACTGGGTTTTGAACCCATGTAGAGAAGGACCATATGATTTCATTTTTGTAGAATGTTGATCTAAGCAATTTTTCGAAACTAGCAGCCTAAATTGGTTGATAATAAAGAATCTAACTGTTACTCAAAATACAGTAGACAATCACCGTTAGAACCACACACCTGTAATTTTGACACACCACCTATCATCCACCACACAGTTGTTGGACTTCAAACGGCCGTGATACAATTTATGACTGTGTAGATACTGCATCCCGCGGGATATGTCTGTAGCAAACGAGAATCTGAAAGAAGTGAAAAAATAAATAAACAATAGTGCCACATTACCTGCGTGACTGATTTTTATTTGAGAAATTAAGACGCGGAGCGGATGATACCTTCTCCGTTGAGTACTATGTATTTTTGATATAGATAAGCTACAGACTGCATTCATTTATTCTAAAAATGGCGTCTGTTGTTGAAATCAGTATCGAACATTTTTGTAAAGGGGCTTGGATATCTCTAATTGCAATCAAACGAATTAATTTTTGTTGGAGATTTACATTGCATCGACAGTGTTATTTGCGTTGCCTGGCAGTAATGATAATAATATCTTTATTTAAAGAGGTTAACACATAAAGACGGGAGACTTCATCTGATTTAACTCAAAATCTATCGGGTTCGACAAAGAATCGTGTCGGGGGTCTTGTTATTGGAATTTCTGAAATCTAGATTTTGTTATGGTACAAAGGCCAACAAGCATCTTTCAATCACTTCAAATTACAAATTGATGTGACATAAAACTAAATAAGTCTAGATCAATTTATTCAAATTTTCAGCCTGATAAGACCTTCATCAGGAGAATCTTTATTTCATAATGCTGAATTGTAATGTTTGACATACCGAAATGCCCAATTGAGAGGGACGTCATCATTCAGAAGTACGTCACTAAGACTTCCTTTCGGGCAATATTCCGTTAGGATACAGATGTGGGGTACCACAATACTCGCACCAACAAACTTGCATAAATTGGCGTGGTCACATTCTCTGGAAAATAAAATATAGATTGATTGGTCAACCATTTGATGCAGTTATATTAGACATTAATAAATGTGTATGGTACAACAAAGTTAATTGGATAGGGAATACGTAATGGAAAGCTAGTCTGGTTCCCTATCGTATTCTTTAAAAGCATACTAGCACTCAGAAAAACTGAAAAACCGGGTAATCTGACTTATAGATCATGATAGAATATGTTGACACATAGCGAAAAACCACAAGATCATGACAATATAACGCCTGCACTACTTATTACCTCTTTTCAAAGTACTATTTTCGCCATTGTCTACATTCGAGTAACATCTAAAATAGCAAGGAGTGCTCAGATTAATGAGAGGCGATCACCTGGATAGAAAAATCACGTGAAAACAGGTAGAAATACTGTCAATTAACTTATAAAAAAACGTGAACATTCAAAATTCGAGAATTTCTTTGGTTTATTGGTTCCCAACGTTTCTCGGCCAACTTGTTTTATTGCTAACTGTAAACAAACCATAAAGTATCCAGTCTTTCAAAAACATCATATGAACGTGTTGCAATCTCAATTCCTATGTAAAAGGGAATTTAAAGTACTTTTGGGGTAAGTTTCAATTATTTCAGAACTTTCACAATTGAAGTGTAAATGAGCGAAAGTATGGCTTTAGGGTTGTAACGTGGATGTAAGGGAGGGAACCCAAGGCTTCATATATTAGAGAGCTTGTCTGGTTATTTAAAATGAGCTATACTTTTCTTCAGTTTAGATTTATGATTATGGTTTAGAAAAAACAACTTTTAGAATTTGGTCGTTGATTTATGTCCAGTTCTACTAAAGTCACATACTTCATGTATTTTGTTTCCTATTTCGTTTTACATTATACAAATAACAAGCACAAGATATACAAGTTATGGCAAAGGGGTATGGCCACAAGTTCTCACAACACGATTTGGCCATTCCACTTCCCATACCATCCTTCAGTTCGAATGAACATTATTTTAGAAATATAAGTTGTTATTCGTTTATTACCTTACATCTCTAACCTCCAATCTGACTTGTTTGGACAAAACGAACTCCTTCTTTCTCATCTCCCGCATTGTACATGTTCGCCCATCGCTATGAATATATAATCCCATTAATAAACGATTATTTGTGAAATTCCTAATCTCAATGCGAGACAAAAAAAACGATGTTGGTAAGACAAGTTTTCCCCAGCAGTTGGTATATCTCTATTTGAATAGAGGTGGCCACAACTATGTTCTAATCTGACTTAGAAAGGAAAAACTAGTCTTGTCTGTGAATAGAAAGCAATAGGGCCATTGGCCATTGAGCTAACATCATTAGATCAAGGAAAACGATTTTGAATAACGTATAAACGTTTACCAAGCATTCCACTTAAGACATCAAAATTATGTCAATAATTTGGCTCAATTTTTATTTTGCATTCATTATGACTTATTAGTGTATTACTATCAGTGATATTCATTTTTTATTTTCTCGGTTTCATAAAGCCTTTAATGTACGTGTTAAACTTGTTCATGCATTAAATCCTGGCTAAATAAAAAAGATATTGCTATTTTACAAATGTAAACCTGAGATCACCCGCATTTTCGGGATATAAAACTACCGACTTACTATGAGCATGTTTTGGCAAACATCTGTCGTCTATTGGCGGATAGAGCCATGCTGTGGTTGGTCCCGTCGCTGGCAGCCACACTCAGATCCATCATACTGCCTATCATACTGCCAAATCCGCCCTTCATTCCCTCGTCTGAATTAATTACAAAATGGTTTAAAAGCAGCGTTACAAAAAGCAAAATGTCTTGTGATGAAAAGGTCACAATATTCATTTCTGATAAAGCAAATATCGAAGTCCTTCGTTTACAAATGACTGTGCTATAGTTAGACTAAAATAAGTATCGTTGTAATGACAATCACAATTAGCCTAGGATTAAGATTCGTTCATTAGGTTTCCACGTAACAGAAATATATAAAGGAAAATAATACGATAGAAAAGCGTCACATTAGACGTGAACGGAAAACGAATACTAACTGTGAAATCTTGATCGTACTTTCAAGCACGTGCCTACTTGTCATTTGCATAAAGGGGTGATCTTTGACATTCAATCAAGAACGCTTTGAAGACGTTGACGTAAAGTCACGAATCCTTGTGAAAATGTCATTGGCAAAGGCCATGATCCCAGACTAACGGGCAGCTGGTAAAGACGTAGAAATGAATGTATCAAAGGGAGATAATGTAGATTACCGTGTCGTATGTCTTCGTACGGGATTATCCAACTTTCGTCCCACAACAACTTCCTCTTCTGATACTGGAAGTACTGTCAAACAAATTATACAATATTACATTTTGTATTTCATGAAAATAAAATAAAGAGTTTCTGCCGCAACTTATATATATTATAAAACATTATATATAATAAATATATGATTGAAGAGAATTATTTTCTTGATAAGAGCTTCAGCCGAAATAGTGAAACAAAATAGAATTTTTGCTTTTGAAAAAACATATATATAATATATTCAATAATTCTATTTTTAATCAATCTTTCGACAAGGAACAAAACATTGTTCGATGAATGTACAAACTATTTGAATCTGGAATCATTTCAACTACCAGTCCCACTTCCTGAAAGGTAGTGAGAAAGAAAAATAGATCAAACCACGTTGACTCCATATAATGTTGGAACGATAAATGATCAAACCGAGGCTCAAACTTAGGACCCCTAGATTACTGATCATTACATCACATAAGTTTTATTCCGAAATTTGATTTGAGCATGCTTATCGTCCATTACAATGTATATATAAACAATTACATTCGCTTACATATGTACATACAATTAAACAATAATTGTACACGTGCGTGTGTCAATCAATATGTATCCTGCGGAAGTAGACAAAATCACATGTGTAGGGGAATATAAAGAAATTATCATCAACTTACGAAGACGACAGCGACGATGCCCGCCACAATGAGAAACCCTGTGGCCGCAATGAGGGCAATCTGCCACAGCTTGAGCGGACATTTCCCGCAATCTTTCGGGCACGATTCGCAGTCCTCGCCCTCCTCCGTCTCACATTTACTGTCACCACACTCTAAATATAGAAAGGATTGGATTGGCTGGATTTGAGTGAGCAATTCTAGACTAACGGAGAATACTTTGAAAAACTTAAATGATTTAAGTGATTTAAAATAACGAAGGATATGTGTATAACGTTACATCTTACCCCGCTTCATGTTATATCATTGTGTAGGAAAATGATTTCTTATCATTGACAAATATATATTTAAGGTGCTATGCCATACCCCATTAGAATACAAGAAGCAGCCCGGGAACATTTTGACTGCACCTAGTACAATACCACGTCGTTTCATATGTAATCAACAGTCAATGTATGTATCTACACTCCTTGTATTTTCTCCCCAATGCTACGCGTCTACTTTTCATAGAATTCGACCTCGGTACAAATGCTTATCAATCATTTGGATCTCTAACCGACTTAGGAATTATGAACAAAGTCTTGTCAGGAAGTTTTTCAGACGCGTTTGTATTAATAACATGATTTAAACTGTTACGATATGAAAACCTTGCAATATCACATATCACGAGGTGACACTGAGGCGGGAAGATACGTTGCGCATTAAATTGATGTTGCTGCTTTAACAGACATGTCGTGTAATTAGGCATAGAAACTACATCTTATTTGAACAGCGACGGCGCACAGAGTATACCAGCTGTTCTGCGAGGTTATAAGCTCCAATGGGCCTCTTAATGAAAGGCAACTAAGCCTAATATCAAAGCGAATATTATGCCTGATTAAATAAAGAATAAAGCCGGTGACTTAATAGAAATTGGAGCATGTGTTCTGTGGTTTATGATAGTGCGATAACCACACATTAAAGAAACAGGTTTATGATTTTACTCATAAGTCTCTAGTCACTAGGTGTCTATTCAAATTGTTTTCAAAATAACAATTTATGATACATATATAATTTTTCATGAGATATATGTGTTCACATAATTTGACATGACGAAAGACGAACTTTCACCTATCTCACAACTGCGAACTAACTCCACGGACATTCCTAGCTATTCGCCAAGTGAAACAATAAGTACAAGTGTAAAAAAAAGTTAGTTTATATGAAATTTCTGACTCGATATGTTCCTTGTTAAATTTCTTGAATAACCTTCACGAAGTTTCTTTTTATCGAGATGCTCTGCTTATACTTTTTTACGCGAGTCTTGGAGCATTGCATGGATAAGGAAGACGATGGTGGGTTTTATTTATGTTTTATCCAATTTTATTTTCTCTTGTATTTTTCTACTTTTTGCCATTTTCTTCGTGTATGTTTTTTCCTTATCATTTGTCCCCTTTTGTTGCTGACATCATTGATAAAAAAAATCCTAGTACGGTTATCTATTAATAGTAACCTTCCGGTTTACATAAGAAGCGTCAATCGGAACTATTCGGGTATTTCCGTGAGCTGTGAAATACACCTCGGATATAAGTGTAGGGTTACAATTTTTCGGGTAAATCGGCATCCGCCAATTAACACATTTTCTAAGCGTGCACGATAAGTAGTTCAATGTGTATGGAAGTGTTGGACATCCTTTTTAATCACTTTTGATCAGTAACTCATACCAAATGGAGAACGTGTTGTTGTGACATGTATACTTGTTTCCTCAATCAAACGACTTTTTGGATTTTACATTCAAGATCTATTTTTAAAAACGTAAGTAAAGTGACGTCATTCTCGTGGGAAACAATATGGCGTCATCCCTATTATTTCAGAGGTGTTTTCATTGAATAAACCCGATGTGTTCAGATTGAAGAAGCGTATGCTATGAACAAAAAGGTGGATAATGGCGGTAGCGGAAATTCGCTGTACAAGTCGAAACATCCTAAATCTACTGACGCGATACAAAGAACCGTCACATTATTGATGTTCCAATCTTTGTAACCCCCCGACAAATAATTGTGTTGATTGGTATATGTTCATGTAAACAGATTGATTCCTTACTCCTTGATAACTCATTTGCATGATAAAAGCCATTACTCCACACGTTTAATTTTTCGTTTGAAGCAAATGATATTTTGTCACTATCGTTCCCATGCCAAATAATGCAAACTTTACCAAGCTCGTGCTTATTTTGCAATGTTTTCCTATGTTAAACCGCTATCTACCAAAAAAAAAGAAATTGTATCGTCGTGCCTTTTTATTTTGTGTTTTTGTCGACTGCGATTGGTTTCAATTTGGACCGCTCAGCAATATGTTCGAGATATAAACATATTCACTCACCGGTTCGGGGGCCTCTGTGACATAGTGGTTAGAGTACAGAACTTGAAATCACATGGCCCATCTCCGCGTGGGTTCGAATCCTGAGAGGGATATGGATTTTCATGAGAGGCAGTCTCCCGACTGACTTACGGAATGCCGATGATTCTACCCGCCTTGACCAGCCCTTATGGGCAGTTGAGTAAGGGGTCTTCCTCCATCATTAAAAGTCGGGCATCGCTACATAACTGAAATAATGTTGATGTGATGTAAAACCCATATAAAAAAACCTCACCTGTTCGAGGAAGAACGTTAACCTTCGTTTCAATCACGATCTGTAACGCGGCAATTTTAAAATGGGCGATAAGGGAGGTAACGCCGAGCGTGTAAAGTCCGGCAACTTGGCAGGTCCAGTTCCCGGTGTCTATGGGTCCAACTATAAATAGAAGAAGAAACTTTACTGACGTAAGTGCATACTTCTCGTCACATACTGTATTTATATGCATTGAATTGATATCAACAATAATTTGAAAATTTAGGAGTAGAAGAGAGGGTCATTGCTTATGATTTCAATGGTTACATATTCTTTTTGTCAGTAGATTGTATTGATCAAGTTATTATTATTCAAAAAGCATATTTCATATATTTCGCAAATTCTTAAAGTATTTTTGCATTTTTAGTTTGGAACATTCGCACCATTTTTTGCATACTTAGACATAAATAGAAGCATTTCTTTGATATGTTTTTCTTAAATGGTCTTATGTAGGCAAAGAAATAAGAAATGGAGTTCGTCCTCAATAATCGTTTTTATTGCATATTGCAATAGGACGTGTGTTCTTAGTCTGTTTGAAAATGTAGTGACAATACAGGATAACGATGTGCCAATATGAAATCTAAAGACATTGCACATCGCTTATGTTTCGACCCACGGCAATCCAGCGGATAATAGTTGTAAAAATAAGAACATTTATTTTTGATACAATAATAAAAACAATATTTGTGTTGTCGTTTATCTGTCTAGGATAGGTGTGCAAGTCTATTATTACGCAGAAGTAGGTAGGTAAATATATTGTTTTCAGGTAATATAACGGTAGGTAAGTTTAAGGTAATAAAAATAGGTACCTATTTCAAGATCAAACCATTCTGATTATGTTTATGTTTACATGATATAAAAGCCTATATTAACAATAGAAGGGAGTTTAACAGCTCGTACTCAGGACGTCCGAATGTGTGAAGGTCGCGCCACTCGGCTGTATCCAGGGCCCGCAGAGTCCATTGTTCGTCTCGGCTAAAGGACACGAGTGAATGTTTACGTGCCACACGCAACAGTTATCCTTGGTGGCGGATTTGGCTTCGCTTGGACACTGGGTGGACTCGCACCAGGTTTTCGCACTGGCAGCGTCCCTGGAAAATAGAGAGTACGATGGATGTATGAAGAGGGCTAGGGCCACGTTTTGGGCTTCATTCGGGCATTGGGTAAATTACACCAGGTGTTCGCACTAGCAACGTCATTTGAAAATATATACAGTGATGTCTCGTTAATCCGAACACGGCCGTTCCAAACAAAATGTCCGGATTACCGTATCATCCGGACTTATGAAGCAGAGCGTGTTCTTATACACATTAAGACATAAACGGTCAGTATACGCGTGTATACTTATTACCCTTTAGCAAACGCAAAATTGTCGACCGTCCCAACTTGAAAGATTTTGCAAACGACATTTCAAAACGTGATGAAATTCAAAAATAATCTTCTGATATGGCAGAAAATATTGTGGGAAAGGAGTAATTGCTCGTCACGAGCAATTTCTCCTTTACCTACAATGTTTTCAAAAGTCTTCTGCAACAAACTTGTCAAATAATTCCGTTCCCTTACAATTTCGTTTGGATTGAGAGACATCCGGAAAATCGGGATCCGGATAAACGAGGCTTCACTGTATAACGATAGTTGTATAAGGAAGGATCATATTTTGGTCCTTACTCTGGCAATGAGTAAACTTGAACTAGGGTTTGTAACTCGCAGCGTCCCTGAAAAAAGAGGGATTACGATGGATGTATAATGCGAGTTTTGACCACAGTTTTGGCTTTATACGGGCATTGGGTGAACCTGTACTAGAGTTTGGCGCTTGAAGCGTTCCTGCAAAATAGAGAATACGATGATTGTTTGAGGAAGGTTAGGTTTCGCGTGTTGGCCATATTCGGGCATTGCGTGAACTTGCACTATAGTTTGGCACTTGCAGAGTCATTGGAAAATGTAGAGTATGACAGTTGTTTAGGAAGAGTTATGCCAACGTTTCTTGGGCCTCGCTCGGACATTAGGTGACGTTGCACGAGGTTCAGGGACTAATAGCCCCCACGAAAGAGGGATCACGTGCATTGGAATGTTTTGCCGACGTTTCTTGTTTGACTCGGGCATTGGGTGACTTTTTTTAAGCTCGCAGCTGCTCTTTACATGATAACAACGGAGAGTTTTGTATGGAAACTTTGTTGATTTCTTTGATCGTACTAGGTCAACATCAGTCTGGGCTTGAACTATTCGGTGTTAAGCGAATAGTTCTGGTACCGGCCGATCTTTACCGAGAACACCCGAAGTAATCAGGTGTATGAATAGATTGCAAAATAGCGGATTATGGGTATTCTGCCATAAATGTTGTTGTTTTGAAAGCGTCATCTTTGGATCAGACACACTATAACTAGGCTATAACTCGTAACGAGCAATTTCTCGTTTTATCAGGCTGATTCATAGTTCTTTGCTGATAAGTTAACAAATAAAGTCTATGTGAAAAGTACAATACAATATCATTTTAGGAGGAGGTTTTCATATCTCCCTGAAAATTCATTGACACAACGGTCAGATGAGGGAATCACGTGACCAATGTTTACGAGCTTATGTCACAACAAGATGGCCGCTCCATGACGGAACAGGTATTATTGCTTTTTCACCTACCATTGACAAGGACAGCCACGTTGTGTACCCCAAATACGCTGACCATCGACTTTCCGGTTCTGGTGGTATATGATAACCGGAAAGTTGATGGCCAACTAATGCCATGGTCGCAGCCATCTTGTTCGGACATTATATTGTAAATATTGGTCACGTGATTGCCCGCCTGCATAAGGCGAGCTCAGTCAATGTGAAAAGTACGATAACACTTTAAGAGGCGGTTGCCATGTCTTCTTGATAATTCACTGACACCAAGGTCAGATAGCAGTAGTATTGCGTGCACAGGGTTTGAGGTACATTAGAGGTCTGTCTGGAGGCAAAGAAGCTGAGGACGCTCTCTGATAGAACAATGCTGATATTTGTCTGTCACTATGGCGTCATTTCTATCTACACGCATGTACTTGTATCATTTCCGGGTCGTAAGCAGATCAAGGTCGGCCTTTTGACAATTGAGCTGTGGGTTCGAATACCGTGCTCAGCAGGATCCACCTTGCAGTATTTCATTAGACTAATCCACATACCGTGCGAGGACTAGTTACATACATAGGAAATGAAAGCGAGCGTAATTAAATATACGGTTAGATTGTGTTTCTAGTTCTGGTGGTTTATGATAACTCATGCTTTAAAACGGTTATACGTCTAACACTCAGCAGAAAAATCACAGTCGAAGACAGACTGTCTCAGACATGCATGCCCGTTCATTGCGATTTCTGTGTCGAGTGTTAGACGTAACGCCGTTAATGAGCAGTGTCTACCGTACACGTCCAGAGAAAGCTGATGTTCAATTCTTGCGAAGTGCATAATGTGGCTATCATTGGCAAAAAAAGTGAAAAAAGCAAAAATACCTGGACGCAGCCATCTTGTTCGGACATAAGATCGTAAAAATTGGCCACGTGATTCCCCGCATGTTACAGGCGAATCTACACAATTTACTAGATGATAAAGAGCAGCAAATTCGCCCGTAAATATCGTTTATATACCAGCACAAAAGATCACGAGTCCTTGTTGGGAATTCTACATGATAATTGAAGGCCATGTGCCTGACACAATTTTCTATAATAATCCATATGGAGAGATTGATAGATCGCTTTGTCTCACAAAAATCATGTAGTATATATTCATAAAAAATATTGGGATCGTAATAGAAGATTGTGTCAAGCATCTGTGAATTGCAATCGTAGTACTAAAAGTGATCACAATCGCAAAGCAGAGTATCAAGTCGAATAAAACAGTATTCCTGGTAATTTCATAAGGTCTATATGATCTAAAAGTATATAAAGATCCATTATCAAGTACATTTATACTGATATTCGGTTTTAATTTCTGGGAGGAAATTGAATGGATTTTGAGGTTGTGATTATAATTTGTTCATGTGGGCGAGTGTTCAAAGCCACAAAGGTTATAAAGCAAACAAATTCACCGTTTTACTAAACAGTTTACGCTTAAGATTTGCGTAAGTCTAAAACAACAAGTCCTTTTATTTCAATATTTGGCAAAGCAATATTGCAAAGTAACACATCATTGGAATCGTCTCTCCGAGACGCTTCCAATGACGTGTCACATTGCAATATTGTAGTTTCATTGAAGATATCAATGTTAATCAATTATGACTTACGCAAACACTTTCCGTAAGTTGTGTAGTAAAACGGTTCCCTGGCGTTGGCCTTAATGCAAGAACAAAAAAGACGTTTTATAAAATACAATCGCCAAGAATTCGTGCATTGTCGAGATTGGTCGATAAATTCCGTGTTTTGAATCACACGTTCAGAATAGTTGACGGACAACCCCAAAGATATGTAAGAACCCCTACATAGTGTGAGCTTATGATTATAAAAGACATCAACGTCAGATGAATTTGTTCGCACTATATGCATATGGAAATCTCTTGATCGGATCAAATATGTGATAGTCCTGTCCAATTAATGTAAACTAACACTCTATGGCATAGTTCCAATGTAAGTATATGATATAAGTATCCCAATCCCCTCCGTAATCGAATACAAACAACACATTAAAAGCAAAATACTTTCGGATGAGGGGATTTTGGTATACTGATTGGGCTCTAAACAAACCCTTTTGCAGCATTAAAATAAGCCATAGATAACTCGGAGATCTCGGGTTCGAGCCCAAAGTTTTGCTTCAAGTTCCAATTAGCCATTGGAGTCACAGGCCTAGGCCTTTATGCTGTACCAAACGGTAATCAGTTAGAACCTTTCAATATCCTTAATCACTTCATACTTCTAGCATAGAACTTATCATTCTTAGCTAATTCTTGTTTTAACTTTTTTTTCTACGGCGTTGAAGCCTATACAAGAAGAAGAATATCAGCTTTTTATCAATTTCCCTTACCTCCCGGGGCCCGTTTTACTAAACAACTTACGGAAATTGTTTGCGTAAGTCATAATTGATTAACATGGATAATATCTTCACTGAAAGTACAATATTGCAATGTGACACGTCATTGGAAGCGTCTCGGAGAGACGATTCCAATGATGTGTTACTTTGCAATATTGCTTTGCCAAATATTGAAATAAAAGGACTTGTTGTTTTAGACTTACGCAAATCTTAAGCGTAAACTGTTTAGTAAAACGGGCCCCCGGTGTCTCAGAAGGATTAGAAAAAAGACACGATTCGTAAAGATATCCCACAACAATGGACCAGTGGTGGTCCAGAACACATTCTTACAGACAATAGACTTATATATAGCGATGTCCATTAGAGTCTCGCGTGTCAGCTCACCATGCTTGTCATCAACTAATCCCATGTGAGGGATTTTGTAAGAGGTCAAAATTGAAAGAATCTGCAGAAGATCTTTATCAAATTTGATGGGAACTGTTATGTCAAAAGCGGAAATGGCATATCATGGTTTAATGTCCACAATTATTTACTAACATCATAACAAAATGTTTGTAGCAAAGGTTGGTGTTATTGAACATAATAATGTTCACAGAAGCGGTTTATTCTTGTTTAAAGAAGAAGTTTAGCATTTATCTGCTATCTGCGATCTGTTATCAAACAAGGAAGCCGGAAAGGTATTTATTCGTTACCGTGTAATTAAGGCTACATTCGGTTCCCTTCAGACGACAGTACATTACGGTGACACCAAAATTATTCGCGGGAAAAGTGACGTTTGCTTATTCGAGCAATTTGTCTTTTGACAAAGCGTTTCCTTTAATATCATACGAATATAATTGTGATAGAATACAATGTACTTTAAATTTAATTGTAATCTACAATCCGTCTGCAAACTTCTTTTCATTTGTCGTTTGGAAAAGCGTTGTATACGTCATCATGTCTGGAGTAAGTTCTCTCCAGATACAAGTTTACGGAACAAAAACAAAAGAAGTGCAATTGTTTCATTGTACTGGTAAATAGCAATACTTAACGTGCGAGATAATCAAAGGTGCGTGTTTAGGCATGAGACGGTTTTCAAATCTTAATGAAATGACTTTAAAACAATTAAGTATTTAATTGAGGTATGATACTTCATGGAAAGAGTCACGGAACGCACTGTTGATTCAGCATGAGTCAATATATTCAAACATGTACTAATATTATGCGATCGATTTCAAAACCGTTGCAACGCTTTGAGATTGATGTAAGATATCCAAGATACTGTATTTATATAATTAAGCCTACCTATTCAAATTCAAAGCCAAATTAATTCAGAAAGCGTTAATATAAATGAGAATATACAGTCTACATTTGGTGTATCTCAAAATCGTTGGAACGATTTGGAATTATGATACATATTGATAATTCATAGAGGCTTTAGAAACTTTGGTACAAACTTATTTTGCTTCCAATTGCTTTTCTCCGGTGCGTATAATAATAAAATTATAATCATAATGATAATAATAATAATAATAATAATAATAATAATAATAATAATAATAATAATAATAATAATAATAATAATAATAATAATAATAATAATAATAATAATAATAATAATAATAATAATAATAATAATAATAATAATAATAATAATAATAATTATTATAATAATAATAATAATAATAATAATAATAATAATAATAATAATAATGATAATAATAATAATAATAATAATAATAATAAAATTATAATCATAATGATAATAATAATAATAATAATGATAATAATAATAATAATAATAATAATAATAATAATAATAATAATAATAATAATAATAATAATAATAATATTAATAATAATAATAATAATAATAATATTCATTCATTCATTCTCTTTATTTCCTCCATTCAGAGATTAATAGAACAATTATTATTACATTTTACATAACCTCAACATTTCAAACAATATTTTATGTACAAAAATGAATGTTTATGGACCTGAATAGATTCCTTTCCGTCCAAGTTTAGTAATATCATATGAATATAATCAGTCGCTAATTATAGTGCCTGATACGGTCCTTTGAAACATCGATACACATATAAATATGCATTAATAATAATAATAATAATAATAATAAAGACTTTATTTAACGAGGAAACCTATTTGACAATTTAAACTGACAATCTTCCATAAGATCCTCAACAATGAACAAGTGAACAATAAAACTAACAGACTAAGGACAATTAAGGTATTTTGGCCCATATGTCGTCTCACAGTGAGGTATCAATATGTCGTATCATTAAACAGTTAACATGTAGTACAGTTTTAAATGAATAAGGTTTTAACCTCCAATTTCCTAAATTCTGTGATTAAGCAGCTGTAAATGCCGTATGTCAATAGAGATATGCAAATGACGGTCTAAAGCAACAACTGTCTTTTCCTATTTCCGAGCAAATTGGAGATGTAGGTTTTACTTATAAGATATTGAGACAAAGTTTAGCCGGATTGAATGGATAAATTCTTATCTTTTAATGCAATTGCATCGGGTTTTGAATTGAATCAACATCAATGCAACTAATCTGCCTCAGTTGTCTATTGTCGTTTGAAGAATTCCCTCAACAAACCCGAGACAGACCACTCGAATTTCCGGTCCAGTCAGGGTTTGTCTACTTTACAAGATTGTTAGAATCGTTCAAATAGCGCGTGATAAAAGTAAAATGTCACATCCTTGTTATCAATATTGTTATCTTTTATCTTAAGTGAGGTTTTCAAATTACGACCATTAATGTGTTCAAACCAATTCCTTCGAACTAATAGGTGGGTCTTGGAAACTATTGTTTGATAACGAGACATTTTTTATACAATTCTATACCTTTATGTTATTAATAGATGAATCCTACCGAACCAAACTCTTCTGGCTTGTATATTAAGCTGTCGAAAAACTGTTTCGAACTTGAATAGTCAAAACGTTGCACCAGCTTGGTAATCAATTGGTCATTAGAACCTTTACTTGGTTATAAGGCTAAATGTACTTATTGGTTCTGTGTTCACATAGTTTGCAAAAAGACAACTCGAACCTAGGCACTGCCTAGAAATGCTAGCACAGCTAGTTAAAATTGTTTGAATTAAAGAATACTTTTTATTTCCTGAAGGGGCAATCCAGCGTTGAGATTTCGAACGATTCCAATAGTAGTGGATTACAAAATTAAAACATGGCAAACATAACAACGAAAATGTATGTCTCTCATAAGTATGTATGGGCAGTAGACCAAGGTCGACCCGGCTCGACACTTGACGCATATACTTTATCCCATTACCAAACAACAACGACATTTAACTACTTTGTTGCACGACTCTGGAAAGCAGTGTGGGAAACTTACTTGTAACGACTCTAGAAAGCAGTGTGGGAAACTTACTTGTAACGACTCTGGAAAGCAGTGTGGGAAACTTACTTGTAACGAGCAATTTTTCCCTTTCCAACAATGCTTTCTGCCCTATCCGAATGTTATTTTCCAATTTCATCACATTTTGAAAAGTTGTCTGCAAACTCTTTCAATTTGGGACAGTCGAAAATTTGGTTTTTGGTAAAGTGATAAACCCCTTGTTACGCGAAACGATGCTTGTTAACATCTTATACAACAAGGCCTTTATACAGTCAATATTGACTTAACACCAGCAAACATAGTGCTATTAAGTCATCAGATTTCACCAAGAAGGATACAACAATGGTCCGGAAATTCACGATTTTATCGAGACATGTACTACAAACATTCGCACTTTATAAGATTTATACACAATTGATACAAGAGGGCATTCCTAAGGTCATGTCCTTTCATTGACGATCACTGTGTTATATATAGATCCGAGCAATGTACTGTATCAGCAGTATAATGACGACTATTAGAATTCTAACATAAACCTCGAAATTCTGTGTGAACAATGAATTTTATTATCGATAGTGTATTTACCTAAAATCAAATTAAGTTAACATTGAGCTTTATACATCAATGCCATCAAACATTGATCCAAAATCAAAGATGGGATGATAACGTGACCGTCACAAAACCTCTGAGAGTGCTTTTGGAAATTAAGTTATAAGCATAGTCGAGTATGAAAGTCGTTAAACGTATGTTCAAATATCCATGGCAAATTAAGAATAAGCTATTGCTGAGCAGGTTATCCCTTTGTGACGATTTTGAATCCTTTGCTGCAAAGGTTTCGAACATCTTTTGTATTTGTATTAGAAGAAAGGAAACTTGCATCAATTAAAACGATCAAGACATGATCATGTGGAACCAATCTGGACAAAACCTTGATGATTGTTGTTTATATTGCATCGGTTTCTATCACTTTCAAATGTGTATTTTTTGACGAAAAATGAAAGATGGATTTATCAGAACTAGTTCTCTTCATGTTTTAGAATCAATAATGAAGATCTTATAAGGAAATGACATATCATGCAGTTGCTTAGTCCTGTCAGAGACATGGATAACATGTCTATGTCTCTGGTCCTGTATTCCAATACAAATAACATATAATTATAGAATGAAATGTTTTAATATATCGGAAAGAATACAAGTATACCCTTGAATAAAAATACATCGGTTGAATTAAGTAAGCCTCTGACCTTTACGCGAGGTAGAATCCATCAGAAATCCATGTACAACTAGGAAAAAGTACCAACAACCTTTTTAAGTCATCTGATTAGGTTAGGTAAGATTACAATGGAGTAATAAAGGATACGTATATAGGAATTTGTCAGTCAAATAAATATTGTTTAGATCGACCACAGTTTAAAGAGACAGAGACGCAGAATATAAGACAACTCACGTTTTACGTAGTCCATCCTTAAGCTTATTAAATAGCTTATTAAATAAGCTTCAGGTGAATGGTTTTTTCGTGCATTGTTTAAGAGTCGCTTAAAACAGGAGTGACCCTACCTTTTCCATCAATACTCTGTGTTAGAGGTGTAAGACAATTACATTAAATGCGGTCTCATGTTTCCCTTCTATGTTTGCAGCTACTTCAGATCCAGACAGCGATATCGTTTGCAGGTGACGACGATTAGAATATCGGCGTGATGTGATGGCTTCTTGATTATCTTATACCATACTTGTTTAACCATTTCCCAAACGCCAAATTATCGACCGTCCCAAATTGAAAGAGTTAGCAGACGACATTTCAAAAAGTGAAGAAATTGAAAAATCATCTGCTGATAGGGTAGAAAACACTATGGGAAAGGGAGAAAATTGCTTGTTACGAGCAATTTCTTCTTTTCCCACAAAGTTTTCCAGAGTTTTCTGCAATAAAGTAGTTAAATGTCGTTACCGTTTGGTATGGGTTAAAAAGGTGTCTTACGTCGCCCAGTACGTTTGTTGGTGACATTTTATACCGAAGGTTCCGGTCAAATACCAACGACATCAGTGGCTTCTCGGAATATATTTTGGCAAAGTATTTCTGAGCCCTAGCTTAATACTGGTGAATCCAATAAAAATCGTAATACGAGTTTATGTGCAATATCATTTACAGGGCATTAGATCACATACAAAATTGTTTCAAGTAGTATTACACTTAAGGCATCACATCGATTATAGCTTCGCAGTCTTGTTTTAAAGTACAAAGTTCTGTGAAGTTGGCATGACATAGAGGACAGTCGCGAAACTGAATGGAATTTAGGCGATATATTTCCCGCTAGCTCCCTATTGCTTGTTACAAACTATCAGAAATCACCAAAGCAGGGTTTTTTTCCTTGAATTGGGAAGTTGCCCAAGACTGTTGAATTTGGGAAGTTTTATCGCTGGAATTGCTGAATTGGGAAAACTAAAAGCTGGTATGACTTTTTGAGTTTTGGTGAAAACTGCATGATTTAAAAGAAATTTCCAATTTGGAAGGTGCCTTTTATGGGAGTCTGTAATATAACAAAAAAAAGCGTTACAAAGCAGCCACCTAGTGTTTGATAGCTAGATTTCTTAGACACAATCCAGTAGCTAAAGCATTTAAAAATGAATTACGAGGTCAAAATAAATGGCATTTTCAGAAATGATCCTAGCAAATGTCTTCCAATGAATAATGTGTGACTGTAAAGACAATGTGACATTTTTATCATTGTGTGCAAATCATGCAGATATATTCGCTTAAATCGGATTTGACAGCATGAGTTCCCATCTATCTAATACCGCGAAACACATATATCTGGATGGAGTTGATTTTTACGCGTTATGGTTTTAAAGCTCGTGAATTCCGATTAACCCTTTCCCAAACAATAACGACATTTGACCAGTTTGTTACAGACGACTATGGAAAACATTGTGTGAAAAGGAGAAATTGCTCGTGACGAGCAATTTTTCCTTTTCCCTCAATGTTTTCTGCCCTATCAGAAGATTACTTTCTGATTTCATCATATTTTGAACTGTCGTCTGGAAACTCTTTCTTTTTGGACAGTCGAACCTTTGTTGTTTGGGAAAGGGTTAAAACGTCATTTTTGAAATATGCACTATTATGGCATGCTATCTAAGGTAATTGATTAAATAACAATCAGAAAATTTGTTTGGCAGGCTGTCGTTATAGATCTGTATATGGTGGTATGGTTTAATCATAGACGGTTCCCGGTTTGTGAGCATTTGTTCCTCTGGAGTACTACATTAATGGAGAAGTCGTATTCGATGTTTTATGGCTTCTGAACGTTTCCATTGATACATACTTCTTTCTTGGCGAATAATCACTTAACGTTTTATATATCATATAAAGAAGGTTCCAGCAGATGATATAAAATTAGGTTACCAATATCATAAATGTTGAAATACGGAAATACGAGTACATGACGAACAAGGAAGCTTATTATACGTGGGATTCAATTTAACCCCCGGAATGGGAATTTCTGATTGGTCAAAATGAAAGCAGCAGCAGGCGACAAAAATAGCATTAGGAAAACACATTGCAATTTTGAAAAAGGGAATGCGGGTTTTTTATCAGCTAAAACCATATATTTGAGTGTAAACCCCGGTACCAGAGGCCGATAATCTACCACTTCACCTCTGTCGGGGGCCTTTGAGGCCAAGTGGTTCGAGTACAGACCTTGAAATCAAATGGCCCTTTTCTATGTAGGTTCAAATCTAGGCGACGGCACTTTGATTTTTATGAGGCGTAGTCTCGCGACTGACTTAGATAATGCCGATGGTTCTTATTGACATGACCAACCTTTCTTGACAGTAAAATATGGGGTCTTCCTCCATCATTAAGAATCAGGCATCCGTATTAAATAAATGAATATATGACCACAGTCGCTCACCGATTTAATGTCCAAAATGCTGCAACCTTAAGACAATGATCGACATTGAAAAACGAGCAAATTTTTCCCATGTTGTCTTACCCTTTTCCAAACAATAAAGACATTTGACAACTTTGTTGCGAACGACTTTAGAAAACATTGAAGAAAAACGTAACGAGCAATTTTTCCTTTTTCCTCAATGTTTCTGCCCTATCAGAAGATTATTTTCCAATTTCATCACATTTTAAAATGTCGTTTGCAAACTTTTTCAATATGGGACAGTCAAAAATCTGTTATTTGGGAAAGGGCTAAGCACGCATATCGTGTGCGTCTAGAGTTCAGTCGTCTGTGGCCGACAGCCCATTATATCCTTCAGCGAGCACGATAAATATTGGGAGGTGACGCGAAATGGCGGCTACGAAATACATAGAACAGATAAACAACGATTAATAAAGGAAAGAGGCCGTTAGAAGGATGCTAGTTTAGATGAATTACAGAGGCCACATCGATTAAGAGAAGATTTCGATATATTGCTGAGGTCAGTGGACAAAGGGAAAAACGTAGAATGATTAAGACAATTTATATTTTCAGGTCAATCCTAATACAAACTCCTAGGTCTGTAAAGTTGGCAGGTTAGGGACCTTCTAATACCCTACTTATCTAAAATATTCCATGCTAATTTCAACCGTTCTACTGAGTGTCCTGGGCCCTGTGCCCTGCCAACTTTACAGACCCCAAATTTGTTTCAATCTTATGTGTTAAGTTTGAACTAAGTTATTTGACATCGATTGTGACTTCAGCTTGATGCGTTTTAAATTCACTCTCGTTGAGTGCTTGCTGGATACTGAACCAGTACTCGCGCATGTTCATGGATAAGTCCCAGTAGTTTTAAACATGTCTAACGGGGATTCGATCCCGGGACTCTTGATACAAGAGGCCGATGCTCTTCCACTGCATCACTGTCTTATATGTTTGACAACGATTGTGTAATAAGTTCCCACAATTTATTTAAATCTTTGAACCACTTTCGCAATTAATCACTGATTCCTATATACATAGCCTATTACCAACTCGAGTACCAACAGTATAGTCCTACGCCAAAAATATTGCATTTCCAGTGTGTGCCTAAATAACTGAGACTAAATAATTATAAGATGCATTAGATAATATTTGTCTTATGCCGGTAAAATGCAATAATGTTTCATTCTAACTGAAATACTGTTGAAACTTTGTTAAAGCAAATTAAATTGAAATCATGAGAAAAACACAACGACCCCTATCTACTCCAAACAATGAACACTAGACTTCATAATAGCGATATGAATTGGACTTATCGACGTTTCACTCCTTCGGCTCGATTTAGACTGCCAACAGCCCAGGGTCAGCCAGCCTTAGATCAATGCCACGCTTCTGTATAATAACATTCTCATAACAAACAAAATATAAAATATATACAATAAATTTATAACGTATGAAATACGTGTTAATTCAAATCAGTGCCTTTAATAAATTCCTTATAAATGCAATTTGAACACTTCATTCAAACTTTTGAATAGCGAATGGCTCGACCTTCAAAACAACTTATTCAAGATCGCTGAAAAATCTTCACCATCCTTCACTTTAAAAGTATAAAACTGATAGAAATAGAACCGAAGGATGTTATTGTATCAATATATTTATAAATTGTTTGACGATAATAAATCTTTATGGCATATTTGTTAAATTAGATTCAGATAACTTTTAAAACCTGACCGCTCGCTTCACTTTATCATACAGGAAGAGACAGAGCGGTGTCGTAAACTTCACTTTAACGTTATATTCACTGTTATGTATTGTAAAATAAGAAACTGTGGAAGAGAAACGAACTCCCTTCAATAACTTGATTAATGTCGATTAACGACAAGTCTTATTACCGCGCAAAATGGTTGATTCGCTAATCGCAAGAATCGAACTAACGACCTTCGTTTCCCGAAGCGGACGCCGTTCCCAAGGACAGCTGTACTCAAAACCTTCCTCTCTAAATCATGCTTACTGATGTACCATGTGGTGTAAATGTAATACTGATAGACGGTGACATTTGCTGATTTGGCAATTTTCGACCAAATGCATTAAGCCCACTTTTAATAATGCATCAAAGATAGCCGCTGTGCCATGGTGATCTTGTTGCTGATTCCGAAATCGGATCACAGAGGGCGTGTGGTTTTTGACATTTGTGAGGTGAATCGAAATTGGACAAGGAATCGAGTATGATTTATAATCATTACAAGAAAATTTTACTTGGGTTTCATTGCTTCTCTAGGACTTATATCTCTTAGAGTGCTGGGTAACCTTTTAAAATGAATTCTTGTGTCGTATAATTTCCAATATTTTGTTGAGGAAAGATACTCAGAGTAGCAAACAGGTTAGATTAGAGGCGAGCCGCCGATTTACAAAGCGGCTGGCCTGGATCTAACCTATTTACATAAGCACGAAGTCGGTTCCATCACTATAAGAGTTAATATTAAAGCTGTTCTTGGTTGCTTGTACTTTCATTTTGATCCTGTGTATAGAGTGTATGAAATTATTTTAGTTAAAAAAGGGGGTTAAAACAAATTCAAACGTAACGCTTTGAAACATTTATCAGGCCGACTTTGTCATCTAATATCTAAGCTGCACATTTCATTAAGCCGACTTGTTAAACATAAAAGAAATTAGAACAGCACATTAAGCAGACTTCATTTAATAAATAGATGACAATACCTTCTTCACAGCGAGAATATGTCCTGTTGAAGAGATCAGACCAACAATAAACATAATGCAGAATAACCTTGGATGAAAATGTGCAAGTATTGTAGCATGCTGGTTGCTGTGGACAAAAGAAGTTTAGGGATGATATGGTGTAGCAACCGCTTCAAATAAATCAACGTGTACAGTTTCGGAAAAGACGATTTTCTTAAAGGGACTAACTCAGAGAACTTTGTAATGGGAGGATAACGTTAAGAATTTGATACTAGCAAACGCTATCACTTAACAAAGTCCATTTTCAATTTCTTTACTTTTTAGTTTTCGAAATCCCTTGATTTCGTTGAGTAATGTGATGTGAGCCTCCGTACCTTAGCGTTTCTGTGAAAAAGGCGGTTTATAAATAAAATGAATAATTCTGTTTTCTTTATTGGCGCAACTTGCCAGCGTCACGTGACGAAAGCGGTTCATCGTTTAAGAAGACCCACTTGCCGATTATATCTAAATATAGGTCCTCTTATTAAATAAAAAGATCGTTGTTATTACGAAATAAACCCATTTAAACGGGTTTCAATTTCTGCGATATAAATGCTCCCTATCTTTGCTATAAGGTAATGAACGGAGTTTGGAAGCTGTCAAAAATCAAGAAGTGTGTTACATTAGAAATCAATATTGTTAATTTATAGGTAGAAGAAGAAATATTTCAAAATATTAGAACCAAGGTGTAAGATAGTCCTTTTCAGAAACACTTCTCTTATGTTGTTACAAAAAAAAGGTTGAGATTTTCTGTGACAAAATGTAACTTGCTTGCAACAAGCTATTTCTATGTCTGTCAAAATTGTTGTTCTTCAAAAGAAGCATTTGTGGATACTTTATAACGGTTGCTGGCTATTGCTTTTATTTTGGAACTGACACAAAAACATATGTAAGAAAATGTCTTCTTACGACGAAACAGCCCTTTGTTCGAAATGTGCTCATCACAAATCTTCCCACCGTCTGTAGGGATTGCCAATTAATTACATACACAGGGAAATATAGGATGGTTCTTTCAAGTCTGAGAGTCGATTTCCTGGTTGAATTTACATTGCATCGTTCAGGGGAACGTCTCTAATTTGATATTAGATGAGGTAATCATTATGTTGGAGTCCAACAAGTGTACTTAAGGTAGTATACACATTATCCGCTATTTTTATTTTCATTTTTTCATCGGATAACTTTGTTGCGTTCTCGGTAAGCATCGGTCGGACCGAAACAATTCGCTTTGAGGCGAATAGTTCCGGCGCCGGCCGATATATACCGAAAACGCCCGAAGTAATGAGCCGAAATAGTGAGATATAGAATGGCGGATTATGGATACCCTACCTTAAGTTGTATCACGAATATTAAAACATATATCTATTCATCCATCCTGAATTAAGATAGAACATTACCAGTACTACATGACACTCTAATAAGTCATCGACAGCCATATCCAGAGCATAATATTAATTAGGGACAAGAGACTCTCAGTTTGTAGTATGATCTATAGATTCTTGTTCACATATACGATTATTTAAAAGACACTTAAAAGAAATATCAGAAAGTCTTTGAAATATTTCATAGTTTGTCTTGCTGTACATCATGCCATTAAACTAGCTATTGATAGCAATTTCAATTTAGCAACTGACAATGTATCTGTATGTAAGTATTCATTTCCGGTCCTTGGATTTGATCATCGTTGTAATGCTTTGTGACACCATCACATAATATATTCAATTTGAAAGTATCTTAAGAATTGGTTATGAACTGATTTTGATTTCATTGGCTTTTCTCAAGTGTGTGTCATGCAAAGGTAGAGCTATTGTACAGTTTTTAATACAGATACAAATTAAATCCAAATTTCCTTATAGCGGTGAATACGCAGTTTTGACAAATCGTCGAAAATGAATTATGGTGAATCCTAGTGCGGACCTGTGTAAACCATGATGCCTGGAATACCGAGTAAGCAAACGGACCCGCTAATAGTCGACTATCAAGAGTTCAGTGAAATGATTTAGCGGGTTTGCTTATGTATCACTGCCTTACGAGAAGAAGTCGAGATACAGATACATATTAATTTCAAATTTCCTTAAAACTGTGAATGATCAGCTTTCATAAATCGTCGAAAGTGAATGATGGTGATTTTTGGTTCAAACCTATGTATACCATGATGCCTGAAGTACTGAGTAATCATACCAGCCAAACGGATCCCTATCAGCCGACTACCAATAGTTATGGGAAATGATTTTACGGGTTTTCCAATGAATCCCTGCAATACAGCAAGAACTAGGGATGTTGATAATCGACCAAAAAACATCGCATGCAATGTACATAGAAGGTAAACTTTACAAATCGAGGTCTCGTTACAAGATAAGGGTGGGTCTTTCACTTTTGTGAAGGACCTGCACAAAGGCTTGCACTGAAAGTTTTCGAATGGGAGCTTACTGAAAATTTATGGCCAGTCGTGCATTTATTTGTCGAATGTGAGAACACAATCCCATTGGTTGAACAGTTATGAATATATTTTTAGGCGTTTTGGCGACTGCTCAGCTCCTTACGAGCGACACAGGATGTGGATTAACACTAACACCGAAAAATCAACTCAAGGAAGGTCAAAAATGAGAGGAACAGCAAACGACAAATGCCATGGAAAGATATATTGGCATTCGGTGTAGACTTTTGTGACAACCTGATGAATTGTTTATCAATATGATATCCCCCTCAATATGCAAATTCCGTGTGTTCCTCAAAGAAGCCTAGCTTCACGATAAAGACCGATATATCAAAAAGGACTGCAACATATTTGAAATACTGAAAACAAAACATTTCAAGGTTCAAGCCTGGATATGAATATTTCATCTATTAATTTTTCTAATTCATAGCCTATCATAGAAGTGAGAAAAAAGCAAAGAATGCATCCAAACCGAAAAACGCACAGCCATACGAGGATTTATCTTGTGTTCCTCTTAATTCTATAAAAGGAATCGACGTAAATCTTTTAAAGTCGGTGATAAAAGGCATGTGTTTTCCGCGGTAATTATATACCACGGCTTTCAATGGCGATTAATACATTTCACTTAGGTGGAATAGAATTAGCCACGTTTCTCGAACGCATACTCTCCACCCATCTGCTTAACCTTTATAGAGCAGCTGGAGTCTATTTCATGTTTATGCAAACAGGTTAGATCAAGGCCAGCCGCCAAGTAAATTGGCGCCTGGCATTGGATCTAATCTGTTTGCTACACTGAGTATCTTTCCTCATTTAAATCAAGCAGATATTCAAGGTTTTGGAAAGTAGACGACACGAAAATCTATTTTCAGAAGAAAACCCAGCATTGTAAGGATTGAATCGTCATATTGAACCAGTCTGGACGTATAGTACATAACTGATCCCTGACGACTACGACGGACGTCTCCTTTTTCTCGACTGCATTAAAAGTCTTTATTACGTGACCAATGTTTACGATCTTATGTCCGTACCAAGATGGCTGCGCCAAACATGTGTTTTGCTTTTTCATCTACTTTTGCCAATGATAGCCACATTGCGATTTTTCTGCCGAATGGTAGACGTAACACCGTTATAAAGTATAGGTTATCATAAACGAACCGAAACAGAAAGCTGATGGTCAACACGTGTGGGGGTACACACTGTGAATATCATTGGGAGAAGTTGGTAAAAAATGCTAAAGCGCGACCATCTTGTTTGGACATAAGATCGTCCACATTGGTCACGTAATACCCACAACTGATTATGTATTAACAGTAATATCTTTATATTGATATCCGGTTCTTGATAACCTTTAAAGATTACAATGTGCAGTTGAAATTTTAACAGGAGGGTCTTGGCTGGTTCTTGGTTCATGAACCTCAAATTTGCAGCTATTTGGATGCAATGGCTTTATCTATGTCTTGTTAGAAAAACTTGGAAACGTTAGGGATCGATACAGGATTCTCTAGTCTCATATGTTACCAATTTAATTATACGTCTCTTTAGTTTGTGAGATTCCCCAGTGGCAGTGACGACAGTGGATCAAGCTTGTAGCAGACTAAATTCTCTGATGATAACATAATTGTACCTTTTCAACATGATTTGCATGATTGCCTTCCCATAATGCTTTATTTTCGTCACAGAGAGGGTTTGAAAAATGGTAATAAGCTGGGACATATTAGGCTATTTGATGGACCAGTGCCAAAAAAGGTAAAATATACATGCTGGTTAACCTTTATAAGAAAATTAGAGCTTACGCGAAATGTTACCCTAAATCAGCTGTAGCATTTGTTCATGGGATATTAAAGGTCCTTATTCACAGAATAGAAATCTTTAAAGTCAAAATAGAATGTCGCTGAAACAAATCGTTTTGTGTATTGTTGTTTGATATACAATTTAAAGAAGCTATTGAAAGAAGAATTAATCAAGGAACAGTCATTTGCTTTTTTAAGCACGTACAGCTTATATACGGGACATCTCAAAAGTGGGTATTTCATTCCTTTACAGAGATAAAATCGGTAGTATACACATCTTCGGAGTTCTAGTAAAATTAGAATTGGGCGTGGAAATAAATCTATCATCGTTTTTAAGACTACATGGGCGGTAACAATGTTAGAAAATGCCTTTAGAAGTTAAAAACTGAGGTTTGTTCACAATAAGCAATATAATCAGAATGATATAGTCACGATCATGTAGTTTTCTGCTATGTTCAAATTCGTAGTTATATCATATAATAATCATTTTACAAAGCTTAACAGTTATTTTGGCGACGTTCTAGTTGTAACACACAGTGTAAAGAACAACAGATATCTCCAACAAAGACAAGACCTACTCTCCTGTAAGCTGTGAGTCACAGAGTGTTCTAGATTTCTACACTAATTCAATATTTGCGATAGGCTCTTATCGAATTTACGCAATGAACAATTCATTGCTTTTTAATGAGTCGCGCACTATTTATTGCCTAATAAAGGCATATCAAAACCGTACTATTGGGCGAATTGTTATTGGTCTTCTTGCTCCGATTATAGCGTCTTTTGGGTTAACGACATGTATTTTAGTTTTCCATGGCTATGCAAACACATTATTTCTCATGTGTGCTCTAAAGTTAAAGAGAAATGGTTTATAGTGGAACAAATACGCTTTTTGATAATTCATTTTTGTTGTAAGACTTATGGAAAAAACCAGCGCCATGATCTAGGTTCAGTACATTTTCCTTTCTTTTTCTTTTTCTTCTTTCCCTTTTATTTTTTCGTCGGTTTTTCTTTCTTTCTTTTTTCTCCCACATGGAAACAATATCAACTTTTAATATACATATACAATTATTCTATTATACATTGTTACAACAGTTCTTTCTTGCCTAAAGGCAAACTATGTGTGTACCCCAAAAGGATCCAAATACAAGGAAGACCATTGGAATCAGCCATTAACCAGGTCCCCAAGTGTACGATACGTCCTTTTATACCACATCATTTTCACACCGGTAACACATTAATTACACTAATTGGATAATACAAGATGTTAAATCTGGTATTCCGAGCTTTAATTATGTTGTCATGTGGGAATATTGTCAAATATTGGTAAATAGAGTTATCAGGTGACAACGCGTTTTGCCATCGGATATAGTGATATTTTTTTTTATCTTATTGTTGTTTCGAAATACACTTTAAAGAATCTCCGAACAAAGTGCCCTAGTTAAATAAAAATATTGTGTTTCCTAAGTAAGCTTTGAATGATTCTGCATTTAAACTTTGCAAAGATGTTTGTACAAAATGGTTAAGGGTCCTCCCCCGTGACCCAGTGGTTTAGTTTGCGAACTCGGGGGTCCAGGGTTCAAGCCCCACCGCAACCTATGATTTAATGGTGGCGAATATTTGCAAGTCACTCCATATACCTAGCCTAGTAATGGTGGATCCAGGAAAGCCGTTGCATAACTAAAAATTGTTGATACGGCGTTAAATACAATAAAGACAAGTAAACTGTTTCAGGTCCAAGTCATACCCACAAAATTGCATTGGAGTATTTTCTTTTCAAAGCAGTAAATGACTGAAGCAATTCTTTCTGAATAAGTCAATGATTGTGCTTCGCCCTTTTTCGTTTACTGCTTTCCTACTTAAGCATCATATTTCAGTGGCAATTAAGATACAATATATCACATTAACTAAGTTATATGTTGGTTAGAACATTAACCATTTTGTGAATCGAAGTCGGACGTTTGAATGTTACTTATTTTCTTTGGCTGTAGTCATGATGTGGTATTCATTGAAAAGAAACACTGACAAGAAAAATGACAAAGAGAACGCCCGCGTTTCCATCGTAAAGATAATACGTACTTTGGTATACTTAAAGATATCATACCATTACGGAAATATCATATCATGCAGATCCAGATCGATGTAATGAAATTTGGTTTTATGCCAGGTAGAGGCACCACAAACCCGATCTTCATCCAAACGCCAGGTCATGGAGAAACATCTGGCAGCAAACAAACCATGGCATTTGTGGATCTGGAAAAAGCTTTTGACCGTGTCCAAAGAAAGGTCATCTGGTGCTCTCTTGGTTTGAAATTACCGAGTGGTTGGTCAATGTGGTGACGTCTATGTACACCAATATCCGAAGCAGAGTGCGAGTCGGTAAACCTGCAGCGATGATTTCGAGGTCAAAGTTGGCGTCCAACATGGATCAGTCCTAAATCCCCTCCTATTTATAATCGTTCTCGAAGCTTTATCTCTGGAATACCACATCAGCTGCCTGTTGGCGCTGATGACTTGGCAATCCTCGATACCTCGCTTGATTTACTCAGGGAGCGTCTAGACAGACGGAAGAGTAGCATGGAGGAGATGGGTCTCAGAGTGAACATGGGTAAGACCAAGGTTATGATTGCTGGTCCCAACCTCAACTTACTGAGGAAAACAGGAAAACACCCTTGTTCTGTATGTCTGAGCGGCACAGGTACTACCTCAATCTTCAACACCCACTGTTCAGGATAGGTCCACAAAAAGTGTAGTGGCATAAAAAGCTCTCTCAAAGCAGACCCTCACTATAACTTAGTATAAGTGTTTGCACTGGTTCAGCAAGACCAGTAGATGGCAGACCATAGAAGGAAATATGTATTGGTGACGACACGAAAACGTCCTTTGTTTAAATCATCTAAAGCTTCATACAGTGCCATAAAGTCCCTGTGTTCATAAGTACATTGGACCCAAATATCTTTATCCATTTCTTTCAACAAAGTCTTTTTAACTGGTGGACTCAGAGCTGGTGGACCTTGTATTATCATCAATCGACGATAACAAGGAAATATGCCAAAACAGCCGTTGCTCCATTTGAAATCAACAATGATGAATTGGAAAAGATGATATTGTTGATTTTACAGCACAAATAACTTCTCTCGCAATACTACCACGTGTCGTGTTATGTCTGTTGATTCCGGCGAATTAAATGAATATTCATTGGGTAGTTTGTTATACACCTCTAACTGATTTCTGCTGATATATCTTCGGACAAAAAGGTTCGCGTAAATCTATTTATGCTATAAAGAAATTCATCAGTGTTTCCGAATAAAATTTGTCAATGCCCGGAAAAAACTGTCTCCAAGCAGACGGAGTTTATCTCATTTCCAAGAAACAGCCATCTTTCAAAGGTTACCCGATCCAGCGTTTAATCACGTTTTCTTCATAATCTAATAGAGACATTGGTTCAATAGACTTTCAGGAACATACATTATTGATAGCTCGAAATAAAACTACAGATTACATCCTCTTACCATTGTCATGGTGTAAGGGCATAGGTAAAATCCAATCAAACATCTGCTTAAGGAAACAATAAAGTATTGTTTGTTAGTATATGAGCACAAATATTCCCGTATCAAGTGTAAGAGTTGGTCATTGAAGCATTTTGCATACTCGCAAAGTAACCAAAAGTAAAATAATCATAAAAAGGTTAATGGTTAACTTTGAAAAGAAGAAGATGGCATGAACTGATCTTTAATCAGTTTATTATGTCTGTGGCAGATTCAGCTGTGTTTTGGTTATATCGATGTATTTATGTCAATATACATGTTTTGAATTCAGTACTAAAATCGTACATCAATTAATTCAAAATAACTTTCCGCTTTGGCTCAATGGTTAGAGCCTTTTACACCTTGCTTTGCTCCGATGAGTGCTTTTTGATATTGATTAAACTGTTTCTTCAAAATATAAAAATGATATATTTCATAAATAATTTGCTTTTTCCTTTCGTCTTTGGTTGCTTTCGAATTGGACCTATAACACTTTTCCATATTATGGTAAAGGGCTTACAATGAGAAAAAGCTTAACATTCATGTATACAACTTTGGGTCCTGCAAAGAACTTGGTAGTAGGAATATGACACTTTAAAAAATGAAATGCTTACAGTCATTCTTGTTTTGAAAGATCATTCTTAAATAGCTCTCAGTTGTTTTGTGTTAACTTTAATTATGCAAATCGTTTTGTCTGTCCGATGTTTGCCGATTTCCAAGGAAGAGTACTTGGCGGGAAAAGACGTATATTTTGTCAGTAGTCAGCAACTTTTTTGATAGTCTTATTCATTCTGAAGGTACCTTAGTCCAGACTGTAAGTGATTAAGAAAGTTCATAATGGAGCTTTTTTGATAACTTGAGTCCGTTTTAACTCTTATCCACCTACATACGACATTGTTTTTCTTGAAACAGACGACTCAAGAAAAGCTGTATTAACATGCGAAAAAGCCTTTCCGTTCTGCTGTTGTGCTGTTGTGATATGTGAATAGATTGAAAATGCATTGTGGCAAGAGGAGAAATTGCTTGTGACAAGCAATTTTTCCATTGTCAAAATTCTTTCCGAAAGTCATTTGTTGCAAGACGGGTAAAAATGAAGCGTCAGGTTGTAATGTTTTACGTGTAGTTGTCTTATACCAATTGAATCTGTCTCGACCAATTTCTCATTTCCCTACACTGTTTTCCACCCTATCAGAAGCTCATTCTTCAATTACATCACATTTTGAGATGTCGTCTGCAAACTCTTTCCATTTGGGCCAGTCGAAAAGTTTGTGTTTGGTAAAGGGTTAAGACAAAATTGGCTCTATTTATTCTGACTTACGTTACGTTAGTTATCCCAGTGAAGTACGCGAGATTGTCCGTGTAGAAACTGTTTCCTATTATCAACTCCACCGTCAGGCTGAACTGTTCCTGAGCTTTAATCGTCTGGTCGAGACCTGTTGTCCACTGAATGTCAAAACCTGGAAAAATGAAGGTTGATCTATAAAACATTTAAGACCATTTAATCCTAGAGGACAGTGGCCTTTGAACACGAGGGTCTTGGCTTTGAATGAGTAGGGCGGTTTTGTTTAGAAGTTTCGATAGTCCAACATCAAGTACGATCATAAGTTATGTTTCCAAAAACAAAAAATCAAGAGGTATTTATGATATAGATAGAAAGAACTTTTTGATAATCGATGTAATCAAATTCAATATACAATGTATCACTTCAAAATTGTGTAGACATTTTGATTTATCATTTTTGGATTTCTCTTTATGATCATTATCAACAATAGCATATAAACGTGGTTAATATTTTAACTTTTCTATGTTTTTGTCATAGGTTTGTTCATTTAATTACTATTCATTTATTTATTCCGCTTTTTTTGCTTTTATTTGTATTTATGTTTACCATTTGGTAAGCCAATGCCGAGATTTTTGCAATCTTTGCATACGACTTAATACATAAAAGTGGAAAAATCTAAATTGTATTAGAGTCATAAGCAAATTTTCCATCATGACAGAAAGATATTTTCGATCATTACAGAAATATTATATTTCAATTCAATGATCGAATTTTAAGACGCTACGTATGCCAGTTGTCTAAGGTTAAAGACTCAATAAGGGAGATAAAGATTTAATCAAACTATATTATTTGGTAAACTTTTGGTCAAAATCAAAAAGGTATCACCTAAAAACACATTATCACACATTGAACGTAAAAGCCAACACGAAATAACCCAGATTAGTCAGTTAAATCATTCAGATATTGCCTGATTCTATGACCTCTGACCTGGTCACGTGATACACAAATTTAGAACCGACCAAGAATAAATCGTAATTGAAAAAAAATGTAAACAAACATGTTGTTGATGAACATGATTGAAATAACTTATATTAAAGGAGTTTATTACATGAAGTTTCGCAGCATTCAAAAATGAATTTTCATGTCTTCTATGAAATAATAAAAGAACATGTATTTTCTGAGTAAATTATTTGTACTCATCTCCTTTTTTGTGCCTTAAATATTCCCACAATTCCTTCTCTGAAAACCTTCAATGTAAGGTGAAACATCGCCTAGTAGCAGACTTTTTGAACTTGCAGGGCTTTAACAGAATGACATTTAATTATATTCTATCTGACATTAAACCTGATTTCATGAAATCTGTCACGTGTGGTTGTGATTGACAAGACAGAGAAAGCGTTATAATGGGTCTAAAGAAATGAAGTTTAACTATTATTCTAAAATATTCGTATTGAAGGGTAGTTTAGCAAATTAAGTGGTTGTAATGACTTAATGCGTAAAACCAGCAAGGTTTCCTAATTGACCTTTCAGCATCACGAGATCCAATGGTCTGATGGGTTCAATTTACTTTGCCTCGTGTTACCTTTTACTCTTAGAATGCTCGGTTAGTTTCAATAAAGGGACTTTTGGGTCGTTGCTTTTCAAAAACTTAGATATCTGCTTAATTTTGACGAGGTAAGATACTTAGAGTAGCAAACACGTTAGGTTGCAGGCCTGTCGCCAATTTACTTGGCAGTTGGCTTGGATTTCACATGTTTGCATAAAATTTGAAGTCCTTTTCAGCGCTATGAGGGTTAGAGCATCTCCAAATACCATTTAAAAAGTAGGGCATCTGAAATTCCAGCTTGTTTCGGAAAGAGTATACGGCAATAAAATAGGAAAAAAACCTTAGGGAAATGGTCACATTTCTTAACATTATTGACGCCAACTTTTTCTTCTTGAAGGGCGTAATACATAATTGCTCAATAATTGGAATAAATATGTGTGTTTTAGAAATTAAATTAAAAAATTGTACAACTCAGAGCTAAACGACAAAGTGTTTGTCATTTAAAATTGAGTTAATTTGTAAGCCATGATTCAAAATCAAAACAACCTCTTTGGACCCATTACTCATCTAGCCTGTATAGAGTGTACTCGATTCCTATCAACAAAATTTCTATTTTCGTCATCATAGCACATCCTATTATAAGAACAGAACAGAACAGACTTTTATTTAGAGAGTCAGAATTCGAAAGAACATTCCTTTTTGTAAGAGTCTCTTCAATAAACAAACATAGCTTAATTAGTTCACCTTTCTGGAATAGTAAATTTATAAAATGAAGGTCTTATGTAGTAATTTTTCTTGATTTTTTCTATAAGCAGGAGTAACCATTGCGACAAAAGCGGAATTGCGTGTAACAAGTGACGACTCCTTCCATCACAATTGATACATAGAGAATAGATGGTTGATGTCGTGAATCGGAAATGTTATCGGGCAAGGCGTAGGAATATTATCCGGTGAGCCGAAGGCGAAACGGATAATATTCCGATGCCGAGCCCGATCACTTTTCCTATTCAAAGACACCAATCATCTATTCTATTTATCCTGTTACCTTTATCTATTCTTTCAAACAAACAAAATGTAAATAAAACACGAGAAAAACGGAAAAAATAAGTAGAGAATGATGTAAACATGACGTCATATCGTTCTTATGACGTCATGATTAGTCGCGTGCATGTATTATATGGTTAGTGCCGGATATCACAAATGTTATACGGCACCTACTTATCTGTCCCGAAATGGCACTAATGACAGGATAATAATGAAGATGTTACTTTCATGCTCCATAATGCTTGCCTATGTTGGTTTCAAGACCAGTAAACAGTCTTCTACATTCTACATTGATGAATGAACTATTGGGTGTAAAACGACGCCAGCCCTCTCCCTTTCCGGTTTTTACAATGCAGTATCATTCTCATCAAAAGAGAAACACACATACCTTTACAAGTTGCAGGAACCGAGTTTACTGCGCTAGCATTCTCGTCCCAGCAATGATAGTCGGTGTTACCGGTACCATGCCAACCGAATACAGGAGGGACCACCAATATTACCTGTAAAAATGAAATAACAAATTAGAAATGATAAGACAAAAAAATAAAGAAAATTCACTTACTTCCTCTAAATAATTGCATGTTACTTTCATGTGTAAGTGTGTAGGCTGTCCGTATACAAGTGTTGGATATATCCATTGACAATAGTGAAACAATACCATGTTATATAAACAGAATGTTCAATTATCGTGTTATCAATTATTAAACGTGTTATGTAAAAAGGCGAAAACCCTGCGAGCCTCCTTTTTATCTTAACATAAATTACAAGATCAATGAATTCGAACAACAATGGCATATAATGCAATAAACTGTGTCTATTGCACTCACACGTATTGAAGTGAATGTGACAAGGCCAACCGATGAGCGTTCATATAATCATAGCGCCAGGTGTGTTGCAATGCTTCATTCTAACATGATTCAAGATGGCATAGACTATATGTCGAGTTTAAAACTTTGTCTGGCCAACCGGAGATGAATGAAGACTACTCGACATGCTATATTTATGTCTAACAATCCACAATTGCAAAACAATTTGAAATCAGAAGTCGGTTATAAGAGCATGTTAAGCTTTGTTGCTTGGACGAAAAATCTGAAACGTAATGGGTGAACAGCAATGCTATGACTGATTTTGAGAAAGTTATGTACTCAAACCCACACCATCATTATTCCGTTGACACAATCATAGATTTCTTAACAGTTTGATGAACGTTTTTTATCAAACGTTATCGTTGTATTCAAACTGCAAACAGTGATCTCCCCTTGTATGGAATAAATCACTGTCACCGCAAATGACACATAACCATCTGTTAAGAAACTTAAACGGCGTTTAAAAATGGCGGCGACACCCAAATAAATCATCGATTTATGCTTTATTTGTAACGAAAACGAATTATTTTTTCCAATTTAAATGGTCAGAAATCAACACAAGAAGAAAATTGACTAAATTAACTACTATTTCTAGGGGGAATGAAAAGCAAAAGTCATTGAAATTTCATGCAAATCTGGATCAAAATAGTGTGGTGGCTATGATAGATGCATTAAAGCAATTGGAGATAATTGTAATGAGTTTGCGTTGAGTGGGTGGGCGTAAAGCGAGTAATTTTAAGTAATTGTAGCCCCATTAGCGATATTAAATGGCATCAAATCAATATGCTTTAATCGAATCTAAGTCTGTCTTCTGACAAGATACCCAACGTGCTATTTCGTGACAACGTCTGGACTTATTCCTAGGCCATTATCAACCATTTTTCGAATATGATGGGTTTTTTTATGTAATCACTAGTTGACGACCTTCATGGATTGGGGTTACACTGTATTGGTACTTGTTGTAAGAAGAGAACATTTGAAAGTCAAAATAAAATGTCGTTGAAATAATGCAGGTTTGGTATTGTTGCTTGATATACCATTATAAGATGTTTGATGTACAATATAAGTAGTTATCAAAAACATAGTTTATTCAGGACGCGTAAATAAATCTAAGTAGTTTATTTGGGGTTGAACGCAATAGCGATGATATGTGTTTGGCTTAAAACACATAGTTATTCTGTATTCACAATTGTAAGAATTAGAACTGTCTTATTTTGCTTCAAATGTCTATTTTTAAGGGTGTATCATATAACAGTACAGCTGTTGTGCAGTTTTAAAGAAATTTATTATTGTACGTATTTCAGATATATCGTTAACAGAGGATGTCTGGGAATAGATAACGATAAAGTTCAAGGTCGTTTGGTGGAAACTCTTCCTTAGAGGCAAAATACTTGTTCCAAAACTTATGAACGATGTTTTAATTCGAATTTACCTTTCCCCAAGGTCTCTTAGACTAACGGTATGCCAATGTTTCTACCCAACTTATCCATTCCTTAACCCATTACCAAACAATAACGACATTATTCTAGTTTGCTGGCAACGACTCTGCAAACCATTGTGGGTTAATGAGAAATTGCTCCTAACGAGCAATTTTTTCATTTTACTACAATGTTTTCCGCCCTATCGGAGGATTACTTTTCAATTGTATCCCACTTTGAATTGCCGTCTGCAAACTCTTTCAATTTGGGACAGTCATAAATGTGGCGTTGGGTAAAGGGTTAATGCAATTGAGTATTATTGGGGTCTTACTACATCGTACAGAGTGGGGCATCGCACTATAAATGCTATGATGTTGACGAGATATAAAGCTAGTTAAATAGAAATAGAGGAATTCACTCGTGATAAACAAAAAGCAATTACACACTGCCTATTTCTGTATCGTATATTTACCTAGAAATAAAACTATGATAGTTGTCATATGCTTATGTGTCTTACTTTAAAGATCCTGGACGTCATACACAATTACACTAAATATATTTAGCTAAATATTAGAATTTGCGTATGGTATTCAGCTATGCTTCAAACAGATATTCATAAAAAAAAATCGCCGAAATCGCGGTATTATGAAGATATTGACGAAAAACCCCAACGTCCTCAACTTTTGTATGCTACTACAGCTATACGGTAATTAGTCACGTCACGTGGGATATCAAGTGCCTGTCACGTGACGATGTTCATCTAATTTAGAAGATACTAGCGTCAGTGTCCATTTTTGTTTTCACCGTGCAGTCTTAGTATCACGTGAGCGTCACTTGACCGGTTGTTCATAGCTTGACGCTTTATTTAGATTATGTCGGATTTTCCTCGTATTTTTTTTTAATGAAAATGTCAAAATTCATCTTATATGCTATTTGTTTCTCTGCTAAAATGTTAAATTAATCTTTATTCCTTTATTTTCGAAAAATTAAAAAAAAAAACCTATGACGCACAGAAACTTTAACCACGCAAAGAAACCCACATGGGGAAAAAGGCGCAATGACCTATACGCGAGAGGCAACTGAAATTCAATCCTCATTAATTGACCTGTCAATGTCATTGATTAATTCTTGGCTTTATGGTGTTTAGAAACCCAGCACCCAGGTTTAATGTTCGTCATGAAAGGAAGCATTACATTAAACAGTAATTAAAACAACAACAGACAAATGCAATTAGTTGAATGACAATACTCGGTCACAAGTATCGGGCTATGCGATAAACCATTCAGTGCTCTCACTAAAACATGAGATAGGACATATGGATATCAGAGTTGTGTAAATATTGAATATTGATGTTAACCTGAGAATGCTGGGTAATTGTCTAAGAATAGATTTTTGTGTCATCTGCTTTCCAAAACCCTATAGAAAAAAAATCAAAGAAAAACAGCTTAGTATTTCCAGCGAAGCCTTTCCCTTCCATACTTTATTTTATAGTTCATGTTATCAGTATAGGTTGTATGCATTAGAGAAGGGTAATGGGTCAAATGCTATAATTGTTTTCATAAAACGTTTTGATCAAATGTAGTTAAGGACCGATCAACTAGAAAATCTAATATCGCCCCATAACTAAGTGCGTTTAATTGAAAAGTCGAGACTTGCCATATGGGAATTGAAGCACCATAATGTTCATGACATTTTCCCTAGCCGGTAGTATTGGGTCGACCCAAATTGGGAGAGTGGAATATGACACCGCAAAATACGTTTCGGTTCAGTTTGGAATAAACTAGCTGAAAACATTGTTACAAGTGCAGGAATTGCTCGTAACGATTTCTAAAAGGAAATACAGTTGTATGAAATATTTCTGCTTAATATTTCTTCTGGAGTGGGTAAATGTCATTCAATGTTTTATGTCACAAATAGTCCACACAGACCGTTCCCAGCACTCAAGTGGAAACGTAATTACAAAGTCGAATATAGAAATGCTTTGATCTTTATCCACGAATATGACCTCTTTTAACTTGTTTTTCATGCATCGGGAACCAGTTATGTAAAAATGTCAGTGTTCCAGAGGGAATTGGTCGCATTCAATGCATTCAATCAGTGATTGAAGAGATAATCTCGTTTTTAGAAATGACAAAAATAGGTTTAAAGATGAAAATGTACATGTTTATCTTGTGGGTTATAAACATACTTGGTATAAATGTTCCTTACCATGCATGGTTGGATGTCGTTTGGTTAAACTTTTACAGATTCTGTTTTCTACAGGCGTCTTTGCTTAGATCTTTACTAATGAGCTACTCATTTATGAGATTGTTCCCGAGTCGGGTAAAACTACGTGTATTCCTACGCATCTGATGCAAAACAATGAACCGTTTTTGTATTCATATGAGTTATACGTCGAGTCAGCATTATTTCAGTTTTTCAGTTGCGATACCCGACTTTGTATGATGAAGGACGATCCCAGAATCAACCGCTAATGGAGGGCTGATCAACCCAGAAAGACCTTAATTCAGTCAAGAAAATAGAAATGGTTTCACCGGGATTTGAACCCGGTCATGTGATTTTAAGTCATGGACTCTTACCACTAGGCCACTGATACCCTATTTTCGTACCTCTTGGTTTTCGGGTTCAAGTAATGATAACTCAATAAGAAGTCTTCGGTAAATACATCGTGCAATAACGTGTGTTTACTTTACGTAGACGTCAATAATTGTAGTGAAGGCTGTTTTCTGTGCCAAGTATTGTTTTTTATTTATTTATTTACATGTGATTTTACATGTGGTTTTACATCGCGTCAACAGTTTTTCAGTTAGGTTACGATGCCCGACTGTTAATGGTGAAGGAAGACCTCATACTCGACAAGGTAGGTCAAGTCGGGTAGAACCATCAGCATTCCGTAAGTCAGGCAAGAAACTGCCTCTTATGAAATTCCTAATGCAATCTCCATCAACTCTTTCCTTAACGACGAGATTGTTATCATAAAAAATCAAAAGGTTTGCAGTCGACAAATTCTATCGACAACTTCAATCGAACCAGATTTGGAAGATATTTTTTTCTAACAGAAAGAATCATTGAAAATAAAGATGTCATAATTCCTTTCAGTACATTCAACAGCAAGTAGTTTTCATTTCACTGTGGTCATTTTACATGTCCTCAGCAGCACCCCGGTAATTTCTCGAAAATATCTTGAAAGGGTTTAAAAAATGTTATTTGTACTGTATTTGTTCTTGGAATAGCACTAATGTCCAAGCTCTTAGAATGATCAGAAGTTAAGTACGTTTAAATAGTTTGTTTATTGATAGAGCACTTGATGCCAATATGGTCACCAATGCTAGGGGTATTGTTAATCGAATAGTTCCATATTTTGTGGGGATATGAAGTCAAAGATAAAGTATGATTAATCTTGTTTGAAAATAGACGCATAAAAATCAATTATGTGTTAGCGGTCGAGATTGGAGTGATATGTCGCCAGGAAATACACTTGAAGAATTAACTAGAGTATACGGCACTTGTTTATATATTATATATATTCTTTTCGACTGTATTATCTGAATGTTACTCTGTAACAGTAAAATTAAAGGTGCTTGCTTGTAGATGTGAGGATATTTGGGAATCATAACTTAATTTCTTTAAAGTCCCTGGACGTCAAAAAAAAATTTTTGAAACGAAAGTAAAGGAATACACATTTATTTAATATTTCAGCAGAGAAAACAATTAAATACCAGCTAACGTTAGGCGTGTTTTGTATTTTATACAAATCAGGTGACAAAGCTACATGACCTAGATAAAGCTTGCATATATGTCAAACTATAGACACCTGGCCCGTGATACTCAGAATACATATTATATATTTCTATTGTATGTCGTCCGGGAACTTTAAGACTACACAACAGCTGAACTGTTATATGACATGCACTAAAGAATAGTCATTGGAATTAGAATTATATCGTTTTCTTTTCGTTAAAGTCTGAATACAGTGAATAAGCATGTATTCTAATCCAAACGCTGACATCAATTTTGCTATCTGCCGCATATGAATTGTACATATTAAGATTAATTGACACGATTTCTTAAATTGGGTATGCTTTCAACAGCTACCTTCAGTTTCCTACCACTTTCATTTTCATATCACAACAAGAACAGAAAAACTGTATTGTCTCAACGACATTTTATTTTGACGTTCAATTTCGTTCCTCTGTGAACAAGCACCTTTTTACCAAGGAACTGTTTAATTTGATTAAGAATTTAAATGGTCCAGATTCTTGATCACATTACACGATTCTTAATGGACGTAAGGACCTATTCTGAGAGTAATATAAAAGGTGGAAACGGTGTTTGTATAAAGTTAGTGTTAATTGAAACATGTCTGGAAAATTGTGCCTTTTAAAACTGTCATGGTCTTGTATGTATATAAAACCAGGCTCACAACTCCGTATCTGAACAAATGATCTACAACACTAAACCGTCTCTACGAAACGTATTCCTTCAATGGCATTTGTCAATTGATCCACTGTTCAAGGAAAACGCATCAGAACGTCTAATGATTGACGCCATGTTCTTATTATCGTGTTAATCTGCCAAATTGAAGAATTCTTGGCGGTCTTTGCCAATAGCTACAGACAATTGTCATACGTCGTCTAAAGTTACTGGTCTTAATGCTACGTTTGGTGCATAGGCAAAACGTCGGCCTATCGTACTAAAGGTCCCGGGTTCGATCGATGTTAAGCGAGGTGAAAACTGCCGGAGAAAAAGCCCATAAATCGGTGCGAGCACTGGTTCCATCTAATTTATTTCTCATTGATTGTGACAGACAAATTCCTCCTCGATTATTGGATACATGACAAGTACTCGTGTCAGCTTGTGGATTAGTCCTGGTATTTTCACCTCGCCGCTAACGGGGATCAAACGTGGTTTCCTCAGTATTAGAAGCTATAAGTCTACCTCGGCACCACTATCTTTATTTAGTTGCGTAATAGGAAGCAAATGCCGAGTATGAAAACGAGAAAACGTTCACTTGCAAAGTGTGGTGTCCATCAATATAAAGAATGTGACGGAGTATTTCGTCCGCTTGGGATTTGGCGCTCCATTAAAGAACATTTCTGAGATTTTGTAAATCAGACGTTCTGTGTCGGTTTTAATCTTCGTGATCGTATTACTAAGACTTCGCCAGAAAGATATTGTACAGAGATGGCATTGAGTGTGATTTCCTTGTCACCCATGTATCATTTTTGATGAATGTATTGTTTTCAAAGCAAATTACAGAAATGGTCAGCAATCGATAATGTTGATATATCAAATCAAATATGATTAACATTTGTCTCCTTCTCAAATTAAAATTGGTAAACTTGGCCTCGAAATCTCAACAAGCACATGGAAACAGGGTTCACGGCTCTAAACTATTCGGGAATAAATGGTTCTTGGACTCAGAACACTTTATTGTTTGGTTCCTTTCGCATCATAACAACAGTTTGATCTTGGCCTGAATAATCAATTTTAAACTCGGAAATGATTATTTTGGTATATAGTAAAACAAGGAAATACATATCTCCTCCTTTACTTTATAATTGAAAGTGGGACCATGGTGAGCTTCTGATTTGTCGACGGCATATACGAAATGAGCTTCTGTTTAACAGTGGCAAAATAACTTAATGCTTTTGCTTTTAGAGACGCATCTTAAATTCAGTATATAATGAGACGCCAAAATGTGTTTTATGATTTCATTCCAATCATCAAGACGCTCTTCATATTCACGCTGTTCTAATTCATAGAGAGGGGATATGTATTCTTCTTCGATGTGGTTACCTTTTTGGAATCCGAATCGACTGATATTTACATAGAGTGAAATACATCGTTTTATAAACTATGGAAATGCATTTATGAAAATAATTACATTGTGCAGCATGACAAACGCTTCGTGTGTTTGCCATGAACCAAAAAGTATTTATCTTTTACTCAAATCAATTTGTCAAAAAGCTCTGAACATTTGAAATAAAGCACGACAAACTTATCAAAAGTATAGTGAAAACTGTGCATGAATGTTTTTTCAAACTTAAAGGCACATAAAAGGAGATTAATGCTATATAAAACTATATTAATTGGTAAACTTTTGGTCAGGTTCAAATAGTTATCACCAAAAAACTCATCAGCACAACTTAAACATGAAAGCCAACAAGAAATAACCCAGATTGACCAGTTTAATTGTGTGATTCTTCACCCCTGACCTGGACAGTTGATACACAAATGTTTGAACCAACCAATCAGAATTCGTTATTTTGAATATGTAAACAAACAGGTTGTTGATAAACATGATTGAATTGGAGAATACTATATTTCAAGCACAAAATAACTTATGTTTAAGGAGTCTATTTAATAGGGTCTCAATGCATTCGTAAATTAATTGTCATGACTTTTATGAAAATAATAAAAGAACTCCATATACTTTTTTAGAAATTTATTTCTACTTAGATAATTATGAATAACCTGCTCCATAGCCAACACTTTACATACTCGGAGGAGAAGAGAACACGCAGATATTAGCTTTTTAACGTTGTCGGATATATGTGTACGAAGGGCCCATAGATCTAAACAACACTTTATGTCACAGAGAAGATTATCTCTCTCTCTGTGCAGTAGCTTAGTGGGGTAGTCTTGTTACTTGTGGTCCTGGGCTAGATCCCTGACATCGCCAGTCGCTTCGTGGGTGTGGGAGCGTGAGCGAGAGCAAGACACTTTAACCCTTTACCAAACGTTTAATTTGCGACTGTCCCTAATTGAAAGAGTTTGCAGACGACATTTCAAAAGGTGATGAAATTGAAAAAAAAATCTTCTGATAGGGGAGAAATCATTGTGGGAAAAGGAGAAATTGCTCGTTACGAGCAATTTCTTCTTTTGCCACAACGTTTTCCAAAGTCGTCTGGAACAAACTGGTCAAATGTCGTTATCGTTTGGTAATGGGTTAAAGCCCTGAACCTATTTCTGTTGAATCACAATAAAGCCGTATTAATACTGACAAAATGTTGTCATGACATGAATGTGGCACAAATCATTTAAAGGCCTTAAGCAAGTTATATAACCAAAGTCAAAGGCAGAACCTTTACATCAGGGTAGCGTTTTACTACATCTTCTAAGCTCAAAATAAGTCAATTCAACAATCCATCTTATTTCAATATAGGGCTGAGCAAAATTGCATAATAACACTTCATAAGAATCTTCTGTAGGAGACGCTTCCAATGATATGACAATGTAATTATGAATTTTAATTTGTGATACTATCAATGTTTATCAGTCTTGACTTTCGAAAAAAGAAATTCTTAAGTCGTCTAATAAAAAGGCACCTTAAAACGCATAAGAATCGTCCAAACAGTATACGAATTTATATGATAAATAACAAAGAAAAGGTAGCGAGATTAGGTTCCCCTCTTGACTTGACGTGTGCTTTGATGGGTTTTGTCAATACGAACTCTTCATAGAAGAAGGTCAATCCTCAAAGACCGCACTTAATCAATCAAAGATGCTACTCGATAAATAATTAGGTCAATATGATATTCTATTAACGTCCCCCGGAGGGTGTTTTGTCAAACATGGCCAATATTGGCCGAATTATTGTATGGTGATTTTATAACCGAAGTTTGTTTCTCAAACTGTATATAAATATTGTTTTTGTTGTTTTTTCTCTCTCTTTCGATCTCTTTTTCTCTCGCTGATAAATTAGGCCTTCTCAACCTCGATTACAGTGATGAAGTATTTTTACACGACATATTATTCTACTTCCTACTCATGTCACAGATCGTTGAAATATGATTGATAAATCAGCATTTTATAAAAGCTAATTGACAGACTCAAAAACGGCTTAGTCTGTATTTTCGTGTCATTTTTTTGAGATGTTATTTATTTCATTATTTGTATTAGTATCGATAAATACAAATTAATGATGTTAATAAACGTTGATGGACATGAAATGAGACATTCAAATACATTATTGTCGACTTGTAGCATTGTTCGGTTATAAATTATGCCCACCAGCATCGATCAATATCTGGCTAGATATGTGGAGATTTGAAATTCGAACAGAACATTGCGTAGTTTCTTAAACCCTTTACCAAACGTCAAATTTTCGACTGTCCCATAATGAAAGAGTTTGTAGACGACATTTTAAAATTTGATGGCATTGAAAAATGATCTTCCGATCGGACAGAAAACATTGTGGAAAAAGGAGAAATTGCTCGTTAAGAGCAATTTCTCCTTTTCCCACAAGGTTTTTCAAATTAGTCTGCAACAAACTGGTCAAATGTCGTTATTGTTTGGTAATGGGTTAAACGAGTACTCATTCAAAGTACAAAGTCACGTTTATAGTAGTTTGTACAAGGAATGATTATAGCACGTGGTTTCAAAGAAAGGTTTTTATATCTACAAGAATCAATATTTAATAAAAACAAAATTAAGAGTGTTGTGTATGGTTATGAACATTTGAATAGTGTTTGAGGAGTCTCTTATGTTGTTTTAATGTATTTCGCCAAATTTATTTACAAATCTTCAATGTTTCTTGACATGATAGTATTTAACTTAAAAACAGACTTTTATATATAGTTATACTCAGTGAAACATTTTGTTCTGCTTTACAGTGATCGAAAGCTGTTTTCGCTGACATGCTGAAGGAAAAATCTAAAATGCCAGTGGCAGGTTTGTTCGCCAATTGACATAGACAGTAGTTCTAGGAGCACAAGGCATTTTCTTCATTAACTTGAAGTGACTTAAACGATAAATTTCATTACTTCTGCTTTGACACATAATATTAACAGAATATTTATGTACAAATATATCTTGTCATGCAAACACATACATGTGTAACATGTTCTAACATGTTAATATTCATAAGATATTACACTGTCCAATGATGACATATGGAATATCGCCAGGTTTGTCTTACGCCTCACTGGAATTCGAACATAGGACTTTTTTGCCTCGAAACCAATATTGTATAACTGCTTTTCACTGGAGGTGTGTTATGATGCCAAGTAATTGTCAGAATGTACGAATCATGCTTTGCTGATTTTTATAGGTTTCACGTCGGAAGAAAGCATAAGGAAAAGTGAATGACGCCTAATATGCAACTTCGGTCCGGAACAGTATTCACGCTAAAGATTGTTAATTTTCGCAATTCGAATTATGCTTCATCGAATAATATCTTATGCAAAAATCCAGGGACTTAAATTGCTCAGTGTAAGTTAGGTCAAAACACGTTATATGAAAAGGCACATTCGTTTATTTCATTTAATTGTTTCGTACGCAAGGAGGAACCAAACGGCAAAACTAATCATTAAAGGGACTTACTTATGTTAATTTTAAAACTATGTTGTCATTTCATAGGTAAAAGACAATCTATTTTAAAGAAATCAAAATCCCAACCTATGAGATATTCCTTTAAATAGAGTTCTCCCGGAAGTGAGCTATGTGAAAATCGGCATGTGCTATTGGACAGGTACCCGGTCCCAGATGGCCGTGGTACCGTATGATAACCGTTGATAACCTGATTGGTTCCCACTTATCGTGATCCCATGTTGGCATTTACTCCTTACTCAACATTAACAGAGAATTCCCGGAAGTCAGCTATATGTGAAAATCGCCATGTGCTATTGGACAGGTACCCGGTCCCAGATGGTGCCGGTACTCTATGATAACCGCTAATAACCTGATTGGTTCCCACTTATCGTAATCCAATGTTAGCATTTACCCTTTACTAAAAAACTCTCTTAGACACATCTACTACAGATGTATGTAAGAAACGTTGTGACAAAAACGCAGATTGCTCATAAGAAAGTTTTACCTTTTATCACAAATGGTTCTATCCGATAAAAAGAAAGAATAATTAACTTTTGGTTGCTTGCTGTTGATTCTAGTTATCTAAATATGCGCCATTCAAATTTCACAAATTGCCGATGGGTAAAAGAGTTCAATATTAACCCGATCTTTTTAATGAAATATACGATTGGTCACTATTGGAAGCATCAACAGATGATAAGCATATGAACATCGAATATCAAATATTTGAAATACTGACTCTATTTCGTTATCGAAGAAAACGAACTTGATTGAGATAAGCAAGGTTTTTTGGTCACAACGGTGTGTGTTTTCAACCCCTCTTCTCTAAGTTCGTAGAAGCTAGAACCTAGTTTGTATGAGGGAATGTGTCAATGTATTTGATCAAGGCAATATTAGGACTACTATATCAATTTAACGATGCCAGGTCATGGCAATGTAAATATAGAAGACCTCAATATAACATTTTAACAACTGGGTCACAATTCGACCAATTGAGCAACACTATGTTCATGGAAATAGCCGATTAGATTGTATTTCCGGAACAGGATGTTTATGGACGGTACTTTATGGTTTTATTTGATCGACAATGTTTAAAGGTTTATCGTCGGTCCTGCGTAGGGAGAGCTACGGGTTCGATCCCTGCTAGTGGCGATGTGGATATATCGATACTGACCCACAAATCGACGTTTATATTGGTCATATTTCGCGTAGCAATCGCCGAGATTGAATTCAGTAGCCTTTAAGCATGAGGCACCATCCGTGTAAAATAAATCAAAATTGTATTATATTTATGTGAGTTTCTGTTCGCTGAATTTTCGTCCAGCAAATAAATTAGGTCGAAAAGATTGCTACACCATCGATGAAGGATGACTATGGTCAGATGCCGTCAGATGCCGTCTGTATAACACCATGTCAACAGTAGTTCAGTTATATTACGGTTAATCTTGATTTTTATCAATACTGGACTGGGCTATGCAGGGTCTTGCCCAAGGACACTCCCTTGAAAGATCCAAGTGTTGAAGTGATAAAGATTAAGCTCGGGATCTGCTTGTCACAAGTATTTCACCTTAACTACTAAGCTTTGCCGGATCATTAGACGGGGCTTGTTAGGGTGAAAAGGTGGTTGTTGATACATGGGTGTATTTGGGTGGGGGTTGTGGCTAAAAGTAAACTACATATTGAAAGGAAATCCCCTGCTAGTATGCTATAATTCGTGTCACATGGTATTTCGACTAACGTTGGTCGTCACTCTATCCATTTAACTGCAACTCTCCTGATAATTAATTTGCATAAAGTGCCCATGAGAGGCATCTGTATCGTCGTAAATTATTCCGCAATTCTTTTTTTAATGGCGAATTCTTTCAAAATGTCAAAAGACAGAAAACGGAAGACAATTCAAAGAAGGTATGATTACTCAGCTCTGACCATCCGCGTCTAAGCCAAAGTGTTTTCCCGCTCTGGTGCCTGTTTCACAAAAGTTCTTACGGAATTTCCTTGTAATTGTTAATACGAAAAGGAAAAGAGTAACTTAGAAAAGCGTAAACTTAAATGTGAACGGAACGCGAGTCATAGCTGGGAAATATGTATCGCCTTTTTAAGCGAATGCTTATTTTTCATTCACAAAAACAGAATTACCTCAGAAAGTTAACGATTATGACAATTTGGTAGGCGTAAAGGTGCAAGCCTTTACGAGGAAAAGCCCCTGAATCGGATGTAAAATGGCATAAGAGTTCGTCTGCACAGAGGAATGGTTTAATTACATTAGGAATATAGCCTTGGCCGATTAAGCATCGATAGAGTGAGATAACAGGGGCATATTGGTTTTATCAGCATATTGTAACCTTATGAACTTTCCGGGAACATTGTTTCTCTGATGCTCTGTATGCATGTTTTAACCTTTTACCAAACGCAAAATCGACCGTCTCAAATTGAAAGAGTTTGAAGACGACATTTCAAAATGTGATAAAAATGTAAAATAATCTTTTGATTGGACAAAAAAAAACACTGTGGGAAAAAGGAGAAATTGCAAGTTAAAATCAATATCTCCTTTTCCCAAAAAGTTCAGAGTGGTCTGCAACACATTGGTCAACTGTCGTTATTATTTGGGATTGGATTGATTCCTTTAACCGTGATGCACCACTTTAACCCTTAGATTGCTGGGTAATTTTCTAAAAATAGATTTTTGTGTCGTCTGCTTTCCAAAACCTTAAATATCTGCTTAATTTCTAACGAAGAACGAAACTCAGAGTAGCAAACAGGTAATATCACAGGCCAGCCGCCAATTTACTTGGCGGCTGGCCTGGATCTAACCAGTTTGCATAAGCATGAAGTCGGTTCCAGCACTATAAGGGCTGATCCCGTTCTCCACGAAATATCTATTTGACATACTTTCAGCAGAGTCATCTAGAAACCGCTGCTATAATAGGAGGCAATAATTGTACAGTAACAAGCACTTTTTCCTTCTAAGCACCATGGTTTCTGTTCAGATGATCCGTTTTTACAATGTATATTAAGTAATTTGTAACCTTTGGCTATCAAGTGGTGTTAAACCATAGCAGAGTTAATATTGTAGTTGAAATAAAGTCGTTCAATCACATGCTGTTGTTGAACTGTCTACGTTTTTTTAAAAAATACTAAATTCATGACAGTATCAAACAAGTATCTTAAAGATTACTTTTATTTCCAAACTCTATATCTGGCGCCTGCTGATGTCTTCAAATAAAACCAGACACAAATTCACATAGGGGAGTTGCTTTATACTTCCTATTTTGTCCAACCCCTCACTTTGTAAAGATTTAATTGGATGAGTATGGACCTGCTCATACCGCCCACAGTTAGTGTTAAGAAGGATTGTTGAAAAGTGATACTTCTTCAATTTTAAATTGGAACCGTTGCAATTCGATAGAAAGTAATGAATAGGCGAATATTTTCTACTTTCGTTAAGTATATTTGTCTTGTAAGGTGTGGGGGCTCTTTGGTCTAGTGGTAAGGTTACAATACTCGAAAGCACAGGGCCCTTGTCGCCTGGGTTCGACTCCCAGTGACGGGATTAGGATTTTCGTACGACGCAGTCTCCCGACTGACATGAAATCGACCAGCCCTTATGGACAGCTGAGTATGGTACTTTTCATACGACGCAATCCCCCGACTGACATACAATCGACCAGCCCTTATGGACAGTTGAGTATGGTACTTTTCATACGACGCAGTCTCTTGACTGACATACAATCGACCAGCCCTTATGGACAGTTGAGTATGGTACTTTTCATACGACACAGTCTCCCGACTGACATACAATCGACCAGCCCTTATGGACAGTTGAGTATGGTACTTTTCATACGACACAGTCTCCCGACTGACATACAATCGACCAGCCCTTATGGACAGTTGAGTATGGTACTTTTCATACGACGCAGTCTCCCGACTGACATACAATCGACCAGCCCTTATGGACAGTTGAGTATGGTACTTTTCATACGACGCAGTCTCTTGACTGACATACAACCGACCAGCCCTTATAGACAGTTGAGTATGGTACTTTTCATACGACGCAGTCTCCCGACTGACATACAATCGACCAGCCCTTATGGACAGTTGAGTATGGTACTTTTCATACGACGCAGTCTCCCGACTGACATGAAATCGACCAGCCCTTATGGACAGTTGAGTATGGTATTTTTCATACGACGCAGTCTCCCGACTGACATACAATCGACCAGCCCTTATGGACAGTTGAGTATGGTACTTTTCATACGACAGTCTCCCGACTGTCGACCAGGACAGTTGAGTATGGTACTTTTCATACGACACAGTCTCCCGACTGACATACAATCGACCAGCCCTTATGGACAGTTGAGTATGGTACTTTTCATACGACGCAGTCTCCCGACTGACATACAATCGACCAGCCCTTATGGACAGTTGAGTATGGTACTTTTCATACGACGCAGTCTCCCGACTGACATACAATCGACCAGCCCTTATGGACAGTTGAGTATGGTACTTTTCATACGACGCAGTCTCCCGACTGACATACAATCGACCAGCTCTTATGGACAGTTGAGTATGGTACTTTTCATACGACGCAGTCTCCCGACTGACATACAATCGACCAGTCCTTATGGACAGTTGAGTATGGTACTTTTCATACGACGCAGTCTCCCGACTGACATACAATCGACCAGTCCTTATGGACAGTTGAGTATGTTACTTTTCATACGACGCAGTCTCTTGACTGACATACAATCGACTAGCCCTTATGGACAGTTGAGTATGGTACTTTTCATACGACGCAGTCTCCCGACTGACATACAATCGACCAGCCCTTATGGACAGTTGAGTATGGTACTTTTCATACGACACAGTCTCCCGACTGACATACAATCGACCAGCCCTTATGGACAGTTGAGTAGGGTACTTTTCATACGACGCAGTCTCCCGACTGACATACAATCGACCAGCCCTTATGGACAGTTGAGTATGGTACTTTTCATACGACGCAGTCTCCAGACTGACATACAATCGACCAGCCCTTATGGACAGTTGAGTATGGTACTTTTCATACGACGCAGTCTCCCGACTGACATACCGACCAGCCCTTATGGACAGTTGAGTATGGTACTTTTCATACCACGCAGTCTCCCGACTGACATACCGACCAGCCCTTATAGACAGTTGAGTATGGTACTTTTCATACGACACAGTCTCCCGACTGACATACAATCGACCAGCCCTTATGGACAGTTGAGTATGGTACTTTTCATACGACGCAATCTCCTGACTGACATATCGACCAAACCTTATGGACAGTTGAGTTAGGTACTTTTCATACGACACAGTCTATCGACTGACATACAATCGACCAGCCCTTATGGACAGTTGAGTATGGTACTTTTCATACGACGCAGTCTCCCGACTGACATACCGACCAGCCCTTATGGACAGTTGAGTATGGTACTTTTAATACGACACAGTCTCCCGACTGACATACAATCGACCAGCCCTTATGGACAGTTGAGTATGGTACTTTTCATACGACGCAGTCTCCCGACTGACATACAATCGACCAGCCCTTATGGACAGTTGAGTATGGTACTTTTCATACGACGCAATCTCCTGACTGACATATCGACCAAACCTTATGGACAGTTGAGTTAGGTACTTTTCATACGACACAGTCTATCGACTGACATACAATCGACCAGCCCTTATGGACAGTTGAGTATGGTACTTTTCATACGACGCAGTCTCCCGACTGACATACAATCGACCAGCCCTCATGGACAGTTGAGTATGGTACTTTTCATACGACGCAGTCTCCCGACTGACATACAACCGACCAGCCCTTATGGACAGTTGAGTATGGTACTTTTCATACGACGCAATCTCCCGACTGACATACCGACCAGCCCTTATGGACAGTTGAGTATGGTACTTGCTTTATCATTACGAGTCGGGCATCGCAACATAACAGAAATATTACTGTTGCGATGTCAAACCCTAAAAGAATAGACAAATAAACGAATTATTTCGCGAATATCTGCAACATTATCCGCCGGTTATCAACTCTTTCAGCTGTGACTTAAAAAGATCGAAAGCAACAGCAGACAACATAGATTACATATAAAATACATATATTTTGTGACAAAAGAATAAGTTACTCCTTTGGAGCAATTGATTCTTTTGTCCCAGTGATTTCAAAAGATTTTGCCTATGATCTGTCAAAGTAGCTTATATAAAAAGAATAACGTGTAATTGCATGCAAACACCAAACAGAAATCATGTTCAAGATGTTTATTTGTAAAGGATGTACTACTGGACAATATAATGAACGAATAAATAATAGCCATCAAGTCTGGAATAGTTTATGTCTGTCTGAGGTAACGAAAACATCAGGCAATGCAAACACTTCTCAGACTTGCAGGATGTTTGCTTGAGTGGTAGACGCTATTTCGTTTTCCCCGTCACAACAGAATTTCACACTGTCGTAGAGAGTTTTGATATAAACAAAGATTCTGTTATGGTCTTGATATACATTCTCTTTCCTTTGAGTAAAGATTAACGCTACAGATTCAATAGATCAAGTGTAATTCATTTCGATATTATAATACGTCTTTTACGACTCATAGCGTACGGCGACATTTAATTTGAACAAGACTATTCGACAAAATAAGGAGAGCTATACTACTCATCCGGGTTTATGCGTAGGCGTTAATCTGAACTCATCGGGTTTATCCAATGAAAACACATCTGATATAATATGGAAGCCGCCATGTTTCTTCTACCTAAATAGACATCGTATTTGATTAAGACAACAAAAAAGATGTCACAACTTTTAACGTTACTATTACATAATGAGTTACCGACCAAAACTATTGGTTTTACATGATGTCCAAAAAGTGTGTAACCCTACAAAAGCGTTTACCCTTCTGTGTTCCCAAGTTTCTAGGCGACGATGTCTTCAAAAGCATCAGCGTAGAAGTGTTTGTCTTAGACATGGTGTTAATTATATTCATCGACGGTCATGCTTTCCAGAGATAGAGCGCTGAATCTGTCCCTAAGAGGTAAAATAATTTGACATTACATGCTAATGCACTTGTGTTCGGTGCCAAACATCGCATTCAGTATATACTATTGATATATTAAAAAGTAAACACGCCTCTGTTTGCCTAGACGATTGCCTTCAAAGACGTTGTCGATAAACGAGAATCTAACGTCAGACACTTCCGCTTCGCGTTATTGAGCATACGTTGAGGAACATATTGGCGCCAACATAACTAATACGTTACAGAGGGACTTTTTTAAATTGCATTTGTCCCGTGTTGGACTCTTGCCGAATCTTGCAGGATTAACAAAATCAGCGAACATTCCGAAGGTAGTCGAGAAACGTCGAAGATAACTAGAATGTACCGAAGTCTCAAACTATTTACATTCGTATGAACGATAAAAAGGGTCTCTTAGCGTTGATTTTTACGTCGTCTGTGTTCTTGTTTCTTATGCTATGCTTAGTTTAGACTTATTAATTTGACATCGATTGGTGTGCTAAGCTTAGTTTAGACTTATTAACTTGACATCGATTGTTGTGCTTTGCTTAGTTTAGACTTATTCATCTTAGATCGATTGTGAAACAACTTCTTACAAATTAGATTAATCACTTTCGATTCTGCTTCACGGATACATACCCAGTACTCTCATCGAATGTGCGTTAATGAGAGTTCACAAGGCAGATCCTGCTTCTAACGGGATTCGAACCAACGACCTTCGTGTCCAGAAGCCGATGCTCTACCACTTGACCACTGTGCTGCATGTATGCTGTCGTTTTAATATAAGAACTATTGGAATCCGACTCTATTTCCACAAATCGATATAATTAAATTCATTCTCATCGCTTCACAAGCCCGTTCTGATAAGTTAAAAATATATACACGAACTCTTTTTGACTTTCATCCATGGGGGCTACCTCTTCAGAAAAAATATACGAAAAACGTTATGTAGGGAAGAAGTTCCAGGGGATGGAAATCAAACGAAGCTAATTTCCTACAATACGTGTTTCTAATATCGAAAACCATTCAATCATCAAAAGGCCGTTTTGCCATGGGCGAGGGGCTTTCGGAAATCCGATCAAAATATAGACATAACAGAAAACAAGATGGGTAATCAGTTACCAATTTTCTTTTAGAAAAGAAAATAAGCCGGTTTACCATGTTTTCGGGCAGTGTTAATAATTATTTATTTGATCCATTCCTTCTGGAAATGTGTGACTCTTTTTAAATGTCCTTGTTACCAGAAAAGAAGTTTTGAAAGTCAAAATAAAATGACGTTGAAACAATATAATTCGTGCATTTGTGTAATATATACAGTTGAAAGAAGCTATTAAAAGATTAGTTTATTCAGGAAGCGTCGATTTATTTAAGTATATACAGTTTATATGCGACATATTTCAAAAGCGATGTCACGCTTTTGGATTAAAATACATGTTAACTGTATACACACTTTAAGAGTTTAAAACGATCTCTTTTTTTGCATCCGATGAATATTTTTCAGTGCATATTATGTAACAATACTGCTGTTGTGCAGTTTCAAAAATATAATTCTTAACTTCCAAAATTCCACACATCTGTAAACAAGCACATTTAAATCCAAGCAACGACACACCAATAAAGCATGAGAATATTAATCGAGACGATTCTTACGAATACCCACAATAAATATTTAAGAAACATATTAGGAAGTTAGCTTTTGGAGTACGCCCATGATCTGAATCTCGAGTCTGAAATTATTTGAAAAATTCTGCAACTTAGCATCACCAAAAACAGCGATTATTCTTAGAAACATTTAGATAGATATTTATGGAGTAATAAGGTTCATATGTCACATGAAAAAACAAATCATATTCACAATGCTGCTTTAGATTATACCCTTTCCGGATTCTACTCCGTTACCCCTTTCCCAAACAATAAATTGTCAACAGTCCCTAATTGAAAGAGTTTGCAGAAGACATTTCAAAGTGTGATGAAATTAGAAAATAATCTTCTGATATGGAAGAAAACATTGTGGGAAAAGGAAAAATGCTCGTTGCGAGCAATTTTTTCATTTTCCCACAATGTTTTCTAAATTCGTCCGCTACAAAGTGTTTAGATGTCGTTATTGTTTTTGAAAGGGTTTATACTGAAATAACGTATAGATATTGTTAGGTTGTTGCGTATATGCCAAGTTACGAATAAATCATTCCAATTTCTCTCGTAAATATGTTTGTGCAAACCATATTTCTTTGACGAAAGAAGATTAAGACTAATTATAAAATGTACTGATATTAATGAGTAAAATTATTGATCATACATCATACAACAAGTATGCTTTCCTAATTAGCAAATCTTCGAATTCGGAGAGTTTATGTTTCCAAGGGTAAGGGATTATGTCAGTTATGTCCTTATAGGGAGTTTGACTTCTTCGCAATATGATTTGTGTCGAATTTTTGATATCTTCATCTCCCAACAAATAACCGCCGAGAACAAATTACTTCCCGTCATGGAAAACTATAAAGGCATTCCATGTCATAAATATCGAGTATATTCAATGAACATTTCAAATCACCATGATTTAGTGCATGTTCCGATATGATATATACATTTTATGGCCAGATTCCTTTTTGAAATCCCATAAATAAATAATTTTGCGATATGTCTTGTTTTACATAAAGAGTTTTCCCTGCTTCTAAAAGAATTCTGGGACTATAAATTACAATGACGAAGTTTGTATTTATCAGACAATCGGAAGCGTTTCAGATTGAATTTTTACTTGAATTCTGCAAAATGTTTGACTCATTTCTTCAAATGAATTACGCTATTGATGAAAAGCAACAGTATCTGGAAATAACGGTTCATATGTTCGCGATATTTCGTAAAGAGACAAAATATAACAAACGGAGGAATTGTTAGTGGTGATCAATTCCTTCTTTAGTCACATTGGTCTATTCAATATCTGACTTCTGATTCGTCAATATAAATAAAAAAAATGTTGAAAACCGTTTTGTTTTGAGTTAGTTCAGTTCTCGGGGATCCTGGATTCGAGCCTAACCGACACCTCTGGTTTTGTAATGGAGTAGCCTTTGCCAAGTCACTCCGGAGTCCTACCCTAGTAATGGTGGAACCAGGAAAGCCGTAGGAATCAAATGCTTATTCTTTTACCCTGTACCAAACGATATAAGTTCCATGACTTTGTTATATCCTCATTTAAACGACTTCTCTTCACTTTTTTTGAATTTCAGCTGCATGGTAGCCCATTTAGTCTCTCCGTTTATTGATGGTACGTTTAGGGTCGGCGGTCCATCCACCATCAGCACGTTACATATGGTCACTAATAAAGACATGCAACTCATTTTGAAATTTTGACACATAAAGCAGTTATGAATACAGATTCAAAAATCTTTTTTTCACTTTATAACTAAGACCCTAAAAATTAATCTGAACAGCGTGAGGCATTAAAATTCGAGCTTTCAAAACTTACCAGCAATAAATACATGTGAATACATACAAATGCACCTATGATGACGATGCCTTTTCCAGTTAAATGTAATCATACATATTTCCGCTATATTCTGTTAAACAAAGCCCAGAAATTCGGATCTCGTAAAAGATTGTCGAGTAATTCCGAAACGAGGATTACGTTTTTTATATTTCCGGTGAAATTTCCTTTCTTGGCTTCTTGGTGTTTATTCTTTACGTCTCATGTCAGTTTCCGTAATTGAATAAGCAGCATTCGCGCTCTTTTCTATTACAGATAGCGAGGATGGGGAATTTGAGATTCATATCATACGCAATACAGGGACGGAGATACAGTAGAAATATCTATAACTCGAACTTCTGATGGTCGAGCTCTTTGATAACTCGATGTAAAAACGTGCTCCCGAAATATTTTCTCTTCATTTCTACGTCTTTAATATTCGAGACATATGTTCGTCGATCTCTCTCTCTGTATCGAATATTTTTATTTGGTCCCTTCAACTTCGCGCTATAGATACTCTATGTATACAGTAAAGCCTCGTTTATCCGGACCCCGATTATCCGGATGTCTCGCAATCCGAACGAAATTGTAAGGGAACGGAATTAGTTGACCAGTTTGTTGCAGACGACTTTTGAAAATATTGTGGGTAAAGGAGAAATTGCTCGTGACGAGCAATTTCTTCTTTTCCCACAATGATTTCTGCAATATCAGAAGATTATTTTTGAATTTCATCACGTTTTGAAATGTCGTCTGCAAACTCTTTGAATTTGGGACGGTCGACAATTTGGCGTTTGCCAAAGGGTTATAAGTATACACGTGCATACTGACCGTTTATGTCTTAATGTGTATATGAACATGCTCTGCTTCATTAGTCCGGATGATTCGGTAATCCGGACATTTTGTTGGGAACGACCATGTTCGGATTAACAAGACATCACTGTAATTCTATTGTCTATTGTCTTAAGCAGAGAGATTCCCATTTGGTCTCGGTGCATTTCATGTATCCTCATTTATAAAACCCCTTTAAACAGGATGTAGCAGGGGTTTCGCTTTACAAGGAAGACGTTAATGGTTAAACGGACCGGATAGCTCAGATGGTAAAGAATTTGCACGGTTTGCGGATGTCCCATGTTCAAATTCCGGTTTTGCTGCAGGTTTGTTCTTTCACCTTGGATGCAATATCATTATTCGTGTAACATGTCATTTATCGCATAGTATTTTTTATAGATTGTCAAAGATTTAAACTATGTACTCACTCGAGTTCTATCCAATTCTTAACAGTGATCGTGTCAATCAATACAGTCAATGCAATGGTGGTATTTTCAGACTTTTTCGAGACACGGTAAAGATTACAGTGATGTCTCGTTAATCCGAACACGTTCGTTCCCAACAAAACGTCCGGATTACCGAATCATCCGGACTTATGAAGCAAAGCATGTTCATAGACACATTAAGACATAAACGGTCAGTATGCACGAGTATACTTATAACCCTTTAGCAAACGCCAAATTATCGACCGTCCCAAATTCAAAGAGTTTGCAGACGACATTTCAAATCGTGATGAAATTCAAAAATAATCTTCTGATATTCCAGAAAACATTGTGGGAAAAGAAGAAATTGCTCGTCACGAGCAATTTCTTCTTTATCCACAATATTTTCAAAATTCGTCTGCAACAAACTGGTCAACTAATTCCGTTCCCTAACAATTTCGTTCGGATTGCGAGACATCCGGATAATCGGGTCCGGATAAACGAGGCTTCACTGTACTTCCGTAGCAGTATCTTTGCACGTGCTAAGAGCTTCTCCTGCTTTTATCATTTGTTCATTTTCTCAACAGATATTTCAAACCTCTTTCAATTCTTATATAGGACTAAATATATACGGATTCATGTTCCATTTCAGAAAGCATCTAGTAAGTCTTTTAAAGCTGAACAATAATAAGGCGTGTTTGGAAAGAAAGGAGGTTACAACGTCTAAATAGTCAAACCCTGAACTAAAATCCCAGGATAATGAATAGATAAATAAATAAATCTAGATTGATCGTCGGCATGTAGAAACTCAATCACCATACAGGCAAACATTTTAATTATGTTTACATGGCGGATTGGTTTAGAAAAAAAACGTTGCTGTATTTACGAGGAATATAAGTTAATTATCTTATCTACTTCATACAAAACGTTATTTGCATTCCTTTAGATACACTCATTCCGTCGTGCCGAATAGCAAATTACTTAAGGAAAAAGACCATGGTGGCGTGAAATGTATTATGTTTGTTATGAAATTGAGCCTTATGCATCTAACCATAAGAGGTCAAAAGCAACTGTTTCTTTTTATGGGGGTATTGGTGCAGAGGTAGAGAGTCGGCCACAGGTACCGAGGATCCCGGGTTCAATCCCCGATAGAAGCGAGGCGGATATGTCCAGGACTAACCCACAAATCGGCACAAGTATCGGTTTGTATTCAGAAAGCAGTCAAAGACAGTGAAGTTAATAAGCTGTAAGCATCTGTGACAACCGACTTTCACCCCAGCAGCACATGTTTCTTTAGCCGAGAAGCAAGTTTGCAGGAAAACGTTGAACCCTAGAATAGTAAACGTGAATCCGGGACAGATTTATTGTTTTGCTTATTCAGTTATGCATTTATCTTTTTTTTATTTTTCTGGTATTATTATCTATCTACATATCTACCTATTTGTTTATTCATTCATGTGTTTTATATCGCGTCAACATTATTTCAGTTGCGATGTCCAAATCTTTATGGTGGAGCACCATAATTAATTGCCCACGAGGGCTGGTCAAGTCGGATAGAACCATCAGCATAACGTATATCAGTCGGGAGACTATCTCTCATGAAAATCCATAACCTTCACTTGGATTTGAACCCATACGGAGAGGGGCCATGTGATTCAAGTCCTGGGTACCGTTTTACTAAACAGTTCACGCTTAAGATTTGCGTAAGTCTAAAACAACAATTCCGCTTTTATCCATATTGGGCAAAGCAATATTGCAAAGTAACACATCATTGGAATCGCCTCACTGAGACGCTTCCAATGACGTGTCACATTGCAATATTGTTCTTTCATTGAAGATACTATCCATGTTTATCAATTATGACTTACGCAAATATTTTCCGTAACTTGTTTAGTAAAACGGACCCCAGCTGTACTCTAACCACGCGGGCAGGAAGGGCTTCTCTCAGGAGAGACGTAATATAAGTATATAACTGATGAAAACGTTTAAACGGCTTTTTCATCCGATACAACAACTTATCTACAAAACCTTTTTTTTTCAATATTAGATTAGCAACCATTGATTCGGTTTCCTGTGAGAAGGACTAAATACATTTCAGACCCCCGATGCTTCGTTCAGCTGTCCAAGAAAAAAGTGAGCGTCGGTAATAATTGGACTAATGCATACTTAGACGCGCCGAGAATCTTCAGAACGCTTTCCCTCTTATCAACTTGGTTAACTTGTGCTTTTTTATGAATAAGAATGGTTGTCCTGTGAAGGAAGCCAAAGACTGAAGGACTTATTTGAAAAATTGGTGTATCAATCGTGGAATTGTCCCGCAGTATTTCGGGTGCACGATTGCTCTCTATGTTTGTGATGATATCCGTACGGTTTTCGGACACCTCTGCACCTCTCGTTGGCGAATATTCGTCCAAAACGTTGTGGAACATTCACATTGGAACTAATTCAACGACTCATCTAAAACTGACTTTGATAAATATCAGCCAAAAAGGGAATGGGGTGACACGAAACTGGTTATTACAATGTTCATTTGATATGTTGTCATATACTTTTCTTAATTGTATCTTCAGAAAGTCACACTTTTAACCCACTACAGAACAAAAACGACATTTGACCCGTCTGTTACAAACGACTCCGGAAATCACTGTGGGAAAATGAGAAATTGCTCGTAACGAGCAATTTTTCCTTTTCACTAAAATGTTTTCTGCCCTATCAGAAGACATTTTTTTCAATTGCCTCACATTTTGAAATGTCGTCTGCAAATAGTTTCAATTTGATAAAGTCGAAAATTTGGCGATTTGTAGATGGTTAAATGATATTAAATTCAAAGGCATGAATAAGATAAATAAATGATAAGATTTCCCCCATCCATCGCCACACACTTAGTGAGTGAGGAAGGACATGGAATGAGAATCCTTACATGATTCAATTAGCTCTCCTAGAAACTACCGAAACACTGTTCTTTAACCCCTTACCAAGAGCCTAATTTTCGACTTTCCCAAATTGAAAGGGTTTGTAGACGCCATTTCAAAATGTGATGTAATTAAAAAACAATCTTTTCATATGACAGAAGACATTGTGGGAAAAGGAGAAAATGCTCGTTACGAGCAATTTCTCCATTCCAACAATGTTTTCCTGAGTCCTCTGCAACACACTGGTCAAATATCGGTATTGTTTGGTAATGGATTAAAGCTTTTACAGCCGCCATCGACTTAATAAAACATTGCATCAAAATAAGAGTATGCTTATTTGGGGAGTTTCGTTGTCATATTTAAAATTTCATAAAGTCAAGTAGTCTCGTTGAAGTTCAACATTGATTCTTCTTATTTGACTCAAATTCATACACTGCTATTCATTGGAAAAAGCGGTGGAGTCAACCCAAATCTCACTGTTTGATTTCCTCATCAACATTCACTTCAAGTATTGTATATTTCATAATAGACCAACTTGGTCCTTTTATCAAAATCGAAGGGTTAAATAGTCTTCATTTCCCACCAATGAAAATACCACAGACCATTTTCTTTCTTTACTTTCTTTTACTTTCGTTTTATATTCTTTTTTACGATACTAAATTTTCGAAACTCGAAATGCAAAAAAGAGACAAAGTTACCATTTTTGTGTCGCAACATCGATCATGGACTCATGTTTTGTGAAATGAGCCCAGTGCGTAAAACCAAGATACTCTATTAACCCATTACCAAACAATATCGACATTCGACCACTTTGCTACAGACAAGTCTGGTCAAATTTAGGGAAAAATGAGAAATTGCTCTTAACAAGCAATTTCTCCTTTTCCCCAAAGGTTTTCTTCCCTATTAGATGATTATCTTTTAATTTTAATTTTAATCACATTCTAAAATGGTTTCTGCAAACTCTTTCAATTTGGGACAGTCGAACATTCCTCTTTGTTAAAGGGTTAACTGAGTTTCTTGCATAGTCAACATAGGTCTTACGATGAGGTTTCTCTTCGTCGAAATAAAAGGGACAAGGACAACGACCTTTATATTTTATGTAACGACCAACACGAGCCAAATGGGTCAGAAACGCAATTAAATACTCCTAACTTGACTCAGAAAGACGCCTTAAGTAACAATGTCCAAGTTTTACAATGATTAACGACAAAGTTTTAATTCTTGTATGGCACCAAAAAGGGTAAGACACGCAATAAAGTACTACTTCTTTAGTCAAACTGGCACCCAATTTTCTTAAATACATTTACAGATGTCACGAATAGATTTCTGTTCTATTTTGATATTATTTGTCAATAGATAATAATGTATGCTGAAATATGGGTTAGAAGCCTTTATCTACAATAACAGATACAGTGTTGTGATGTAATGTACTGCTTTGTATTGTGATCAAATTTTTGTTTTTATAAAGCAGGTAATTGAAAATATCAAAATAACTCACACAGAAACTAATGCTTAAGATTCAAGTACGAGCTTTAGGTTTAACAGAGTCAACCAAGAAAATCAATACAGATAGAGTAAAACTCAATAGACTTTTACCATATCGGCCCCAAAAGGACATCCCTTTTCAAGATACATGCATAACTGGCTTTGAATATTTCCTTCAATTGTATCCTTCGAACCCAATTTAAGTAAGATTTGATTGTTAACGTATTTATAAAAGATATTGAAGTCATATGAAACCTATTGTTACCAAGCCATTTCGTATCAAATAATACTAGCTTTTCGTTCCTACAACACTGATTTTCTTAGACGGCTTGTTCAGAGGTGAGAGACAAATGATTAATGCATTAATATTTCTTTAAACGTTCAAAAGATATGTTTCCAATACACAATTACAAAACACTTGATACCTGAATTCAGACTTTTATGTTATTACGTCATTTGTGTTTAACCCTTTACGGTATATAGCGCCGTTCGCCGCCTTATCGATTACCGCATAAAACGCTTTTCGCCGGTATACCTATTACCGTATAAAACCTATTTTGACGGGCTATCGATTACTGCATAGAACGCTTTTTGACAGCTGAAAAATTGATTCGACTTCAACCCTTAATTACACAAATAAACACACACGTCATTTTCTCCAAAGTTTATTTTCCTATTAAACAAATATGTTTTCTTTCATATACGATGATAAAATCATGGGGTCAAAGTTTAAACTTTTGCTCTAGAGCGAATCTTTTGATAGTGGTCACGCGGCACACTTCTAAAAGAGACGCTATGGGATTGAGATGAAGGGAAATGAAATACCCACCCCCAATAAAACTGAAAGCGGCCTTCGATATCCTGTCATAAAGATCAAAACAATGCCGATTTGTAAAGACTTGATAAGGATTTCCTGCAATTCTTTACAAACTAATACTTTTCTAAAAATATTATCCAATTAAAAAGAACATAGGGCACGCGACCCGTAGACTATTTAATGAGAAGTCTTCCGGTCATAAAAAATCAAAACACTGCCGATTTGTAAAGACTCGATAAGGATTTCATGCAATTCTTTAGTAACTTAACACATTTCTAAAAATACTATCCAATTAAAACCAGAGCATACCAATCGGAACACCTCGGTCATTTCTTAAAATAACCTCGGAGGTAATGGGGAGCCATTTTTGAAAGTAGGTCAGCAACGAAGGGCCAATCGTATCAACTCGGCAATCCCCGTCACAAGCCGGGGATTGCCGGAAAGAGCTGATTGACAAAATATGAAACAAAGATGTGTTGATATGATCATCTTTAATGAAAAGGGTAAAAAAACATTCAATTTTGATATATAACCAATTTGTGTGTATTTAAATACATATTTAGTGCCTGTGTGCATTTTGGGTTATCCGCCGGAAATAAGGCGAATTACCCCAGGATTTGTGGTGTATTCATGTACTGCCTACGAGGTATATCTACCGACTTGTTACGGGGATTGCCGAGTAGATACGATTGAGAGCATACGGCACGCGACCTGTAAAGGATGTTTATGACACGGAGCTATTGTTCAAAGTTTAAAGGCGATTGAAAATCGAGCCTTCAAATAATTGACGTTATAAAGACGGCCTTTTTAAAATATTTAGCCAATTTGGTGTTTCCGATCGCAAGTCGGACATCAATGTAGATTCAGAGCAGTAATTTGATCGTTTTTTATTAAGCCTGAAGATGATGAAATGTTGATAAATATTACCAATTCACGGACAAGCAAATTAGATCATTTCCCGACTTTGACTACAACTACGAGCTTTTGGTAAATTCATCACCCATGGACACGTATTTTACGGAAATATAAGCATGTTTCGTTGCCAAAATGAGTTGATTTTTACTGTTTTACATTTATAAGAAGGACTAGGTTTAACTCCTTTACAAAGCAATATTGCGCTGAAAAACATTCTTTTATATATTTTGGAAACGGTTTGAATGGGAATTGAAGTAAAACGATTCAGCTTTGTTTAGAAATATGCAAAGACAAAGTATGTATCTCGAGTCATGAATGGTATTTTTCGGCAACAAAATTCCCTGCAATTGATGACAAACGGAAAACAAATTAGGGATCTCTCAGGGAGAACACATAAGTCATATTATTAATTTTGATTTTGTATAATTCACACCGTAATATACATTTTCATTGTTTGTTTAATTTTCTACAACTTAATCCTGATATGAATGTATCACTAAATAAAGAAAAAAAACATCAACTTAAAGGAGATTTTGTTCTCGTCGTCTTTTATTCTTTGAAAAAATCTATTAGATGAATGTAAAATGCATTAATTTAGGTTTGATTAACAGTACCCCAATCAATAACAATTATCGGAGATAATCCTGTGCAAATAGGTACCCAGGGTGACTAGTTATGTATGCGTTAATGGTCTTCGATAATCGGATGGTTTATACCTATAGTGTCACTGATAAGCCTTATCTCTATACCTTAAAGGGTTAAAGAGAAACTATAGATACCCATTGTTTGGTTTCATCCTGAGGCTTTGCAACTCACATCCACAGCATTTTAGTAATATTGTATTGCCGACAAATACAATGTACCTAACAATATCAACTTCCTAACATATGTACTTTATTATTGCTTAAGGTTATGTTTCGCTTTCGTTTGTGCAAACAACATTGGCGCCTACCATGCTACGTTCAGAGACAAAGAGATATGGATTATGGATGTAGGGCAAATCGTCTTGTTCACTATCGTCCATTACGATACTATCAAATACAAGTTCTCGCCATTCGATGTAATAACAGAGCACACATCTACTGCATTTGTATTAACTCGAGGAACAGGTTTTGCTTTGTCGGTATAACAGCCTTCATTCATTGTTATAAATATATACTACACAAAACATATTATTTCTTTTGTAAAAATAAGTTTCGGGACAAAACCAGGTCATAACTTCGTCAAACAAATCAAATTGTGTTTTCCTTTTAAGGAGTTTTAGTCTTGTTCGTATCAAAAAGAGCTTCATAATTACAAAAATAGAAAGATGAATTATTGGTATTGTCGACGGGTCAATGAATCTTTTATCGAGAGAGGCTTCTGGTCTAAAAATAGAATATTTTATATAATCTAATTGATTTTTTTTTTACAAAAGAAAAGCTTCTGCACGACAGAGTATTGTTTCCTCCACTATGATCTATTACGTCATATAGACCATATATTATAGAGAGTACATTGGCTTTTCAATGTACTGATACAAAATGTGGTGTACTTTACGTCAAAAGAATCTTGTCGGTCCAGGGCACCATTTTTCTAAACAGCCAAAACAGTGCGTAAGTTCAAAACAATATTCTATTTCACTTCAATATAGGACTGAACAATATTGCAACGTAAAACATCATTGGAATCGTCTCTCCGAGACGCTTCCAATGACGTGTCCGAGACGCCTTCAATGACGTATAACAAAGCAATAATGCAATTCTATTTAAGATATTATCCATGTTTATCAGTTTTGACCCACGTAAATATATTCCTTAAGTTGTTTAGTAAAATGGTCTGTACTGTTATCGAATATGCACATACGTGCGTTTGGGCGAATGTTTTTATCCCACAGTGTAGGAACATTTTCAGACAGAGTTTCAACTACATAGCGCATGCGCACAACATATTTATTTTGAACCCGGCTCGGTCAACGTCCTGTGCGCATTGAGTCTCGCGTGAGTATAACGAGATTCTCGCGCCGTCGGCAGTTCGCGAGATTTGACCTTTAACGTCATCAAATCAGCCCACTTCGCAAGCTTTATGTCATTTTATTTGCCTTTTCGTGTTTTCTTTTAATATTGCTTCCAGATCTAAAATGGATTCAACCCTTTGTCATCGCCGTAGTCTGAATGTTGTCCCTTTGTAGCATGCTGTTCAAGCTACATAGAAATACAACCGCATAATAAGTTAACGAGTAAAACAACGGTGAAATGTAGGTTTTTTGCCGTTGTTCTTTTTTATCCTATTGCTTTTTGGGGGTATCTTTTGTTTTGTTTTATTTAAGTTATTTTTCACTTTTTTTATATATGCTCCCTTTTATAAGTCAAAAACTAAAAACAGGTTAAGCTCGTGGATGAACTCGGCGATTGGGGTCTGTTTGAAGATTTTTTTTTCAATATTGACCAAACTCTCATCACAAATAACGATATCGTTCAATACTCTTTCAGTCAAACATTGACCATTCGTATCCAAGAAGCATTACGAATGTCCTTTTTAACAGGTTGAGCAAGTCCAGAGACGAATGTTACCTAAAATTGGAGAATTCACTACCAAGAAAAGAAAAGATAGGGTTCGGGAGTATTTTCCAAATTCTAGGTAACATTTAGTCCGAATGATCCAGACGTAGATATTTCACTCTATGTCACGCAGTTACAGCTTGGATCATCCGAGTTAATCACAGTGTAGCATCTAATCTAGCCTGGTGTCCGGCCTGTGTATATACCCCACACCGTGCGGGGTAGATACACGGTAGCCTGGAGTCCTGGCCCATGCTAACCCGCATTAGTTCGCGGTATACGAACGGGCCAGGCTCCACCGGGCTAGATACACGGGCCAGGAGACAAGGCTAACTCTTATAGGTGATTACTTAATAAAATGGTCTTATGGTCTTAAATCTGACATATAGAGGTTAACTTTGAATAATGTCGATTATAATGTTGTTTTCAAATGCAACCAATCAATGGAAAGAATTAATTCCTAAGTCTAGCTAATTCATATTTCTCCGGAGATTATAGAGACATTCCGGCAAAGTTCTCTCCAATATCTCCATCATTGCTTCACCAATATTTCTCTGCTAACGGTTAGAAATTATGAAATGTGCAAATGTCTTCACGCATGTTATATAAATATATTTTACAAGCTACAAACACGCATTTTTATGTTTAATGCTTAATAACATCTTGTTATTTTGTGTTATGCTTATCGGGCGCGATCTGAAGCTTGTGTGGCATTTTGTCCCGTTTTGATAACAAACAATAACACAGAACTTGGCAATCATTCATATTGAACAAACAAATGGTCATCTGGTTATTCATCACTCCGTATTAGATTTTGTGATCGGTCAAACTAAATGAAAACCTTAGCCGAAGGAGGCATTTGCGATTTGAACTAAGTTTCAGTTTCAATATTTAAAAAGTTTCAATGTTTAAAAAGATATCATTTCCCCCTTAAATGAATGAAATGAATGGCCTTTTTGATTTGTTATTTAGTCTTTTGTTTCGAAATGCTTCAATCGCTTTGGCGTAATTGCAAGTATTCGCCGGGAAAAAACATTGAGAGAAATTGGAAAGGTCAAGTGACCACCATGATTTATTATGATAGAACAGACCCGTTATATCTTCCAAATATTTACAGATTGAACCAAATGAGTTTTTTTCTTCTCCAAATCCGTTATTTTCCATCGCTCACCAGCTGTCTGTTTTCCGATTATTCGTGGATTTTATTTGTGTTCATTTCATCTGTAATTCCCTACCCCCCTTAAGGGGTGGTCTCCCTCACGCGGTCATTTGACATTCTAATTAACCCTTTACCCCATAATGCCTCGCTCGGACGCGCAAGAGTCTGTAAAGTCAACTGGGATTAAAGGATAAATTGCCCATAAAAAGCGTTTAAAATAGTTTATCATTTCGTCGCAAAGTTTTGTTGTTGCTGTTTTTTCTTTAAAAATCTACTAAAATAATATATGAATGCTACTTTGATCTTCCCCTGCTCTTTTCATTTTTTTCATCGGTCACGAAAGTCGAAACCAAGGGGATCGGAACTTTGAGAATTAGTTATATAAAAAATCGACTCTTCTTCAAGGGCAATTTCTCCCTTTATCAACACAAATTTTCTACCAAACCAGACGATAATCGTCTGGTATGGTATCAGGTGTCGTCTGGAATCCCTTTCATATTGAGCTTATGTTAGCCTACCGTTTTGTAGCAAGGTTATAATTATGATATTCATACGCATATATAGAGACGGATTCCCTTATAGATAGTTCAGTAGCGTATATATGTCTTGATTTCTTTGCAGCACGACTCTCTGCTTGCTTTAACCCATTACCAAACAATGAATCCATTTTACCAGTTTTTTGCAGACAATTCTTAAAAACGTTGCTCGAAACGAGCAATTTCTTCTTTCCTCCACAATATTGTCTACACTATCAGACGAGTATTTCCCAATTTCATCACATTTTGAAATATCGTCTACAAACTTCTTCAATTTGGAACAGTCGAAAATTTGGCGTTTGGCACAGTGTTAAGAGTATGTAGCAAATAGATGGATATTGTCTTGAATCGGAAATGTTATCGGACAAGGCGTATGAATATTATTCGATGAGCAAAATGTGAATCCAAGTAAAATCCGAATCTGAACCTTAGAACATTTCCATTTCAGAGACACCAACCATATACTTTATTTATCCTGTTTACTAAGGACGAAAATTGAACCTTTTATATGAATGTCTACAATTCCTGTTTAAACATATCTATTGCAATGTGTTGCATCTTCGCGCACCACTAGTGTCTATCAAACATTGTTCGAAGTACAAGTGTATAATTATAGTGTTTTCAATTAAGTACTTTTACAGTTAAATCTCATAACTGCAATACATTTTGTCAAAGTGGTCGATGTTGTAATGAGACGGGTTAAATAAAACTTGTCGTTTTCTGGTGAAGGGGGTATGCTTTAGGTGTTGCTTTCAAAGTCTCTTTTCGTATCCATGTACATGTATCGTTGTGCCACCTGTTCTTATTTCGGCCTTAGTCCGGCTACATTTAGACCAACTCTTCCAATTATTTTTTTAGTCTAGCATATCTACGATGCGGTTTAACCCTTACAATGCTGGTAATTTTCTAAAAATTTATTGTATGTCGTCTGCTTTCAAAGACCTTAATTATATGCTTAATTTTGACGAAGAAAGATACTTAGATTAGTAAACAGGTTAGATCACAGACCAGCCGCCAATTTACTTGGAGGCTGGCCTGGATCTAACCTCTTTGCATAAGCATGAAGTCGGTTCCAGCACTATGAGGGGTACACAAATGGGTGCATGGCCTTCAATTTAATGCAGGAAAAACAACATTTTATTTTCAAACGCAGAATCACTATTGAATCTTATATTTTTAACTACATTGTATATTTTTTGCACAATGAATGTTTCCGTATAATGGTGATGTGTAATGAGCAACGTTCTGTCGCCTTTTTAACAATTGCTCAAATGACCCGTCTCTGTGTGGGTTCAAATCCCGGTGAGGAATCATGGATTCTCACGAGGGGTAGTTTCGATACTGACTTACGGAATGTCGATGGTTTTACCCGGCTTGATCAGACCTTATAGGTAGTTGAGTATTGGATCTTCCTTCACCATAAAGAGTCAGGTATCGCAACATATCTAGCATAATGTTGACGCGATGTACAACACATTTATAAAGTTAACAAATTGCGTGAGACAATCCGTGGAAAGAAACTGCAACTTTATAGAGTCTCTTCAAGATAACTACTTCTATGCACGTTTCTTCCACTTGCTTTAACATTACTTTCGTGCAAGACATGTTTGTTGAATTTGAAATGAAGTAACAACAAAAGATCAGAAAGAGGAAAATCATAGCACACATGGATTCAATCAAGCTAGTAATGAATGCATTCCATTGCAATGTAAAACTGATATGCATCATCAACTTCTAATGGGGACATTTTGGTATCGGTATGCAATTGACTATATCATCAATTTCCAATTATTGGCTTAAAGACCACCTTTGTAACAGTGATTACAAAGCCTTCCTTATAACGGTGGTATCAATGTGGCATAGGGAAAAAACCTAAATTTTCAACGAAGGCAGATCGCAATTCCTATTGAGAATCATTTCTGAATCATTTTGATACTCTTGCACTTGGTCATTTGGTAACATGTAATTTGCCAGAATGTAATTTGCCAGACCAACCAACGAACCTGGCAGGAAAGTGATCTAACAAATTATTCAATGTATCTAAATAGATTTATTCGAAGAAAACATGCTTTGACTTGTCATTTAAAGGAGTTACATTTTTTAGTTTAAAGATCTCAGTTAAGCGGTTGGTCGCCAATTGGTAAGCGAGTTAATTACAAAACCATCCAGATTTTACAATCCGAAATGTATTTTTTGTACCCCCAAGCCGACTTCATGAATCACTTTCGAAACAGATACTGATCACATGACCCAAATCGGAACGTCACATGTCCATTCATGATTTACCGACCACCGATGTTGAAGAAAGAATGGTGTATTACCTTAGACCTTTAAGAAGAGATACAACACACCTGATATACAATGTTGTGGTGTCAGCAAAGATCCTATTTTTCTAACTTATCGAAATGTTTATTTTGTTATCTCCGAGTTACAGCCGAAGAGATAGTAATGACATTAATTCGGTGTTGGTAACACGAGGTTTTATACCGACTCGTAGTTAGCCAGACCTAGGGGTCATAAAACCTATTATACGCTCTCCCGGGGAGATTCTGGCTTCGTATTTGTCAATAGTAGACATAATAGTTGATCAAATCTTTGCTCTCAATGACCATTCTTCAGTGCGTACCATACATGTACATGTATAACAAACAGAATAGCTATTGTGCAGATTTCAAAATTTCCTTACATCTGTGAACAAGCACCTTTTACACAAAATTATTCTCATTAATACATATATTTAGCTTTTTCAATTTCGGCTTGCTAGAAAGAAAAATCATTGCGTAAGAGACAAAGTGACCAATAACTGCCAATGTATTTGAAATAAATGTATGGAATTTAGTTTGAGTAAAACATCAATTTAGACAGCTGTTATTAGTTATTATAGTATTCTAGCATCACTTCTTATGAGTGTGGGTGTGTGGGTGGGTGTGGAGTGGGTGTGTTGGTGTGTATTGATTATTATGTGTCTATAGGCATTCATGTCTATATGGTCAATTGGCTTCCAAAATATCTTAATTCCGGTCTGAAACAAGCTGATGTTGGGATATCTTGAAACCAAACCGACAACATATATTTATACTGCCTTGTTAAAGATGTGTTTCATATTAAATTACCTTTTGTTTTCTGTAAAAGGAACTGAGTGAAATAAAGGAAATTGAAAATTGATTACAAGCCACCATTGGACTAATCATTGTTTGTTAATATTTAACAGTATTTATTGTAAATGGTACGTAAGGCATCTAGCATTTCTTCCTGAACTATCTACACTGTCTATCTATTTACCTTTGGCGTGGCGCGACTTAACACTGCGTCTGTTTAATGTCGGAACTGGTTATACCTGTTCCTTAACGCAGACGGTTCGACCATATAACGTAGCAGACGATAATTGAAAATAATGTGTCAAAAGGAGAATTTGCTCAACATGAGCAAATTCTCCTTTTGTCGCATTGTTTTCAATGTGAAAAAGGTAATACTGTCGTCTGCATGTGGTTAAAAGAAACCGAAAAGGGTAAAATTGACCATTCTTAACCCATTGCCAAATAATAACGTCATTTGACCAGTGTGTTGGTGAAAATATTGTGGTAAAAGGAGAAATTGCCTTTATCGAGCAATTGCTCCTTTTCCCACACTGGTGTTCTCTGCCCGATCAGAAGATCATTTTTCAACTTCATCAGATTGTGAAATGTCGTCTGCAAACTCTTTCAATTTGGGACAGTCGAAATGTTGATGTATGGTAAAGGTTTAATATAGCAGCTGTCCTTTCATGAACCACACCATGGAATCGTCGACACAACAAGTCGATTTCAACAGACTTGTCAAGTCTTCGGTTTGTAACTGATAAGGCTTTTTGTTCGCCGAAATTGGAGAAGATCTGCAGACGACATTTCTGTTGTTACGGTAAAGAGGTCAACATCCCTATATGTATGAACATATTATGCTCATACCGACACAAAAAGTCGCCCAACTAATGCTCGTAAAGTACTTTCCTATAACTGCACCAACCAGACGACTTTCCTTTCAAAATGTAAGTTCACCCGGAATTAAATTTCTGCAGACGATAACCGATGGCTATGGTTCACAGGTTATTCTGCAATTTAAAACCCACATTCGATACATGTATATAATCGACAAACATGTAACCCCCACAAAAAAGCTTCTTTAGAGTGCTGGATACAATATACTGTCTATACCTCGAACTTATATTGGTCGAACTTACTTCGACACATAGAAAAGTTCGGTAACAAGAAGTTCGAGGTATGGATACTCTTCTGCATGTCAAATATGCCTTTGAAATAAGATATAAAGGTATTGATATCACTTGATAAAGAATTGTGAAGCCATTACAAATGAAGCCCTTACCAAAGTCTTGCATTTAACCTTCAGCACCAGTATCATCACCATCATAAAAAAAATGGCTCTTTCAAATAATGTTAATTATGCAATAGAAAAACACAAAAAAAAATTGATTAACGTTACAACATTCGTTATAGTAAAGCGAAATAAAACAACGAATATTGTAAACGTCTGTTTCGTAACATCCATCACCGAAATATGAATTCATTTGATAAACAGTTCTGCGTAACCGAAATACCAACGGTTACGCAAATAAGCTGATAGATCTAAATGCAAATGGGGAAGTTCATAAATATTGTTTTCCAACTCGCTCTCTCCATCAGTTAAACCCTTGTTTAACCATGACTCTACATTGGTGACGCACGATTTCAGCGTCACAGTACATGTGCACTGGATATCGTAAAATTACTAGGCTAGGAAACTTGGCCTGTGTCTTCATTATTAATCTATATCGATATATCAACACTTATTCAAACTTTAATGTGACGTTTACTCCATTCCTGCATTTTACTTCCTTTTCTATGTGACCTTGATTTGTTTGTTTGTATATTTTGAATATTATTGTAATGACAAGAAACTTGGTAAATTGCGTCTCAATAAAGTATTCGTATACACTTTATTTTATTCTTCATTTTCTTTAACAGAATTCCCAGAGCCTCCTTTCCAGTAAATCATCTTGTTTGTAATCGTGAAGAAACTGAATGGTACTAAGCCAAGATTGACAAGACCTCGATGAAGACATTTGTGTAATCAAAGGATTGGAACCATGGCCCAAATCTATATGTTGAATCAGTATTACCAGTGTTTTGCTTATCCGAACTTGCATTGTTACTCTCCACTCTTGATTAATTTTGACCAAAACAGGATAAGTTCGCATTGATGTCCGATGTTTTTCCATATAACATGGATGACGCAGATAGGAAACACTGATCCGAGGATACCCATTTTTCTATTGCGGATGCTGTCAAACTAATGCCAGTGTAAAGAACCACGGATCGTGTTCAATTAATGGTAAATACATAGCATTAATCAAAAGTGTGAATTGGTGACATACCCTGAGGGCCAAAGCACTTTTAGTCGCTATATAATGGATAGACCCCTTCCTCGAAATGACATCTGTTGAACAGTCACATCTAAAGGTGCAAACAACCTTGTTGAAATAGAAGAAAATGGAGTTAAACTTGACATGCGATATTTTCTTCTTCCCGATTGTTTCACAGATGAATTGTGTTTCGATTTTGAATGTGCAAGCTCGAACGTTTTCGATTTGGCCGAATTGGACGTTTCTGCATGGGGTAAAGTTCTAATGAATTAATGAATATGATACCCCCATTATCACAATTGACGTATCATAAAATCCCATGTTCGTAATCAACAAAACACATTCTATTGATTGAATTTATCGCTTTGACGTTATTAATTACTGGTTGTTGTTATAGAATATAAACGCATTTCAACTGTTGATTGTATAGATATGCTGTGGGCTTTTTTCTGTATATTCTTTTTCAACATTTAGTTCATTGGGATCGATAGCTTCACTTTTATGTCTTCTGTATGGCTTTTCAAGCTTCTTCAACAGATGATAATTGATATATCGTGACAAAATTGGCTTTTTTCTGTTGATGATTTAACTTGCGAGCAATTAAATTTATCAATTATCTAGCTTCTTGATAAACATGGCCATTAAAACGTTTGTTTAAATACATGTCCAAATAAGACACGTAACAGGGTATTTATTTTAGAACTGGTTGAGTATACCCTTTTTTGTTGGTATAGACAAGAAGTAAAAGGTTTCAACAATTCATAAAGCTGTTTGGAAATTCAAAAGGGTTCTTATTCGAGCCTCTGAGGAATTTTCTCCAAGCCGGAAGGGAAAATCATGGCAATTTTTATCCAACGCATATTATAAATGTACAGCGATTGCAACGATACATGTGTTTCCAGAGCACATGATAAAATTTTGGCTTAATAAAACCTCACGCCCAGTGAGCAATTTCTCAATTTACTTTATGGGTTTCTTAAAATGAAAAACAATTTCTCATTTTGTCACAGTACATTTTTAAGACAATGAAAATCGTGTTTTCAAAATTGTTTCTTGAAATTATTTCTAATTTTGTCAAACATCTTAAAATAACAAATAACGAATTAATTCTCATGTTGACGAAACGTTTTCTTAGAACGTCTAAGTGAGTCTTATTAGTGTTTTTATTATATAACGAGAACCAGTTGACCATGGATGTGGTACAAACTTTGAGTACATGTTAAGGTTCCAGCATGCACCCGCTTCAAATACTCGTTCTTTTCGAATCTAAGCCATAAGACTGGCTACCCTCTGATGATAACCCAAAACCCTCCAAGTCATGCATAAAGATAGAATACCTATTATCCGTCAATTTTGAAATGTATTCTTCCGTCAGAGTATTTCGGTCGTTCTCGGTATACATCGACCGTGGCCTGAACTATTCGGTTTATTGCGAATCGTTCCAGTCCCAACCGGTGTCAAACTCCTCACAGTGATCTCCCCTTGCTACGCTGCATCGACCACTGCCGCCACAAGATGTTTAATCCAGATTTGGATGAAATTCAAACGATGCTGTTTTGTTAAGAGATTACTGGATATCTTAGTTAGTTTGGTAACAATATGTTGTTGTATTGATTTCTGACCAGTTAAGTTTTATTTATAAAAAAAGCACCAATGGATTACAATTTTTTAGTTTTGCCGCCATCTTGTTATGCCATTTTCGTTTCTAAGTAGGTGGCCACGTGACATTTGTGATGGCAGTGATCAACCCCATAAAGGGAGATCACTGTGAGGAGTTTGAACCGGTGTATGTCGAGAAACGACCACATTATTCCGACGAGAAAATGAGTTTGAATATGGCGTGTAAAAGGCGTTCTACCTTAAACTCATGTGGAAAGTTGCCAATTGATGACATAGATTCGAACGGTGTTGCTGATGCTGCAAAATCGGTATTTGACAGAATGCTCTGGTAACACGAGCGATGCAAACATAATTTGAATTTTCTATAAACATCCATCGGCCTGTTCAAACAGATACCATATTGCATGATCTAAAACTAATTCACGCATTGGTTTTCGTGTTTGTTTTATGTTATATATGACATTTTGCATGTGAAGGTCTCCTATTTCTAATCAGTTCCCGTTTACGAATAGTTTGTGGTAGACGCAACCAAATCGAATTAACAAGGTGACAACAATTCTAAAGTAAACTGTATATTTATCTTGACACAAAGTTAGCGTAAAGGTTTTGTTTCCGTTTGTAGTGCTATTGAATAAGGTTTGTTGTTGAGGCTCAGTTATATAAGAAAATGCTGGAGTATAAGAACGAAATGTTTGCCAACCATATTCCTCAGGACAATTAAAAGTATGGTCTGTTCTGTTTTTAGTCTGATTCGTTTGTCGAACAGATTATTTGTATTAGATGGTTCCAATTAAGGCACTTTTCAAATGCAGTCAATGATAATTAAAACAATGGTTCCAAAGGTGACATGAATTCCATGACAACATGGTTCTTATAGCAACTTGGTTCACAAAATAGTATAATTCTTCAAGCAACATAGTTCCAATAACGACGGGTTTCCCATGATAATATAGTTATCAAAATTACATGATGCACCAAACTGCAAGACTCCAAGAGAAATATGGTGTCTGAAACGATGCAGTTCTGACAACAACGTGGTTCTCGAAGCAATATTTTCTCCAAGCAACATCAGTCATACAAAGCTCCATATTAAAAGTTCCGGTTTCGTTATCACTAAAGGCAAACATTGCTTACATCTTCATATCCGAAACGTCTTATCAAATCCAATAATCCGATGAATGTACAGTGTCATTTATGATTAAATTTCTTATATCCTTCGTTCACTACCTCCAAATCATTGTTCCAACTTAATGATTGATTCAAACAAAAGGCGGTCAAGCAGAGAATCAAACTTTTGTACCGAAATATCGGTGGAGGGATATATGTCGGATGAATCAGATTATACAGGAAATAAGAATTCGGGAAGGGGGAAATCCTGTCTTTGCTACAAAAGAGACTATCTATTTCATTTGGATTATCTTAATTCGAAATTTATCCATCAGGTTGAAACAGCGCCGCCAGAAACCTAATTCCAGATTGGGAATCCAGGCCGCTCATTGTTTAACCCTTTCCCAAACAATAACGACATCTGACCACTTTGTTGCAGACGACTTTTGAAAACATTGTGGGAAAATGAGAAATTGCTCGTAACGAGCAATTTTTCCTTTTCCAAAATGTTTCTGCCTTATAAGAATATTATTTTTCAATTTCATCATATTCTAAAATGTCGTCTGCAAACTCTTTCAATTTGGGACAGTCGAAAATTTGTTGTTTGGAAAAGGGTTAACAATGTATTATACTGGACATGGAAGTGTATCAGGAACTGCGTATTGATAAACAAGAGATAGAAACTTGATTTGTAAACATGGACGTCATTCGTTATAGTATGAAGGACAGAATGTAAGTTGTAGAACTTGTGGGGGAACCCTTAATCATCAGTTTGTTAAATAAAGATGTAATTATACTATTATAGCAGAACAGAACAGAAATGATGCTATTGACATAAACATTACCGTTTGTGGTCATTGATAAATGTACAATGAAAAGTATCTTTCACATGAATCTAGAAAGAAAAGAAAGAAACTTTAAAGAACAAACAACTGGTGACTGTGAATGCAGTGATATTTTTTCCAGTCGTAATAAATGTGCCCCCACTGTTCAACCAGAATATTACATAGCTTATATTGTAATGGAATATATAGTTTTGTTTTACAGCCACCTTGTTAACATTTGGCTCATATCCCCCTCAACACTTATAAATCAAGGTATCATGTTTGCGGCGAAAAGAGAAAGTAGCTAGCGATGTATCTGAGTACAATAAACCATAAGGTCGTGTGTGTATGAAGCTGTTGAAAAGAGTAACTAGGCAAGACCCTCGACACGGCCGCAATGGTAGCTACTCGGGTATTTTCGTGAGCTTAGAATGATAACGCCGATGAGATCAGATTGGCACGACCAATGGTCACTTGAGGGTCGTTGGAACATTGCCATTATGTCGTTAACCAATACTTTTATATATACTCTTAGAGAAAGAAATCCCCAAAGAACATATTGATAGAATTGCCAGATTGATGAAAGAATGGTCTTTTTGACGACGAGTTAATAGCAGGTATCCATACCAAATTCTGAAATTGTGACGGAAGTCTGGTTTTCAGACGCCGAGATTTCTTCATGTATCCTTACTGAATTCTAAGATTGTTGATGGAAGTCTGGTTTTTCAGACGCCGAGGTTTCATCGCGTATCCGTACCGAATTCTAAGATTGAATCAGAATCAACGATCATGTAGATAAACAAAGATAAGTGAAGTCGAAGTTCAACTCATCCCCCAGGTGGGCTATGAACCACGATTTATTATGAATGCCACTAATAAACATTTCTATTGTGCGTATAATCAAATAGCCACCAAGGGATATATGGGATAAGTATCGACAAAGAGATTGACCGATTGAAAACAAACATAAATCCTACTAAACGTCGAGTAATCATTAACGTGCACGGTGTTACAAGAGGATTCCACGAAATATCCGTCTTCATTCTGGTATATAGTTCATAGGGGACGCATTGCTATTCAAATTGACCCTGATGTAGGCCAGAGGACAAGCCAAGGCCTACATTTCGATGCCAAATTGAACCGTCTCGAGGGAAAAAGGTTTTAAAATGCGTCTTTAAACTGTTCCCGTTATGTTACGGCTTTCCAGTTAATGGGTATAAGGCGAGGTTTGGGTAGTGTATTGCCATATGCCAACCAGAAACACGGCACCGCCAACATAAGGCCTCAATGTTCAAGACCACCATCTCTACTCTTGGCAACTGACACCTTTGAATATCGCGCTGATCTTTTAAAAAAATATTTGTTAAGATATCATACTCTCTCATATACTAAAATTAGATTAGCCTAGTTTTCAGGGGGTTTTTTTGCTTCTAATTGTGTTTCAGAGCGTGAATTTTATAAAATATAATAATGCATTTGTGCAAACCCAAAGGAAACGACAAGACCCTTACGGTTTGCTGTAATCATATAAAAAGTCAGTGGCTGGCTAATTTGTCTGTGTATGTTAGAAACGACATATCAATGACCAACGTCTCTCAAGGACCAAAATCTTCCGGCTATGGGGTTTACCAAGACGTAAAAGAGAGTTGTATGGCTTAAACTTGTTCCATTATCAGGAAAAAGAATTTGGTATAGACACCGAGACCTTTAAGACATCAAGAATACATTATCAACTGTTAGTAGAATGTTTCTTTATAAACACGGACATGCATATACTGCACATACAGGCAACTTATCGTATTACTTTCGAGTCGTATCGGCCAAAAACAAGTTCCATCTTAAAATCTGCATTGTGCCAATATTGATGCGTTTCTTTCAATGAAAATGCTGGCGTATTCGACAACATTGGTAACTTAAAGGAGTATTGGTATATTTCTTGTTAAAATTTTGAACTACATGGGTACCGTTTTACTAAACAACATAGGAAATTGTTTGCGTAAGTCATAACTGATAAACATGGATAGTATCTTCAATGAAAGTACAATATTGCAATGTGACACATCATTGGAAGCGTCTCGGAGAGATGATTCCAGTGATGTGTTACTTTGCAATATTGCTTCGCCCGATATTGATTTAAGAGGAACTGCTGTTTTAGACTGACGCAAATCTTAAGCATAAACTGTTTAGTAAAACGGTACCCTGGTCGGTAGTAAAGACACCCAAACATACGGTTGTTCAAAGAGAAAAAAATCAACGTTTAAGCATTAACCAAAGTTTCCATTTAAGGTAGTTCGAATCACTTTATTTCATGGCACCGATAGCTGCTTAATACTTTACTTGACGGTCAATCGGTAAGGGAGAAGATGTTAATTCGCTGTACTTATATTTTAAAAATAAGAAACAGATGTTACTCCATAAGAAGTGAAAATGTGTGTTTAAAGTCAACATGACAAGTAAAATACAACCAAAGTGTATAACCACAAAAAAGACCGACTAGTGATGTCCAACGATATTATTGACTAGTCATTCAGATTGCCTCAAGTATTGTGACAGGGAAACCAACTAAATGAATACAGGATCGGTCGGAATAACAGCTAATAATCCAGAGGACGGAGATTCATGAAAATATGATAGGCTGAAGTACTAATATACAATGTTGAGGAATCATGCTTCTTTTTTTTTTATTGTTGTTGTTGTTTCCTTTGTTTTTTTCGGGGGTTTTATGTGTTTGTCCTTGTTTTCTCTTTATTCTGTATCCTTTGACTTATGTTATCCGATTGACCTCATCTTCAATTTAGTGTTCGGAATACTCGTGAAACTGGTTACGAAATAGTTCTGGGTAAGGACCTCTTTGCAAAACCATTCTTGGTTTTGATTGGTCAATAGTCGAAACGGCTCGACTGGGTCAAAAGTGGACCGAAATGAACCTAGAATGATATAGTATTTCTTTTTCTTTATTCTGTATCCTTTGGCTTAACCCAATATCAAAATTACCTTGGCTACAAATTATTCTTTGAAATGTGATATCAAAGGGTAACATGCCCATGAAACTGGTTACGAAATAGTTCCGTGATAAAGAACTATTTATCCTGACTTGCGCATGCCGACAAAGTTGTTCTCATGCGAGATATCCTTGCGCAGCGATGTAAACACGGATCTACTTTAACGACAGAAACGAGTTCGGTCTTTTCATCTTTCCTAAATAAAACGTTAGCTCTCGATATTCACGGATCATATACATAGACTGGTTGGTCATTAAAGAATGTTCAATACAACACTGGTCGTCAACCTTACGTTAGTACATGTTCCGCCAAAGTATACGGTAACAGTACCAGCAGGGCTATTAATGCCCGAACCCATATCCCCGCTTTAACCTTTAGGCCATGCATGACCGCGAAGGCTTTAGCAAGTTGAACTCTTTAAAGATAACTCTTCGTTCCCCTACCCTTTGCGAAATGACAACACTTACTCGAGGGAAGGTAACCTTGTGGTTAAAATCAAGAAACTGTCACAAGAGGCATATCTTCATTTGTTTAAATATTCACAGAAAAATAGCTCAAGGTTATTCAAGATACCACCAAAATATAACTGACAATTGTTAAAAACGGCATTGACAGGTACACCAATAATTAAAACCCACCAAAGCCACCAATGTTGTGTTCTCTTGATAAAGGGTTATTCAGTACCAATCTCACAACACCGGTTCCTGATTGATAGGTACAGAACCAAGTCGACAGTTTAATGTACAAGATACGACCGTCTCACTTTACAGTTGTGCGTCCCTATCTCATTCACACCCTGCTTTTATTGAATAACACACGAAACCTTTTGGTTTCTTTACGAACAGTTGCCTTCGTTAGTTGTGTTTCTTATCGGTTGTATTCGGTAACGAGCGTTTGTGAAACTGATATCACGTTGATGATGGTACGTTATTGTAAGTGAGAGACAGGAGATGTAATGATAAAAACTCGTAGTATATAATTTGTACATTACCACCAAACGCCAAAGTTTTGTGTGTTGCAGTAGACGATTTTTGAAAAGCACTGTGGCAAAAGGAGAAATTGCTTGTCAAAAGCAATTTCTCCTTTTGCCACAATGCTTTTTCAATCGATTCATTTATCACAACAGCAGAAGTGAAAGCTTATTCACATGTTTACAAAGCTTTTCTAAAGTCACCTACTTTGGACAGAATAATGTCGTCTGCAGGTGATAAAGAGTTTAATGTAGTTGCCTTCGTTAGTTGTACTTCTTATCGGTTGTAATTGGTAACGAGGGTTTGTGAAATTAATATCCCGTTGATGATGACGTTATTGTATGCGACGGACAGGAGATGTAATGATAAATATATGTAGTATTCTATTTGTTTAAGATAAGGCATCGGTGTGATATATTATTTGCTCTAAGTGTGGTTCGATATATTTACAGGGGTGAATGCAGGAGATGTGTGTCCTAAGCTTGCTCCGTTAGTATTCTCCGAACCCTATGTTCCATATAACTCATCGTTTATTCTAAGAAGTCACAACAAGAGGTCGTTACATTGGTGATTTATCATTTCTTTTCTTAAAGAAGACCGAAGTACTTAGACAAAAGAAGTAAGTTTAAAAGTGGCGATTTATGGGTTCTCTATCTTTACAAACTGCTCACTAGGACCAATTTATCCTTTTGCCACAGTGGTTTCTCAAACCTTCAGCTGCAGATGCGAATAATGGAGAAAGACAATAAAATCGTTGATTAAAAATCTAATCGACAATAGTCATTTAAGCGATCGGCAAGAATGAGACTCTATTCCATGAACAACACTCAATCATCAATAGAGTTCCTTGTATTTTAAGGTGGTATAACTATAAGCCGCCTTTTGTAAACTCATTCTTTCGTCGAGTTACTTCGGTCTTGCTCGGTATTCGTCGGTCGGGGCCGGACCTATTCGGTGTAAACCGAATAGTTCCGGCCTCGACCTACGTACACCGAGCACGACCGAAGTATTCCAACGAAAAAAAGAGTTTCAAAATGGCGAATTATGGGTATTCTACCTTCATAAACTGTTCACTAGGACCAATAAATTCTTTTGCCACAGTGGTTTCTACAGACGTCTGCTGCAGATGCGTTATAATGAGTGGGGTATTATGAAGAAATGCGATAAAATCGTAGATTAACACTTTAACGATAAAAATGGATTAAAGGTAGAATACACATATTCCACAAATTGAAATATATTCTTTCGTCAGATTACTTTGGACGTTCTCGGTATACATCCATCGACCGATGGAAAACGAGCACGACCGAAGAAGTACTTAGACGCAATCTGAACACATCGGCTTTATCCAATAGAAAACACCTCTGAAATAATAGGGATGACGCCATATTGTTTCCCGCGAGAATGACGTCACTTTCTTTCGTTTCTAAAAATAGATCTTGAATGTAAGATAAAAAAAAGTCGTTAAATTTGATTGAGGAAACAAGTATACATGTCACAACAACAAGTTCGCCATTTGGTATGAGTTACTGATCAAAAGTGATTAAAAAGGATGTCCAACATTTCCATACACATTGAACTACTTAACGTGCACGCTTAGAAAATGTGTTAATTGGCGGATGCCGATTTACCCCAAAAATTGTAACCCTACACTTATATCCGAGGTGTATTTCACAGCTCACGGAAATACCCGAGTAGTTCCGATTGACTTAGACGAAAGAAGTAAGTTTCAAAATGGCAAATTGTGGGTATTCCTCCTTTAATGAACCATCCGAGAGAGAACGAATGAGAGTGCCTTGGGGAGCAATGAATTTCACTGCGAGTGAATTGCGTTGAAGCAAGAAAAGACATCCATCAATACTGACAGTCGGGACTCAAGAGCAATTGGTTTTAAATTAGAAACTTGAGAATCCCTCCGCCAGCGGCGGTAATGTTTGAAGGTGAACTTTCCAAATCCGTTAAGTCTATGCAGAGAGGTGCTTGCCTTAATAACGTCCCTCGAGGTCCATTGAAATGAAATTGATATCAATAAAAACGGCATCAGTGTTGTTTAGTTTTATTTCTATTGTAATTTTCGGTTTGGTTGCTCTTGTTAATGAGTTTTTTACCCTATATATGTCAGATGCATACATTGTCCATGATTCACATATTTGAAAGTATATGGGAATGAAAAGATGTAAAAGACAAATGGGATTTAGAAAGAAAAGGTTATTACGTCAGGTAAATGCGGAATTTTAAGACAGTTGTTCTTATGTTGTTCATATCATTCAATTTCTTTAAAACTGTTAAACCTTTACCGAACACCAAATTTTCAACTGTCTCAAGCTGAAAGAATTTGCAGACGAAATTTCAAAATGTGATAAAATTGAAAACATTCTTCAGATAGGATAGAAATCATTGTAGGGAAAAGGAGAAATTGCTCGTTAAGAGCAATTTCTCTTTTTCCCACATTGTTTTTCATAGTTGTCTGCAAAAACCTGGTCAAACGTCGTTTTTGTTTTATAATAGGTTTAACAGCTGTACAACTGTATGCTACTCACTGAAGAATAGCCATGGGAAGAAAAAGTAGTTTATATTCATGTAATCAGACCAAATAAACAATCAAAAGCTGCATATTCAGACCCAAAAGTGTTGGAATGGTTTTGGGATTCACCGTTTAGAGAATGTACCTATTTGAATATGTTGGGATTTACGTTTCAAAAAATTGAGTTCAGAATTTTGTTCTTCAAATTTCATACCGCAATGGAAAACCTGTACTGTTTCAATAGCATCTTATTTTGACTTTAAATTATTCTTATATGTAAACAAGTTCCTTTAATGTATGTTTTCCTTTGACCCACGTGATGGACCAATTCGTGTGAGGGAGTATCTGTAATACCATTTACAACACGATACAAAGATGAATACATGAATAGTTTATGACGACCAAACCAGGGTACCGTTTTACTAAACGGTTTCCGGGAAATATGTGCGCAAGTCAAAACTGATAAACATGTATAGTATCTTAAACGTAAACACAATATTGCAATGTGACATGTCATTGGAAGCGTCTCGAAGAGACGCTTCCAATGACGTGTTACACTGCAATATTGCTTAGCCCAATATTGAAATAAGAGGAACTGTTGTTTTAGACTTACGCAAATCTTAAGCGTAAACTGTTTAGTGAAACGGTACCCTGGCAGTGCCTATGGTCTCTCCTAAGTGAGGGAAACAGATTACTGTATCAAACTGGGTGACGTTCCTTAGATGCGTTTGTGATAGAATAATGACTTGACCTACCCATTTGATATTTGATATAGCTCACTAACTAGTAGGGTGGTGTCAAATAGGGGCCTATCTATACGGCCATTCTGTCGTTATACAATCCACGACCTATGAGTGAATACTATGAAGAGAAACGTTTCTTTCTTTCTTTTGTTTGTTTGTTTGTTTGTTTGTTAGTTTGTTAGTATCCATTTTGTACCATTCTTAGGTAAAAAGAATCAACAGTATAAAGCCAACCGGAAAAACATTTTGCATTTTATCATAAGTTGTTGTGTATGAATAAAACAAAACCATTTAAGATCGTTCAACAAGTAATTCTTCAATTATGTTGTTATTTGTTCTGCTTTCCTTGAAACCTTTCGCCAGAAATAAATACTGTTAGCGTGTTCTTAACTGAACGTCAAAATGGTTTGGTTCGTGTGTCAGGAATCCATGTTATACCATAGAGCGCATTAATACATAGATGTGTAGATATTATTTCCCAATCTCAAGATACCGGGTTTATCCAATCATAACACCTCTGAGATGATAGGGATGCCACCATATTGTTTCTCGAGAAACTTCTTTAATAGTTCTGTCGTTTTCAAATATAGATCTTTAATGTGAATTTTATATTAAATGTGAATTTTATAAAAAAATGTTTAATTCGATTAAGGAAACAGTTACATATAGCACAACTTATAATTTCGCCATCTTGTATGAGTTACCGATAAAAAATGATTTAAAAGGATGTCTTACACTTCCATGAACATTGAACATTAAACTACATAACGTGGACGCTTAGAGGAAATGCGCTATATGCCGAGGACGGTTTACCCGAACTATTGTAACCCTAGACTTATATCCAAGGTGTATTTCTAAGGTCCCGAAGTTCCAATTTATTATTTTCATGGAACAATGAACTTACAAAAATGGCATTACGAATAACCAACCACCTGTCTCTATTATAAACAGTGTCAATTTAGTGAGAGGCGATATGCGGTTAACGGGTGAACTATTTGGTGAACTATTTGTCCTCGTGGTCAACAAACAAGTCTCGCGTCAGACATGATGATGAACGATGCAGAGCTAAAAAGGTTTCGAGTTTTGAAAGAGCTTCCTGCAAAAGCTTGAAAGACAATTCTCCTTCGTCGAAACGGTGTTACGTAAATGTATACGGTTTACAACGAGTTTTATTCTTTTGATATAGACGGTAAAAACTTTTGTTTCAAAACCGATGTACTCATTGTACGCCACTGAGCTTGCAAACAGAGCCAGGGATTGAACCTGTAACAATCCAACGATTTGAATGGTAGCTCACAGATATGGTATTGGTTCTGCGTTTGTTTGCGCCGTGGCAGGAATGGGGCAGATGAAATCAATCCTGAATTGTGTTTATGAGTTCCGAATGTAGAGACTCTACGCTAAGATAATATTCTTTAACCCTCATGTTGGCACAATTCATTGATAAAGTGTGGTAATGTTTAGGCACATAAAGTGACGTATATGAGAAGGGCAATAAATGCAGTGGTACAACAAAAATATTCACTCACTTAAAGGCCCATTAAATAAGATCAATGCTATAGCAAACTGTATTATTTTGTAAACTTTTGGACAGATTCAAACGGTTATCACCAAAAAACACCATCAGCAAAACTTAAACGTGAAAGTAAACCAAAAATAACCCAGATTAGCAAGTTTTATAATTCAGATTTCCTGATTCTTCACCTCTGACCTTGACAGTTGATACACACATTTTTGAACCGACTAATCAGAATTCGTTATTTTGAATATGTGAACAAACAGGTTGTTGATAAACATTATTAAATTGGAGACAACTTGTTTTCAGGCACAAAATATGTTATTTTAAATATGTCTATTTCATAGGGTCTCAATGCATTTCTCAAATTATTCTCATGACTTTTATGAACATCATAAAAAAACATATATTTTTTCAGTAATTTATTTGTACTTGTCTCCTTTGGTGTGCCTTTATATACAATCCAATTATTTCTTTAAAAAAAATGATTATACCTTTCGCCATACAGTAATTGTTGACCAAATGCGTAACCAAATATTCGTCAAAATATTGAAGGAGATTAGCCAGTTTTGTTTCACAGTGCCAAATCTATCAAACATGATAGTACAAAAAGAACCAAGTGAGGTCGGGTCAAACCCAAGCGAGGTAGAGAAACAAAGTCACCATCGTCTTCTATTGAATCATCGGTATATTGCATCGAATTGGGTTGAATCAATGCCGAAAAAACGGAGCCGAAAAATAACACGAGATTTCGCAGTACAAATCCCTCTATTAAATCTGACAACATAATTATAGAACGGAATACAGTAAGCTGAAATGATAGGACTATTCTGGCCGTATTTAAATGATATACGAGGAGTTGTTTGTCTTGGAAAATTGGGATGAAAGGAAATGCGAAATGACCGTGTTGCCGAGGGATATGGTATTAACTATGGCGAAAAACGTCGCTAGTACTGTTTTACAAAGTACGTCGAATAGATGAGACATATCATTGAATCTTGTTTAATTCCTTTGCAAACAGGGTGGTTTGGATGATATATGGTGTTAGATTGAATCTTGTTTAATTCCTTTGCAAACAGGGTGGTTTGGATGATATATGGTGTTAGATTGAATCTTGTTTAATTCCTTTGCAAACAGGGTGGTTTGGATGATATATGGTGTTAGATTGAATCTTGTTTAATTCCTTTGCAAACAGGGTGGTTTGGATGATATATGGTGTTAGATTGAATCTTGTTTAATTCCTTTGCAAACAGGGTGGTTTGGATGATATATGGTGTTAGATTGAATCTTGTTTAATTCCTTTGCAAACAGGGTGGTTTGGATGATATATGGTGTTAGATTGAATCTTGTTTAATTCCTTTGCAAACAGGGTGGTTTGGATGATATATGGTGTTAGATTGAATCTTGTTTAATTCCTTTGCAAACAGGGTGGTTTGGATGATATATGGTGTTAGATTGAATCTTGTTTAATTCCTTTGCAAACAGGGTGGTTTGGATGATATATGGTGTTAGATTGAATCTTGTTTAATTCCTTTGCAAACAGGGTGGTTTGGATGATATATGGTGTTAGATTGAATCTTGTTTAATTCCTTTGCAAACAGGGTGGTTTGGATGATATATGGTGTTAGATTGAATCTTGTTTAATTCCTTTGCAAACAGGGTGGTTTGGATGATATATGGTGTTAGATTGAATCTTGTTTAATTCCTTTGCAAACAGGGTGGTTTGGATGATATATCGTGTTAGATTGAATCTTGTTCAATTCCTTTGCAAACAGGGTGGTTTGGATGATATATGGTGTTAGATTGAATCTTGTTTAATTCCTTTGCAAACAGGGTGGTTTGGATGATATATGGTGTTAGATTGAATCTTGTTTAATTCCTTTGCAAACAGGGTGGTTTGGATGATATATGGTGTTAGATTGAATCTTGTTTAATTCCTTTGCAAACAGGGTGGTTTGGATGATATATCGTGTTAGATTGAATCTTGTTCAATTCCTTTGCAAACAGGGTGGTTTGGATGATATATGGTGTTAGATTGAATCTTGTTCAATTCCTTTGCAAACAGGGTGGTTTGGATGATATATCGTGTTAGATTGAATCTTGTTCAATTCCTTTGCAAACAGGGTGGTTTGGATGATATATGGTGTTAGATTGAATCTTGTTTAATTCCTTTGCGAACAGAATGGTTTGGATGATATATGGTGTTAGAATAGTCCAATCAAGTGTATATGATATGTATTTTGTAGGTAGGGTTAAACATTTAATGCAAACCCTTAGCCGTGATCTCCCTTTATGGGATTAACCACCACAAATGTCGCATGACCATCTGCTAAGAAACGATGATGGCATTTAAAGATGGCGGCGACACCCACAAAAGAACCATTTATATGTACTTTATTAATAAAGAAAATCGAAAAACTTCCAAAAATCAACACAAAAAAACTTTATTACAAAATGAACTACTATATCCGGTAAAAACTGAGAAAAAATCATCACAATTTAATTCAAATATGGATGAAAATCTACTTGTGGCAGTGATCGGTGCAGCATAGAAAGGGGAAATTACTGAAAGAAGTTTGCATGTAATGTGCAATCTATTCAATATCCCAAACCTCAATTGTTAATTATCTTAGAATAACAATGCCAAGGCAAACTAACGAACAATTATTGTGTATGTCAAAATAATTCGTATTCCTTTTCAGAAAGTCAAGATTAATGTATGCAAATTATAGCAGCACATTATGTTGATGCTTGCATTAAGGTAATCCTAGTTTTGACAAATAACAACTGTCTGATAGATGTGCCATCGTGCAGAACGGGTTTCAGCTTTAACCCTTTACCAAACGCCAAATTTTCGACTACCCAAAAGTGAAAGAGTTTGAGGATGACATTTCAAAATGGGATGAAATTGAAAAGTAATCTTCGGATAGGGCAAACAACAATTTGGGTAAACGAGATATTGCTCGCTAAGGATATGTTCTACAGTTTTATTAGAAAATAATCCTTTCATAGAATTTTTGATATATTATTAAAAGTGTTATTGTAAATTCAAATATGAAAAGAAAAATGCAGGTCGACGAGTTAGTTCTTTCGAAAAAGACAGTATCCATGGTAACCGTTTGGGGCAAAAATGTCAAAATGACCATACCATCTTCAAAGGAAATAGAATAATTTCTGGAAGGTTTATTAACACAAAAAAAACATAATTCATTCATTCATTACTTTATAATCCAATGTTATTTCAAATTATTACAATCTGAACAATTTTTTTAATCCAAATCAGTGTTTCAAGTATTCGACAAAAAACAATGATAATTGATATGTGTATTACGAATAAATCAATATCTAAAAATTCCTTTCATAGACTTTTCTTATTTTTCAGTATGTGAAGTAAAATTCAATTTTGAAATACAAAATGCAAAAATAGTATATGTTGACGAGTTAGTTTTTCTGTAAAAATGCTAGTTTCTATGGTAACCATATTTGAAAAAACATCTATAAAATCGGTTTAAATAACTTTAAACTTGACAAATAGAAGCTGGGAGCTTAATATGCATGATAAATACATCATAATGGTAATACCCTTTCTTAGTTTTATGAATGCTGTAATTATTCTTTGCAAAAAATGCATACAATAAATTTCATCCGAATAAAAACGTTTATCCGACTACTATGCAAGTATCTCTTCGGTAACAGATTATCATCTCCCTTGGATGCGCAGATGAAGTGCACAGATAAAACTACCGAGAACGTCCTAAAGAGCAATTTTTTCCTTTTACCACAATGTTTTCAAAAGCTGTCTGCAGAAAAGAAATGCAGAAATGCTCTAAGGAAAGCAGACGAACCGTAACCTTCGCAAACAGGCCCGCACACATATCTACCCATAAATATAAACCGATATTATTGTTCATCGCCATAGGTCGTCTGTTGCCCTCTTTGCATGAATAATTATGATGCGGTATATTAAATACTCGACAGTCTTCCGAACAGTCAAGACCATTTGACAAAATTCGTCACGATTGATATGGGTTTTCTTTTTTTTTTTTTTTCAATTGCAAAAATACCCAAACGAAATAAAGTTATATTGATGGACCGTTGTTTATACCTTTATTGATTTTCATAATTTTTAACAGATTTAATTGAGGTATGGGCAATGCAACGTACATTGTAACCCTTTAACACCAAAATAACACCTATACACAACCAGTTGTATAACAGCGTCAAATCTCTCGTGGTAACAGTGTCCTCTTTATAAACCACGTGGTCGAATTTTACGGACGGCACCGAGGATATTTTTAGATACTCAGTGTGTAATTCATGCTAATCAGGCAGGTTAACAGACGGTGAATGTTGGTGAACAATACCGCTGTGCTTATGTCTGACTATACCACCAAACAAAAATTTCGACCAGAGGCTTTGCGTATGTTAACATAAATCCTTACATGACTTTAGGCAAATGCTGTTGACGTCGCAGAAGTTTCTAGATTTGTTTGTAGCTGATGTGGCAAAGAATGGTATTGCAGATTAAGGGATTAGACAAGAGTCTTTCGTTTAGAAACCCGAAGACCAGACATCTATTCAACAAAGTTCTTCCGATCTACAGACATTGTTAGCCCTAATCACAGAGAAAATATTCATATAATAAGCTTGAGACCACTAGACCAGACTCTCATTTAAGACAAGTCTTTTGGAGCTGGACAAAACATGATCCAAATTATGAAAAGAAAATCCACTGGATATCATATGGGATAAGCTCTCATTCTATAGAGATTTCGGAGAAAACATTTTGTCCATAACCCTAATGAGAATGTCTAACAGATTCGCTTGAAATTGGAAAGTTGATTAACCCTTTACCAAACAATAACGACATTTGACCAGTTTGTTTCAGACGAGTCTGGAAAACATTGTGGAGAAAGGAGAACTTGCTCATAACGAGCAATTTCTCCTTTTTCCACAAGTTTTTCTGCCCTATCAGAAGATCGTTTTCCAATTTCATCACATTTTGAAATGTCGTCTGCAAACTCTTTCAATTTTGAGCTGTCGAATATTTGGCGTTTGGTAAAGGTTTAATAGAAAACCCTTGGAAACATCTTGCTGGCCTCAAACATAATAAGGAATATCAAGAAGACATTTGTTAGACTTCCTTACAAGATAACCCCACTGGGGATTGAAAGAAAAGACATACCCTTGTCTGGTCAAGATGGGATGTACATTATTTGAATCTTCGCAGACAAACAGTTAACCTTTTTCCCTGTATTAGACGTTGTGACTGGACCAAAGCATAAGCAACAACAGACGAGAAAAATATAGCGAACCAATGAACCTTTTTTACGTAATATTGATTTAGTCTTCAATAGCAGATGAGTAAAAGCAAGGTGATATTTGGCGAATGGTGGATCGAATCAAAGGTGCTGGTAGCGTTTGCGCTTCAAAGGTTTCTTTCGTGACCTTTTTCCAAACGGCCAATAATTGCTTTCCTAAAGTACAAGGGGCTTCTGTACGATCAACGGAAATTAAAAATATTTTCCTCCGACAGAATGAAATTTATGCTGGAGCACTTTCTTTTCTGAAGAATAAGTCCTTACTGCACCTACGGTAGATGTATCATAAAACACTGATATTGCTTGGCAATAGTTAAACTGCATTTTACTCTTGATGGTTACTTTTACATTAAAACCGATCGGCACATAACGCTTTCGATATAAGAGAGCCTGCTGGAAATCTCTCTGATGGCATACATGCTATCGTCTTGTATCTCAGAGGGTATTACCTTCTTATTGAGAGTAGAGGCGATACGATAGTTTTGGTGTCCATTCTCTCCCAAAAGCTATACTCAAACGTTCATATGTTATCATTCCGACGCAATGTTCCAGAAAACTTGCAAAGCTATAGCAATATGTGAGGAAACTGCTCGAAATAAAAGATAAGTATTCCAAGACTGTTGGAAACCTCTCTTACTTCATCGTCTTCATCTTCATGCACTGTTGTTGAACTCTTTACGGAGTTATATTGCCAAAGGGAGAAATTGCTTAAGAGGAGCAATTTCTTCTTTTGTTGCATTTGTTTCCAAACTTACGGACTTATTGTAAAAGAACGAGACACTGCTTGTCACGTGCAATTTCTCACTTGGTGTTATTGAATATTAGATTACTACCAGTCATATTGATACAATCTTTGTTTCCACTTTAAAATTTAAAGGAACATCTTCATTTTTCAGAGTGTCGCCCGCGTAATCTATTTATTGACTGCTGGTTTAAATGAATGTAACATCTGCTAGGGTGCTCCAATGTCTCATAGAAACGACTCGTCCCTTATCATCTGGCCAAGCTGTTTGTATAATACTCCCTAAGTATGCACACAAGTTTATCAGTTTTATGACGAGATGACTTGAAACATCTTCGTGAAAAGGTGGAAATAGACGCCTCGAAGCACATTAGCCTTACATATACATCTTCCATTAATATTCTTTATGATTGTTTTCTTTTAAACATAATTATTTTCGAGATCTGACATTCAATTATTTCAGCTTATATTTCTTCTCTTTAGCAATTGTTTTCCTTTCTATTTTTCTTTTTTTTTTCAATTCAAAAGTAATTCGATATCGGATATTGGATGGTCGTTAATCTAACATCTGTCATTAGATGAAGAAATGACCAATCATATATTATATATGTTATATATTTTTATTTATCTAACTAATGCGTAAACATAGCAAAGGATGTGATATTTTGGTTTACTCGAGACGATTTGAAATGAACGTTCATACAAAGCGCTGTTGATGGGCATGAAAACGATCGGAGTCTGTTGATACAAATCGCAATCTCTAAGACCACATGTGATCTATTACTGCCATGGGAATTTAACCTTGGACATTCTATGACATACGCATATCAGTCATCACAATGTACCGCTCTTCATCAGATATCATAACGTACCATTCTTGGTCAGTAATCACCATGAACAAGCCTGCAAACGTTCAGGAAGACTGGAACAGGAAGTAACCCGATAACGTTAAACATTAATCAATGTTATTTGTTTTCGTAAACATAAACGAATTCATAATAAATGTTTTGAATGACCATTTCATCTTTGAATAAACAACAATATAGACTTAATCAATGATAAGAATGATGACCTATCACACTGTATTAGCCATATTTGTATTATGCAAACAGGTTGGATCCAGGCCAGCCGCCAAGTAAACTAGCGGCTGGCTTGGATCCAACCTGTTTGCTATTCCTCATATCTTTCTACATCAAAATTAAAAATCAAGCATATATTTAAGGATTTTGGAAAGCAGACGACATAAAAATATATTTCTGGAAAATTACCGATCATTATAAGGGTTGATGCGTTGTTGTTATAGACTATTACAAACGGGTCCAAAACCCGTTTTCTCCAAGAGCGCCAAACAATGGCATTCGTTCTGGTAAACATAGGATATCGATTCATAACAAATTGATTGAGACAGGATAACCTTGACCGTCCCTCATCTATCGTGGTGTATGAATGGGAGCTGCCAGATAATAAACTCTGCTCTTATTAACACAGTGATGTAGGCTCTCACTGGAACCGTTTTGTCGAAATGTCAGAACTTTGAATGTAATGAAATACATTTGATTTTGGTATATCAATTGGGAGTTGGAGGTAATATGTCCCATTAACCCATTACCAAACAAAACGACTTTGACAAGTTAGTTGCAGACGACTCTGCAAAACATTGTTGGAAAAGGAGAAATTGCCCGTTAAGAGTTAAGGATGTTTTCTGCCCTATCAGAAGATTATTTTCCAATTTCATCACATTTTGAAATGTCGTCTACACACTCTTTCAATTTGGAACAGTCGAAATTTGACGTTTGGTAAAGGTTTAAGAGGATTTTCTCTAAACCCAATAGTCCAAATAGTGTAGTTACTCAGAACTCTACTGTCAAATTATCAGATCTTGGAATGTAATTAAATACGTGAGATTTGGGTAGCGTTCATTCGAAGCTGTATACATACATTGCCTATACACCACTGTGGTGGTACAGTCAATTATCGCATTGCCGAATTCGTATTTCTTGTTTCATAGTCCAATAGATCATGCTTATTAAATAGTCTAGACCCCATGAAGATTATACTCAAGCAAGTCGTCTCGCTTAGCTAACAATATTGTATTTGGTTCGGTAATTCCGCATTAGTCGACTGTCGTGGTGCAGATTCTTGGTCCGTTTTACACTATTCTTTCTCTTAAGCTCATGTTGTTGGTAATCAATGGAACAGTCCAACAGCACCTCTAAGTTCGATATATGCTAATGATTGGCAGGTACCTTATTGATTTTTTTCGTTTAACCTTGCCCTTTGTTGAAACAATGATGGTACTCGAGTAGTCATGACGGACCCATGACCCGATTTTTATGTCCGATAAAGGAATCTGCGAGACGATTGACCAGTTCCTATTGTTGGTCAAGTACCATCGATTAGCTTGACCGTTACTCCACAGAGAATCATGTTCGTAACATTATATAACAAGGCGATATATTGCATCAACGTGATCAGCAAAGCGCCACCAGACGTAGAGAAAACTGGCATCCCCCTCTTTTCTCCCTTCAATCTATAGACGTGGTTTCAATGTCATCAAGGATGTTTTCAACAGATCGTTGAATGTATATCAAGGATTTAGCATTTTTCTTGGATCCCAACCAGTTTTATCTTTTTTATAGGAACCAATGTAGGGCATCGGTGACCTTGTAATTAGATTAGATACTTTATTTGTATACAACATTTCCACTTGCTGTAATGGGGTAGACTTGGATTTTCGTGAGAGGTATTTTCCAGGCTGAATTACGGAATGCTTTTGGTTCTTCCAGAAGGGGTAAAGACCTGTTTTGACTCTGCTTCTATCTATAATGAACAGAGCATCGCAATATCGAGTCGATGTAAAACAATGTACGCATAAAAGTAAATCTTTCCTATCTTTCTTATCGTTCCGGCCTCAAGCTCATAATACAGATCTTACATACATGTATAATGTTTTGAAAGAATGAGTAACCCTGACAATTTTTTATTATCTTGTATGGAATGACATGTTTGTTGGTGAAACATCAAAAGAAGAGCAAATTAAACAAGATGCTTCTCGATGTTACATTTAATATTTGTTTGCTGGATGCTTAAAGGTACCACTGATCTCCTGTCATCCTGCTCTCACGATATCAACAAAGGAATCCGAATGAGATTATTTGGACACACTTGCCAACCTTATGGTATATCAAACTTCCAATAACAAACAGAAGCTGATGGAAGCTGCCTTTCCAGTAGTAATGTTTTCCCGTTTCTCCTTTCGTGACTAGAAGAAAAGTAATACCGTATTTTGTTGTTTGATACTAAAATACATATGGATTGCCATTATCCATTCCTGTATTTCCTATCAAGTTTAAATATGCATTTCTTTATTCACATTGATAACTCATAGACTATAACATATATTGTTTAAACTAATTCAACGAGGATAGTGGGTTTGAATCCCGTGAGTTGCGGGATCTACCATGCCACGTTTCAATAATCCACATTTGGCGCGAATGTTGGTTATGTATCCAGGAAACAGAATCTAGAGTGATTTATCTAAGTTGCAAGAAGTTTCACATTCGATGTAAAATGGATAACTCAGAACTTTTTATTTTACATTGATTGCAACGGAAGCTTGAAGCTTATTAAATTAATTCTCGATGACTGCTTCGCAAAGTATTTCCTATATCGATGTTTGATTTGATATTTTTCAAATTTTCCATATTGTTGTATAACATATGGTTTTCTCAAATTCATTCTTGTATAAAAAGTGGATTTCCCATGTTTATCTTTTTATAATACGAAGCGACCTCTTCAACATACCGATCATTGTATCACACTTGTATACATTACTCGCTTCCCTTCTTGGATTACTCACATATTTCCCACATGCATTATTGAATTGCAAATAATGGTTTACTATTTACATTCTTGTATTACTCATGGCTCGCTCTTAATTTGTATTTCTATCAATCGCGTGATTGGTAATTGGGTCGCCCACGCTTTTGTCAATAAATAATTTCGCATAGTAATACAATGTCCGGCGTTTGAAAGGACGTTGCTCGAAGATAGCGACGCATTTCTTCGTTTGGTTCCCGAGTTCTCCAATCTGCTTCCAATGAAATTATCGATAGATAGGAGACCGGTTCCCGGTCTGCAACTTGACATGTTCTAGTCTAACTCCTTTGTGAAGAGCTTCTCCTCGCGGGTTCTTTTTCGTCTGCACGCAATAAGATACGGAACTGATAGGGTGGTCCAAAAATGACATATCAATTGAGATATATCTTGCTTCTTCACGAGAAATAAAAGACTCATGGCGAAATGATTTGATTAAAGAAGAGATTGCGTATTTAGATCGATATGTTCGTTTCTTTAAATGATATAAAGTCAGTTAAAAACGGTGCCATATTTTTCATTTGCCGTATTGGTGGTTCAATGCAAGACTATAGTAAGTGCTCTATGTTTGTGAAGCACTTACTGTAGTCTTGCATTGAACCATCGGTATACACTTTGTTTCAATAAAATAAATCTAGCAAGATGGACGTGGTCCCTTTTCTCATACAAAAAAACATATATTTTGTGTGTGAGCCTACGACTTAGGTGAGTTTTAATCACCTTTCAAAATCAAAGATATTTTGCTTTAAATGGAGGCGCATTTTCTAGGTTTACGAGTTCATGTACTTTCTTACATCCCATGACCCAGTAATTAACAGAATGTATTAAATATAGTGTTCGCGCTTCGAGAAGACATCTAAGTTGCCTTCTGCAGACTTCTCGAATCAATAAAAGATTTAACAAAGGAAGAGAATACAGATTCTTTTTCTTTGCGGTGTCTTTCACGAATGTCAATGCTCTGATCAAAAAGCCAGATATCCCCGAGCATCTATTTCTTGTCGTTTTTCGGTATATATCGGTCGTAGCCGAAAGATTTCGGTGAAAAGCGAATAGTTCCGGCACCGACCAATTTATACCGAGAGCAACCGAAGTAATCCGACGAAAGAAAGAGTTCCAAAATGGCGGATTGTGGGTAGTCTATTGTGAATTTGAAAGCAACAGCAAACAATCTGAAATTAACAAGAAACAGGTAAAGTGTCAATACGATATTGGGTAGTAGTCATTGTCACCAAAGGACGAATTTATCACAAGGAACAGTCTGTCTTTCTTTGTATGGTGTTTAACGCCATATCAACAATCGTTCAGATATGGAACGGCTTTCCTGGAGCCATCAGGGCTGGGCTATGGCTCTGTGGTGACTTGTCAAATGCCACTCGATAAAAACCAGAGGTGTCGATGGGGCTCGAAACCGGGACCTACAAGTGAATGATTTATGCTCTTGTCACACTGGTTTCAAATCTTTTCTGTAGCATATGCACCAACATGACTTGTTATGGAGTAAAGGGTTAGACCAATTCGACGATTATGGTACAGATACAGAAATCATCAATTTAAGTGTTGTACATATCCGCCGTGCTTATAAATTATTCAAAGAGGAAAGGATAACCGCGAAATCACATGACAATTGAATGAGCCGATCAGTCATGACATTGTCTGAAGCGATGGGGACTTCAAAATCAGGAATTGCAGATTCGATTCCCGAGTCGGTACGAAAAATTTGATTAAAAAAAGTAATTCCAAATTTAAATACATGTGTTAAACTGCGATATTATCTCTGTACATCAAAGACTTCCGACATAATCTTATATAACTTGTCTGTTGCTAGACTTGTACATAAATGTCCATTGTATTAAGAAAGAATACCCATAGTCCTTCGGTTGTTCTCGGCATACATTTGCCGGGGCCGGAACTACTCGCTTTACACCGAATAGTACCGGTACCGACCGATGAATACCGAGAACGAACGCAGTAATCCGACGATGGAAAGGAATTCAAAATGGTTGATTATGGGTATTCTACCTTACTCATAACACATGACTTCTGCTTTTATCACAGTGGTCTCTACTCATAGAGAAAAAGTAACTTGTGGTTATGTTAATCTTACAACTGAAGCTGCTTTGAGTTTGGACCAGTCCATATTCCCACATGCGACATAATGGTAACATTTTGTCCATAATACTTCATTTTGACGTGACTGTCATAGAAGACTATGTAACTACTATGTAACTACTCCGCAATTTTTCCTGTTGTCATAATGGTTTCAATCCAAAATCATACAGAAATATTTTTTCAACTTTTCATACGTGCCGTTTGTTGGAGCTTTCAATTTTAATTAGTAATAAATTACAGTAAAGGTAAATTGATTAAGGCACCACCTATTGTCGCTGTTTTGATTGTAGCCTGGTTTTTTTTTGGGATGTGTTCTTGTAATTCAGTGAGTGTGAATAAAGGCAACACGCCATCATGAAAAGGATATGTTGAATAAAGCCGTAAATCTTAAACACTTATAAGACACAATAAGAAGGGATAAACAAAAAGTTTAAACTTTATTTACTTTGATTATGAAGGAAGATTGCAACTTATTAAATTCACACTCGATGATTGCCTCCAGGATACGTGACCAATACCCGGGTCACTTCCGGCATTTTATACCACCGCTAACGTTGATCGAACCAAGGATCATCGGTACCTGAGACAGCCGCTTTACCGTTGTGCCATTGTCACCTTCACAGGGCAAACATATAGGAAAAGTAGTATTGTTTGATCCCGTCAGCCTGATTTACATCATGAACTATTTCTCTATTTATGTATTCCGTGTAGCAGAACGGCGGGAATACACGGTAGTTCTTTAAACAATGCGTTTTGTTTTATGGAAATAACAGACTCATCGCATGACTGCATACTGAATATTGTGTCTGATTGATTAATATTTCATACAAATAACAGACCATAACATTAATACCCTTTCTGGTAGTATGCCATGTTTATGATAAACATTTCGTTCTTAAGGCTATATGGTCTGGTAGCAAATTGGACAGTTTAATGAAAGACCTTTTCTTTCTGTCGACAAATTTGACTTGGTCAGCGATGGTCAAGGCTAGTGATGACTGGTTCTGGCAATTGCTTATAAATTATGTTGCTATGTCGATCTTTGACTCAGTTGGTCTATTGATGAGAAAGTTGTTTGAAAACAAATGAGGTTGCTTAACGTTTCAATTTGTATCATTGTCTTAGGAAACGTTTCACTTTGAATTCGGCGCAACCATGCATGTTCGCGAAAAAACATTGCTATACAACGATTCAGTAATAATGTTGACCCAAATCCATCAAAACCTGCCAACCATGTTGGTTAACGTGAATTCTATTGAATTATGTTGCATTATCAGTCGAAACAACTAGTCTACTGCTAGAAGAATGACAGAGTCAGTATGGTTGATTAGATTTGCTTTAATGTCAATCATTTGAATTTCCAATGCGAGTGAATACGTGATCCATCAATTGTTGAGAGGAAGCGAATATTCATGATTTATATCACCGCTTTGTTGGAGGAAGTCGCCCTTCCCAGGATGTTGGAAAATCAGCATTAACATAGAATAGAATGGTGAAAAGTATTTGAGACCTATGTATACTAGTAAAGCGATGAGTAATATTTTTTTTCACTTTCTGCCAAAAAAGCATCGTTAACACATTACCACCTAACGCCATATTTTGCGTCTTGTAGCAGAAGACTTTCAAAAAGCATTGTGCCACATTTTTTTTGTTCAATGTAAGGGTTTTCACATGTTTACAAAGATTTTCAAATGTCGTCTGCTTCAAGTAAAAATGTCGTCTACAGGTGGCAATTCGTCCTTTTGGTTTTGAACATTATTAAAGTATTGTTATGGTTAAACAAAATCTAAAAGAGACGTCCGTCGGAGATGTATTCCTTACACAGAATTACTAGATACAAAGCAGTTCAAACCTGCACCATATTTTGTACATAACTATGCATTTCCTCCTATCTTTAAGGAGGTTTTGTAATGGCCAGGTAGTTTGACGACCATTAAGAGATGGTTACGAAATTGACTTTTATTGCAAATCTTTTGAGGCAACAAAAGTAAGCTTTGGTAGATCGATGTTTACCACAATTTGCTGAGCCTGCAGGCGATAGTGACAAGTTTTGTCAGATTGAAATATATACTTCAAGCATAGATATCATTAATATCATTGTCTGAAAAGTGAGAAATGCGTTCTTTAATATCAAAAGCCTCTGGCAATCGATAAGCAAGATCATACAATGTTGTCGAATCTGCTGGTGGAATTCACAAAGGGATCAAAGAAGGCTTTAAACGCGCTTCTATCTTTTCCGATATCTTTAAAACCTCACTGACCTTTTCTTTAGATGAATGCACTATTCCTTGTAAAGCGGGAGATATTACCAATGATTCTGTTGAACTTGTCCTATCAAACAAAGATAATTTGCATATTTTGCACACCGCGTCAATGTCCTTTATACGGGTGAATTCGATTTGTAAAATACAAACACATTCTCAAAGCGATGATAATCATCTTGTATTTAAATAGAATTCGTATATCAAAATCTAATAATGTCAAAATATATAGGTTTTGGGCTTAATGATAAATTATGCGCATATTCGAAGAAGAAAATGTCGCAAGGACCAGATGCCATGTTTAAAATGTTGGTAGCAAGTCTTAAATGGAATACATGTACTTTTGTTCGAATAAGGTTTTCACAATACATTATTTCTATAAAGTTTACCGATTCCAATTTGACACGGGTCGTTCACCTGAAAACCCATTTATTACTCCTTTGTTGAAAAGCATTGTGGAAACAACATCTTGAGTAATTGGTTTGTTGACCAATTCCATCGATATACACTGTACATGAATGACTTGAAAAAAGAATGGCGCTTCTAACAAAACGAACGAAATATAAAGTAAGTCACGTTTATTGACAACAACGTATTTCATCAATCCGAACTCATCGGGTTTATACAATGAAAATAATGAGAGTTGAAATGATGTTCAACATCTCCATAACAATTGAAATACTTAACGAGGAAGAACATAGAAAAATGTGTTATTAGTCAGGGCGATTCACTCAAAATAGTGTAACCCTACAACTACGTACGAGGTGCATTTCTCAGATCACGGAAATACCCAAGTAGTAACGATTGCGTAATTTAAATCGCATCTAAAAGTCATGCTTTTGTCACCAAACGTGTTGTTTTTTCTGAAAACCTTTCGCATACGATTACTTTCCATTAATCGATTTGAACAAGATATTAAAGTCCCTATGATGAGACGGCTTATCTCAATAACAAATGGCTGTCTTATTGTCCCGTATCGGAGAACACTCTAGGCGATTATCGATTTACGCCGGAATCAGAAGATAATCTTCTGGATCGATAACAATGATTTAAATCCGCCATCAGATTAACAATTAGAATTCTTAGTATTTTTCTTAAAAATAATTTTGAGTGTCGTCTGCTTTCCAAAACTTTAAAAAAGATTCAGTTTTTGTTTTGATGAGGAGAGATACTCAGAGAAGCAAACAGGTTAGATCACAGGGCAGTCGTCAATTTACTTGGCGTTGGCCTGGATCCAACCTGTTTGCATAAGCATGCTGTCAGTTCCGGCACTATAAGGGTTAAAAAGGTTGTTGACTGTAGATGTTTGTTCGCTATATGAATTGGCTGATAGTTGATTCAATAGCATTAAAGTCGCATTCAATTTGAAGCACTTATGCTAGTGTTGCTCTGACTTGTTAAAACTATTATGTAATTTCGTATGTATATGTTTGTCCAGGCCATTTCTCGGGGTGTTTTTTCTATTTTATAAAAGTTCAAAGACAATGTTTGTCGAGAATTCAAGAATAAATTCCGCCGGAATAAACACCCACCCTAAAAAAACGACATAGCGGAAGAACCCCCATTCACTGTTTGCATACAGGGAAGAAGTCCCCATCCATAGAGGAATAAGACCCCTCCCTCACTCTTATTCAAACTGTAAGCTAACCATTGATACGTAATTCGAATCTGGTTTTTCCAGGATAAAGCAATAATCAACATATCACATATTACAAGTTGAACATGCACACCATAATATCTCAACATAACAATCACTAAATATCAAATATGCAAATAAATGAAATGAAAATGAAATGTTGTAGTTACAAATACCGGTTGGTCATTTTGTTACAACCCCAAAAAGTTTTGCAAAAGTCTCAATAACTTCCAAAATGAACATTGTACTTGCCAAAAAATAAAAATCGGTTAAGATCAGAGTCAATCGTATCTACTCGGCAATCCCCGTAACAAGTCGGTAGATATACCTCGTAGGCAGTACATGAATACACCAGAAATCCTGGGGTAATTCGCCTTATTTCCGGCGGATAACGCAAAATGCACACAGGCACTAAATATGTATTTAGATACACGCAAATTGGTTATATATCACAATTGAATGGTATTTTTACCCTTTTCATTTAAGATGATCATATGAACACATCTTTTTTCATATTTTGTAAATCAGCTCTTTCCGACAATCCCCGGCTTGTGACGGGGATTGCCGAGTTGATACGATTGGCCCTTCGTTGCTGACCTACTTTCAAAAATGGCCCCCATTACCTCCGAGGTTATTTTAGGAATGGCCGAGGTGTTCCGAATGGATCAGAGTTTGTCCCCTTATTCCGCATTCTGTTTTATGATTGTTGGGTCTTCAACCCCTTAATCAAACGGCAAATGTTCGACTATCTCAAATTGAAAGAGTTTGCAGACGAAATTACAAAATGTGATGAAATTGAAAAATGATCTTCTGATAGGGCAGAAACGTTTTTGGGAAAAGGAAAAAAATGCTCGTTTAGAGTCGTCTGAAAAGAAAATGGTTAAATGTCGTTATGGGATGGTAATGGGTTAAAATTGATAGATCGTAATTAGTTTTCAATGGAGTAAGGTGTTTTAATCCCGCCACCTAATACGGGAAGATAGGGTTTGTTTCGTAATCGGATTAATCACGCTGTGTCAATGTTTATGTTTCCGTTACAACATGTTTCAATAAATATTTCATCAGATAGGGAGCGAAACTTATCCGGTGAAATAAAAAAGTACAGATGTCACAAGATGATTTCGTCAAAGGTCCACCCGTTACGAGTCAGTTAAAGTATAGATAAATTCAAGCTAAATTTTAACGAGAATTTTTTTTCCTTTTCTCACAATGTCTTCTGCCCTATCCGAAGATTTTCATTCGATTTCATCACATTTTGAAATGATGTCTGTAAGCTCTTTCAATTTGGGACAGTCGAAAAACTGTTGTTTGGTAAAGAATTAAGCTAGTTTGTATGGAGAAAACGGTTAAACAAGTGATTGCTCCATTATTACTTACACTGATGGAAGAATGGCTGCCCGTCTAGACACACCGGGTGTTAATGCCGAGATATATGGCCGCAAGAAATATGAAAGACAGTTTTGGTCTATAAATATTCCTCAAGCACTTTTCGCACAGCGTAGTGAAATACATTCATTTGATTTAGTTTAAACTTACTTTTTTACATCGATTGTGAAATAAGTTCTTACAACTTAGATAAATCACTCCTGAAACAGAACCAGTACTCGCGCCGGATGTGGATTAATGAAAGGTCGAAAGGAACCCACGACCCCCGTGTCCCGAAACCGACGCCTTACCCCTGGACCACTCTCCTCCAAATCATTTGCTGAAGGCAAGAATGTGAAACCGAACCTAAACAGTTACACTTTTGATAAGTACAAGTTAACAATCCAATAAAAAACTCGTGTTTTCAAAACTACTATGTTGCTGGTGTGAATTACATGTGTAATCGGGGATGTTAAGTGATTCTTTTGAATATCAAATACAGTGAAACCTCGTTTATCCGGATCCCGTTTATCCGGATGTCTCGCAATCCGAACGGAATTTTAAGGGAAAGGAATTATTTGTAGTAATTTGCCTAACCAATTACCAAACAATAACGACATTTAACAAGTTTGTTGCAGACGACTTTTGAAAACATTGTAGGTAAATGTTTCCCACAATGTTTTCTGCCATACCAGAAGATTATTTTTTGATTTCATCAAATTTGGCGTTTGGTAAAGAGTTATAAGTATACACGTGCATATAGACCATTATGTCTTAATGTGTAAAAGACCAGGTCTTGCTTCATTAGTCCGGATGACTTGTTAATCCGGAAATTTTGTTTGGAACAGACGTGTTCTGTTTAACGAGACGTCACTGTACATGAAGTCCAGATATTGTAGTGGAAATATGCCTTCAATTTATTGATTAAAACGGTGGCCCACTGGTAGTTAGAGTACAAAACTTGAAAGCACATGGCCCCTCATCACCTGGGTTCAAATCCCGATGAAGGATGTGGATTTTCATGAGATTGCCGATGGTTCTACACGGCTTGACAAGTCATTGTGGGCATTTGATTATGGGGTATTTCTCCATCATTAAAAGAGTCTGGCATCACAACATATTTGAAAGAATGTTGACGCAATGTAAAATTCATATGAAATGAATAAACATGAAACTAGTTATGACGCAAAATCAAGTTACTGGCCAAACATTAAAAGGAAAACTATCTCATATCGTATCCGATATCCGTCGAGGAAATCAGCCCATGCTGTTTTACAGCTATAGGCCCTAAAGACCAATTATTGTATATGTTTTATGATGGTAAAGAATATACGATAATTTGGGTTAACACCGTTGGTAACACTGGAATAGACATATTCGACGTTCATTTTCTGTAATAAACGTGATAAGTCAATTAACGGGCAATTCAAATTTAACATACACCGTGTTCCATTTAAAAAAAGAATCTCAATGTATAAATTTATTGTATTGTATTGAATCAAAGACCCAATAAACATTTAGGTCTGTGATTGTATTATATTGTAAATCAAATAGAGCGTATATTCGTCACTTTGCAATATGTGTAGACGAAATAACTTGTCTGGCGGCGCATCAGCTTTTTTTTTTATCTGATTCAAACGTTCATTTTGATAATTTTAATGTGTTTTTTGTTATATCTTTCTTTCTTTTCCCAAATAAGCCCATCCTTATCGAAAGCGCTAAGTTTGTCGACCAGAACTGTATCCTAGTACTTTAACATTGTAATTGTATTTTGCTGAAAATTTGCATTTTTTTTTTTCAATTAAGAGAGGGTGTATGGAAAACAAAGTTCAAAGCGGAACTCTCTACAGATGTCTGATTTTCAAAACGATTCTATGTATTAAACTGTTATAAAATGTTGGCTTGGGGCGGTTTTTCAATATCAACAAATATATTTATACTCTTTTACACAAAGAGTGAACATTCCAACGCAGGTTTTTTTTTCAATTTCATATAAAAAAATGCTCTCGATAAAGCACGATTAGCAAATGGAAGTTCATCTTGTCTTAAACAAGTCAGTAAACATGTGGGAAAAATAGTTTCTGCTATTCTGATATGCTTGTTACAAGCAATTTCTCTTTTAGCCACAATGCTTTTTGACACTCGCCGGCTGCAAGACGCAAAACATATTGCGTTAGGTGGTATTAAGTTAATGCGCGGCGAAATATAGTTCATTCTACTCCTTGATTTCAATCTATTCTATTACGGGACACAAAGATGCCAGACAAAAGCGAATAATGGGATCTTAGAACAAGTTAACATCTTCGGTCTGCCGTATAATTTGAGCAATCGACATAAGACAATTGGTCCATGTAATGTCTATTACAGACCTAAAAAGCGTTTTCACAATCTGGTCCACTGTGCGCAGTCAATTGAAGTCCGTGAATACGATTCTATTAAGCGTCGATATTTTTATTCCGATATTAGAGACGAAGACATAATAGCCTATAAAAGGCACAACGAAATTCTTCCACGTTTGCACATTCTCTAGTACCAGCCTAACTAGGAGGATCCAAGCTGTAAACTATGTAGAATGAAACATCTATTTCTGGATCATTTGGAATATCTCCAGCCGTGAATGCGTCGTTTTATTCCACAAAAATTAAGTAAACAAAAACAGAAAATTAGTTTAGATCTTTTTAGTCTTATATAATAGATGCATATTAAAGGCACCTTCCAAATTGGAAATTCCTTTAAAGCCATGCAGTATTCCAAATAATTCAGTCATACCAGCTTTTTGGTTTCCCAATTCAGCAATTTTAGCGATAACAACTCAACAGGCATATGCCCCTTCCCATTGAAAGAAGAGACAATTCCAGTCTTGCGATAAACAATATGGCGGCTACCTTGTTATTTCAGAGGTGTTTTCATTGGATAAACCCGATGAGTTCATGTTGCATGAAAGGTTTTCTGTCGCAGTATTCATGGTAATTGGGCGAAAATCGGCGGGTGAGTCCAGGGTCAAATAAGGGCAATACTGACGGGTGCTATCCATCTGAACACATCGGGATTATCCAATGAAAACACATCTGAGATAATATAGGAATGTCGCCATGTTTTTTCTGGCGAGACATACGTCATTGTACTTTCGTTTTCAAGTATAGATCTTTAATGTGAAATCTAAATAGTCGTTTGATTTGATAAAGAAAATAGACATTTATGTCACAACTTATAAATCCGCCATTTCGTATGAGTTACAGATAAAACAATAACTTAAAAGGGTGTTCAACACTTCCTTATACTGAACTGTTTGATGTGGACGATTATAAAAAATATGTAATATGCCGAGTACGAACTACCCGAAATATTGTAACCCTTCACTTATATCCGAGGTGTATTTCTCAGATTACGGAAATACTCGAGTAGTTCCGATTGGGGTGCTATGGAAGCATAGATATGTCGATGGTAACAGAAAATTCGTGATAAGAATTAAAGTCGTGCCTTGGACATTGTTTTGTCTAAACGGAAACGATTACCACAACTTATTAGTGGTCAATTTGTTCTGCCCCCGCTTCATTAACATTTTGCTAAAAACACAGATCACTCGAAAGTGGTGTTACCATCGGATGAAACCGTTAAACATTTTTCTAAAATGTGGTTCAACTGAAAGCAGCTGCAGACGATAATCCTAATGTTTGAAAGGTATAATATTGAAAAGAAACCATTGTGAGAAAAGAAGAAATTGCTCGTCACGAGTGTTTCTTAGTCTTCTGCTTCACGCACATATGACTTTAGTTGAGGTTAACTCGTCTGGTCATAACGTAGTATTGACTTTTTACAGCCACGTTTCGACATAGATTGCAGATAGCAACTATGAAACGAAAGGATATAATACTTCGAAACCAGTCTTTTGTTGAAGGTAGAACGAATTGTGCGGGAGAAACTGACAAAATCGTAACTTTACGTATACGTTTACAAAATTGCCATTACCCTTGAAACTTTTGTAAAAGGAAGATAGACCAGCGTTTAAAAGTACGATAGCAATGTCACACGTCCGACTCGTGCTACGTTTGCGTCTAAGTTGGTGGCTTTCAGAGGTTCTCTATTCCTCATCAGATTTACGTTTACGAAGAAACATATTGCTTTTATATCGTTTTCAATGGTGTTTCAACAGTGTACTTAAAAACCTTTTGAACAGAAATCGTTAATGTTTCTAGAAATAAACAATGTAATTTGTAGTTGAAAAAGACACAATGTGTCGCGGTAAAACCAGATATACACGTTTCCTTAATTAAAACGAAAGAAAAGAAAAGGGTTCTTAATACATGTATCATAAATCATAAAACGTGATTCCTCCTAGTTAAACACAATGATTCTGATTTCAGATTTCCATCCGTATTGATTATTGATTCTAAGTTCTGATTGGTTAAGTTATCTACTGAGTAAAAAATGAACAATCAGATTTCAGAATTGATAACCAATACAAAGAAGAATTGCCTATTAAAACATCAACTGAGTTTACTCTGGTCCGATGCTACTACATGAATGAATTGTCACATTGGTGAAAGTTGAAAAATTTCAAAACCCTGAAATCTATAGTTCATTATCCTGAAAAGGCATGTTTACAATAGCATTATAAAGGGACAAAAGTCTCAAAAACCTGTAATTCAGGAATAATCCTGAACACTTTCATCCATGATTATTGATAATCTCGGGTCATGACATTTTCGAAAGACAACGAACGATCAATATAATCCAGTCACTTAAGGTTACGATATTGCTCCATTTTCAGCTCATGTATATCACAAGGGGATAACTAGGCGCTAATAGTGGTTATTTTCGCGGTTAATTGTTCGAGAAATCATCCCCTTGCAGCCGAAACAAGACTGCAAATGTTGTGTCAGCTTTAACCCTTTACCAAACGCCAAATTTTCGACTGTCCCGAATTGAAAGAGTTTGCAGACGATTTTTCAAAATCGAAATGTGACGAAATTGAAAAATAATCCTCTGATAGAGCAGAAAACATATAAAATATTATCATCATCATCATTATTATCATTATTATTTTCATCATTATTATTATCGTCATCATCAACATCATCATCATCAATTTTATAACTGTCACCATCATCATTATTTTGCTTATCATTACAATTATCATTAGTATAATTGTCATCCTAATGATAATTCTTAAGTCGGAAATGCTTACAACTCATTGTTAACGTGTGCAAACAGAACCCGAAAATAATCTACATGTAAATGAGACGTTTTTAGGTAAAGATCAAAAAGATCTGTGAAAAAAATTGAACATTGGGATTGATCCCTCAATATAACTTAAGCCTTCAATATCTTACACATGCATTTCTGGGGGAAAAGTCGGATATGGCAAAGAGCATTGTTCAAACAAGTATGAAAACACGTCGAGGTATTAATACATTAACGTAATACTTACAAACATGCAGGCCGTCAATAACTTTGATTCCAACAGCACCATTATATCCAACTGTTAATTACCGTGTAAAATATCTATCTCACAAACATCGATAATTAATGACATTTTCATTGGAACAGTCTCTACCACTGACTATTGACTGACCGCTCAGGATCGCCTCGATAACAGAACTAACGGACACGATGGTAGCGGAATTTGTTTTATATAACGGAGCGCTGCGGAAAACTTCACTTACTAACTCTCGACGCGCGCAAAGTTTATAATGTTCCTCTCCTATCAGACTTCACCGCAGTACCTCGTTGGGTTTTCAGTTGTTGTTGTTGTTGTTGTTGTTGTTGTTGTTACTGATGTTGTTGTTGTTGTTGTTTTTTTAATTTGGGATTTTTTTTTCGATAGACGCTATATGATTGTTCCACCTGTTTTGATCACGTGGTACGGATCACACTTGATTAACGGGGAGATTTCTTTAACCACGTGATTAAGAAGTAACCAGACCAATATCCCGGAACGCAACGTTGTTTTATCGGTTTAAACGTTTATCTATACAATTTCTCCATTCCCTCTTATAACGTGGAAATTGGTTTTATTTGAAAGCATTGGCAGATGAAAATCATTACAATAAAGGAAAGAGAGAGAGGGGGGGGATAGAGAGAGATAAAGATAGCGAAAGAAAAAAAAGAAAGAGAGAGAGGGAGAGAGCGAGAGAGAGAGAGAAAGAGTGAGGGCGAGAGCGAGAGAGAGAAAGAAAGAGAGAGAGAGCGAGGGCGAGTGAGAGTGAGAGAGAGGGGGAGAGAGAGGGAGAGAGAGAGAGAGAGAGAGAGAGAGAGAGAGAGAGAGAGAGAGAGAGAGAGAGAGAGAGAGAGAGAGAGAGAGAGAATGAAAGAAAGAAAGAAAGAAAGAAAGAAAGAAAGAAAGAAAGAAAGAAAGAAAGAAAAAGAAAAGAAGAAAGACAGAAAAAAAGAAAGAAAAAAAGAAAGAAAGAAAGAAAGAAAGATGGAAAGAAAAAAAGAAAGAAAGAAAGAAAGAAAAAAAGAAAGGAAGAAAGAAAAAAAGAAAGAAAGAAAGAGAGAGAGAAAGAAAGAAAGAAAGAAAGAAAGAAAGAAAGAAAGAAAGAAAGAAAAAAAGAAATGAAGAAAGAAAGAAAGAAAGAAAGAAAGAAAGAAAGAAAAAGAAAGAAAGAAAGAAAGAAAAAAAGAAAGAAAGAAAGAAGGAGAAACGTTGTGATAAAAACATTGTGGCAATAAAGAAGAAAGTCCCCTATATTTTCTTCTACCTATCAGTATGATCCTCAAATTCTCTTCTGGTGAAGCGTCAAAAGGAGTTTGAATGAAGTAATAAAATCACATAGAAAAGACCGGACATAAAAAAGAACTAAACATGGTTTCATGTTCATTTTCTAAGCAAACATGGCATAAAACCGAACAAGCAGACCTTTAATAGCTATTTCGGGAGTTTAACTCTCGCTGGAACCACAATTCCAATATTCCCTTGTGTGTCGGGTATCCAAACGAATGGGCCGTCGATTATTGTGCGGCCAAAAGGGACATAAAAGATAAATAGAACTCTGATTTTTCATCTGGCATTTATATTTACCCCATTAACAGCTAAATCAACATTATACCGAATAACAGCGTGATGTTTGTTTGTCAAAGGAAGCAGAAACTTCTGTTGACCACTAGACCTTTACCCGCAATGGCTTTTTCGTCCTAGTTTACAAAATATGTTTTCGCTTGAATGGTGTTTAATGGCGTGTCAACAATGCTTTAGTTATGTTACGACTTTACTGGATTAAACAGTACATGACTAGGACTCTGAAGTTACTTGCCAAGGGTGACCAGTCCCATGAATCCAGGGGTGTCGGTGGGACTCGATCCTGGGAGCTCCTAGATCTAAGTCATTGCCTTAACCACTGGGCCCAATCGTATCTACTCGGCAATCCCCGTAACAAGTCGGTAGATATACCTCGTAGGCAGTACATGAATACACCCAATCTGAACACATCGGGTTTATCCAATAGAAAACACCTCTGAAATAATAGGGATGACGCCATATTGTTTCCCGCGAGAATGACATCACTTTCTTTCGTTTCTAAAAATAGATCTTGAATGTAAAATAAAAAAGTCGTTAAATTTGATTGAGGAAACAAGTATACATGTCACAACAACAAGTTCGCCATTTGGTATGAGTTACTGATCAAAAAGTGTTTAAAAAGGATGTCCAACACTTCCATACACATTGCACTACTTAACGTGCACGCTTAGAAAATGTGTTAATTGGCGGATGCCGATTTACCCGAAAAATTGTAACCCTACACTTATATCCGAGGTGTATTTCACAGCTCACGGAAATACCCGAGTAGTTCCGATTGGAATACACCAGAAATCCTGGGGTAATTCGCCTTATTTCCGGCAGATAACGCAAAATACACACAGGCACTAAATATGTATTTAAATACACACAAATTGGTTATATATCACAATTAAATGTTTTTTTTTTTACCTTTTTCATTAAAGATGATCATACGAACACATCTTTGTTTCATATTTTGTCAATCAGCTCTTTCCGGTAATCCCCGGCTTGTGACGGGAATTGCCGAGTTGATACGATTGGCCAATCTGAACACATCGGGTTTATCAAATGAAAACACCTCTGAAATATTAGGGATGACGCCATATTGGTTCCCAGTGGAATGACGTCACTTCACTTTCGTGTTTAAAAATAGATCTTATATGTGAAATCGAAAAAGTCATTAATTATTAGATTTGATTGAGGAAACAACTACACATGTCACAACAACAATTCCGCCATTTGGTATGAGTTACTGATAAAAAATGATTAAAAAGGATGTCCAACACTTCCATACACATTGAACTACTTAACGTGCACGCTTAGAAAATGTGTTAATTGGCGGATGCCGATTTACCCGAAAAATTGTAACCCTACACTTATATCCGAGGTGTATTTCACAGCTCACGGAAATACCCGAGTAGTTCCGATTGACGATTGGCCCTTCGTTGCTGAACTTCTTTCAAAAATGGCTCCCCATTACCTCCGAGGTTATTTTAAGAAATGGCCGAGGTGTTCCGAATGCCACTGGGCCATGCAGGACAGAAATCCTTTGTTGGAGAATTTGGAAATATAGACTTTTTATGAGTTTTAGAGACACTTTCCTTTAAAGACACCTCACTCTCGTGCATTTCCAGTCGACATGAGAACCCGCTGTGACAAAGGAATAAATTGCTTACACCAAATACATTGAAGAAATGTGTTCTTTCATTCATCCACTTCGGCGTCTGCTGTAATTTTCATTTTGACCAGTCGCAAGTTCCCATGTTTGAAGTGTGACGATTAACAGCCGCAAAAGTCTTTGCAAATCAATCACGCGATTTTAAGAGACTGGTATAGACAACATCGTAAAGATCTCCGCATTTATTTTATTTTCCCCAAATATCCATTCCATTGATTCGGCTACGACTCTCGTTTGTTTAAACTGAACATGGACCATATACTGGTATATGGGTCCTGTGTGGCTCAGTGGTTTACGAGGGGGACTTATAACTATGTTCATCCAGGTTCAAGCCCCACTGACAATTCTGGTTTTATGGGAGTGGTCATTGGCAAGTTACTTCAGGGCCCTAGCCTGGTACTGGTGAATCAAGAAATGCCGTACAGTCAAAGGCTTTGGCCTTTATCCTTTACCAAACGGTTAACGTTAAGTTAAAAATGTAATATGACGTTGTTGTTGTTTTTCCTTATTCTTTAGTACAATCGTCTGCAGCAGCTTTTTTTGGACCAATCACAAAACAACATGTGAGGGGAATAAGTTTAAGATGTTAACTAAAACCAGGAAACACAGAGCTACAGGGTTATGCGTTTCGATAATATCTTCCGTGACAACGAGCTTGATTAATCCTTAGAATGCTGGGTAACTTACCAAATAAAAGTGTGTGTGTCCTCTACTTTTCAAAACTTTGAATATCCGCTTAATTTTGCTGATGAAATATACTCAGATTAGCAAACAGGCTAGATCTCAGGCCAGACGCCAGTTTACTTGGCGGCTGGCCTGGATCTAACCTGTTTGCATAACCACGAAGTCGGTTCCAGCACTTTAAGTTTTAAATAGACAAATAAAAATAGAAAAGTAAATTTTGCAAGGAATTACATTTGATTGGATTCCTAGACTAGAAATGTGACAATTGGCCGCTTCTAATCCAAAGCAACTCAACCCGGTATGTAGGACTAGTCCTATAATTTCTCCGATCTATCGGTGGAACTCTGATCACAGACTGAATCGATACGCATGCTGATATTACACTACGGTACCCAAACTCCTCAGAGTAATCTCCCCTTGCTACGCTACATCGATCACTGCCACCACAAGATTTTTCATCCAGATTTGGATGAAATTCAAATGATGCCGTTTTGTTAAGAGCTTACCGGATATCTTAGTTAATTTATTAACAATATCTTGTTGTATTGATTTCTGACCAGTTAAGTTGAAAAAAAATTTGGTTTTGTTTATAAATAAAGCACAAATGGATTACTATTTTTTAGTTTCGCCGCCATCTTGTTATGCCATTTTCGTTTTTAAATAGGTGGTCATGTGACATTTGTGATGGCAGTAATCATCCCCATAAAGGGAGATCACTGTGAGGGGTTTGCACGGTACCTGCGTGTCTGTATGTGTCCTGTATGTATAGATGTTTCTGTGTCTGTGTGTATGTGTCTGTATGTATGTATGTTTAATTGTCTATATATGTGTCTGTGTTTGTCTATATACCTGTGTGTGTATGTGTATGAATGTAAATTTGTGTGTCTATCTGTATGCTTGTGTTTGTTTATATGTCTGTGTTTGCGTCTTTCTGTGTGTCTGTCTGTGTGGCTGTGTCGGGTGTCTGTCTGTATGTCTGTATGTCCTTTGATGCCTAGCTGTCTATAAGCCTGTCTGTGTGTCCATCTGTGTGTTTTGAATTATATTTGTCTCGGTAGTCGTATGTCTGTCAATATGTCCCTTTAAGTGTCTGAGCGGCTTGCTGGATATGTGTTTGTCCGAGTGGCTATGTGAGTGATTGGGTGTGTGGGTGTCTATATGTGTGTGGGGTGTGTGTGGGGGGTTAGGGGGTGAGTAGGTGAGGGTGGGCTGAGTGGGGGGTGTGGGGTGTGTGTCTATCGTTGTTTCTACCTGTGTGTATATATGTCTGTCTGTATGTGTGTCTGTCCGCAGCGCATCTGCCTCTTTATGTGTATGTGTCTGCCTGTGTGTGTATGTGTTTGTCTGTGCATCAGTTTTATCTGTTATTGTGGGTCTGTATATCGTTTGTCCGACTCTCTGTAAAAGTACTTGCCTTCTCATTATTCGTTTTTTTTTGTGATATTCTGACGAGCTCATTTAAGATAATTTGATCTTACCTTCAACGTTTAGGACATTCAGTAGGATAAATGCGGTCATTTATTGTAACATTAAAAATCCCAAAAAACTTAATGTGAACAATGAACTTAAAACGTTTGTTTTGGCGTCGGGGTGTTATATTTGTCTTGTGAAAGCTGTAATAACCATGTTGTTTGTATCTGTAAGTGGACGGATCATTGGAAAAATATATCAAGTCACATGAATGATACGATCTTACCGATTTCTAAGGGGAATAAGATATTCTCTTATCTTTTAAATTGCAATAGTTTCATAAAGATAATATGAATTGAAAAACAACCAGACGATTTTCTCTTGTAATAGGAAGTACGATTGAAAGTTATTACTTTCAAAAATAACTTTAAAAGACGTCTGTTAAATGGCCTACCACCCTGGTATGTATTGTATATATAGTGCATTGACTTCATAAAGGACTGCCACTCAAGAATCGGCCTTCACACTCATCATAGACATAACAGAACTTGACACATCACAACTCATCGTCATCCTAGACGGACGGAGATCAACACAATATATTGCATTAATGTGGGGTTGTTTTTTCATGCACCTTCCTAACCCATTACCTAACACTAACGACATTTGACTAGTTTGTTGAAATTACTCTAAACGAGCCAATTCTCCTTTTCCCACAATGGTTTCTGCCCTATCAGAAGATTATTTTTCAAGTTCATCACATTTTGAAATGTCGTCTGCAAACTCTTTCAGCTTGGGACAGTCAAAGATTTGCCGCTTGGTAAAGGATTAACAAGTAAACTCATACGAACATTGCTTGAATGGTTAATGTCGTTTCCAACAGTATTTCAGTCATGTCGCGTTGGTCCCATTATACTTGTATTTCGATCCATATCAGCACTTAATGGAAAATTTCAACAATATATTTTGTCAAATCATTTTATTTCATAGTTTCTGCTTACGCCTTCATCGGGAAAATACATCTTTTTTTGTCTTACACCACTGCATATTCTTATTTTCAACTTAAACATAAATGATCGACTCAAACATTATATAACCAATTATAATATATTTAAAAGATGCCGATTAAAAGATGATTTTCATTACACTTTTGTCAAGTTTTAGAATCATTGCAGCGGTGGTTTATTTGGTCGCGCAGAATTTCGGACATACTGGCGCTAATGATGTTACCAGAGGTGTCCCAATGCATTTCGGACTCCTCTGCAAACTTCATGTGCGAGTTCGTGTCCAAAAAGTTGTGTACCCCTTTTACGGATACTACCTTGCCTATATGTACATTGTTTCTTCGGTTCTCTTGTTCGAATGTTGTGATTGGTTTAGGTTATATCAGTACAGTATTTCTACGTGTCTCTTGTTGTATGTTGGATTTGGGTTATTTTCATTATAATTATGTACAATGTTTCTTTGCATTTGTTGTTTGTATATTCTGTTTGCTTTGGATTATATTCATTCTATGTACAATATTTGATAGCGTTATCTAGGCATGTTTCAAATTTCAAATCTTGACATATCATAGTAAAGATACGGGAAACAGCTGGTTAAAATACATCATCTTTCATATATTTTACTGTGATCCTTATATATATATTTTTCTAAACGATACAAATAAACTTGATGAAAAACCTCGCGAATGTATGATACCAGACCTAATAAACATTTTCCTTGGGACTGTGATAAAACTCATCATATGTCGAATATGTACATGGCAGTTCTACTAGCGCTATGTTTGTATGTGTTTGGTTTTATCCCACATCAACAGTATTTTAATAGCATTATGATATTAAGCTCATTCTAGTTGTAGCATGGTACAAGTTCGGGGTATACGCACGGGCCAGGACCCAAGGCTCATTCTTGTTGAAGAAGATTGGTTTTAACTTGTTCATTTTACATCGATTGTGAAACACGTTCTACAACTTAGATAAATAACTGTCGATTCTGCTTCCTGGATACATAACCAGTACTCGCGCCGAAATGTTAGTGATTCGAACCCAAGACCCTCGTATTCCGAAGTCGACGATCTATCCCTGGGCCTCTGCCATCCACGTTGAAGAAGACTGCAAGCGTAAGGGCCAGGTGAAGCTAGAAGAACCATGTGCTCTATGTGAGAAATCCAGGAGACTACCGCTCATGAAAGGCCGAGCACACCATCGCCGGGATTTAAACCATGCGGAAAGGGACGATTGATTTTAACTTCAATGCCTTTATCCATTTCAAATATATAAGGAAAAATACGTCTGCCATAATCTTAATCATTTTGAACACATGTAGACCTACTGCATGTAGGCTTACTTGTTGGTAAAACCAGAGACCCCCAATAAAACAGACAGTATAAGTACTACGAAAGTATCACAATTGTAACTTACTTATTACAAATAAAGAAGAATATATGACGCCTCTTTAGAACTACTTATGGGTCGTACTAATGAAGTTCAGTTTGGAAAATACTAGGGTGTATTGATATGTGAAGTAAGACAATTATATCTTTACGATATCATAAGTTTCGATGTAGTGTATTTTCAGTCTAGTATAGCGAAAGGATAATGGGGCGTCTCCAGCCAGTTACCGGTTGATACCCTGCTTGACAGCTCAATCAGAAGCAGGGAACCTGTCTTTGTAAACAAGTTATGAAACGGAATTTCACGCTGAGAGAGACGTTGTAACAAATTCATGAACAATGGCTAACAAACAAGATGTTACCAAAATCCTGTCGGACTACACAGGGAGTAAAATCGCCGCAGATGAGTGCTTCTGTCTGATATTGTCTCTGTGTGGATTAGACGAGATTGAATCGCGCTTTCCGACCCTGATTCAGAGCTTGCGACCACGTCACGGAGAGTTATATAACCAACTTTGTAATGTGTACATGGGTTACTTCGACATAAAACCCTCGCAAATACCCTCATTTCTCCCCGACCTAGACCGTGCTGTGGAGAATGGTTACTATGCAACGGATTACCAGTCGAACAACATCGGATTTGAGCTGGATATGGAACTGGCGCTAAAACTCTCAGAGCAGGAGTACAGCGCGTTGAATGATGGGTACAAGTCCGCATCGTCGTCAAAACCTCCGGCCAAGCCTCCTGGCTTCTCATATGCAGGTGCCCTAGGAGCGAATTCAAGTCCAAAGTTTATAACCTCTACAAAATCTCAAGCCAGTAGACCGCCTTTAAACAGTACATCTGAACAACCCCCATCTGTCAAACAATCTATACCGAAAGCCAGTGAGACGCCTCAATTCCAAGGCAATCAACAAAATGAAGTAACTTGTGGTCAAAATGTGGAAGAATCAGGAAAACAGAAAAGAAAACGCAACAAAAAGAAACCTGGTGTGCCCAGACCGCTTTCTAACCCTCCAGTTATATATTGGTTCCGACGAGATCTTCGTATCTATGACAACCCCGCTCTTGTTGCCGCATCACAATCAGGTGCTCCCATTATTCCCATATTTCTGTGGTCAGATAAAGAGGAAGGGCCTAAGAAAGCTCTTGCCAATGGAGGTGCTACTAAATACTGGTTATACATGGCCTTGCCCAAACTAAATACAGACTTGAATGAAAAGTTTAATAATAGTATAATATACAGAAAAGCAGACAGTTATCTAGATGAACTCCAGGACTTGTTCAGATCTTCTGGTGCAAAAACACTGGTCATTAATGATGTCTATGAACCATTCTTAAAGAGTAGAGACGATAAGATATGCAGTGCATTAAAATCGAAAGGCATCAAATGCGATAGATATCACTCCTACCTGCTTCATGAACCTGGGTCAATCAGGACAGAATCTCTGTGCATGCGAGGTATAGGATCTGTAACACATTTCATGGAACTATGTCGACAGTCCTCCTCGTCTCCTATAGGCTTACCCATAGATCCACCAGAGGGACTCCCAGCAGGTACCAACAGACCAGAGTCAATGTCATTAGAAGCGCTTGGGCTGGGAAAACTTCCGAGGCGTAGGGATGGAACTGTGGTAAGGGAAATATTTATACAAATTGGCAATTTGATTGATATAGAAGCTGCTTCAAGCCTATAAAATGAGATTTAACATTTTAAGAGTGAGGTTTGTGAATGAATCCACATCTAACTAACATCATCATTTCATGTCATGATATTTGTTCTCCCATGAAAAATTCAAACATAATCTTTCATAACACACTTAAGTTCATTTTAATTGATGGTATTCTGCTGGAAGCTATCACTGATAAGACCTCATTTTGAGGCATCTGCTGCAGAAGTCTTCAAAACTATCTATTACAGATAATTTGTATAGTTACTTAAAACTAAAGAATGTCTCTTTGTCATAGAAGGTTTTTTTTCAACATTTGATAGACATTGTTGTTCAATTCATGATGTCCTATATGGGTAAAAGTTCTTGTCATAAAAGAAATCAAATATACAAAGTTATAATTCCTGTTACGTTTGAAAACTTGATTTTTTATAGGAAAACCTTGTCAGTTTGAAGCAGGAAGGCTACATTAAATCACAGGGGGATATGTCATAAAACCTGTTATAACACTATATATACACTTGTGTATACATGTATATACTGTTATTACAGGTATTATGACATATCCCCCTGTGCATGAAATTGAATTAAATGAGATACATTTGTAATTCAGGTCATGGATCTTTTCAGATTGACTGGGCAAGGGTGATAAGGGAAAGCTGGGACTTCTCTGAAAATGGGGCTTGGGAGGCCCTCCAACTCTTCCTAAGTGATGGTAAGTCAGATATATAGAGAATAATCAACTCCTTTCGGTTGATAACAACAATATGTCACCAGAATGGGTTATTATCAGGTTGAAAAAACGAGTTCGAAGAACGATTTTTTTCTTCATGATAACAAGCCATTCAAGTGACATGTTTTTTATATCTATCGAATGGAGTTGATTTTTCTATTTATTTTATTCCACCATATAAAGTATATTTGCCAAAATACCTCCATAAACGTCAAATGGAATATAAAATGGAAGGAGCAAAGCAGTTAATAACGCCCATGATGTCATTTTTTCAACCTATGACGTCATTCATGCGTATGGATATATTTTAGAATACAAACATTTTAATGCCGTGTGCAAAAGTGCAGCTATGATTTTAATGCAAAGTAATGGTAAAAAAGTTGTCCTGTCAAAATTGAAATCATCACTATTGATGATAGGACTTTTTGATATCATCACTAGTGACGATATTCACTGTGACAAAATTGAAAAATTAATACACTGAGAAATCCAAGTATTTCACTCATAAGAATATAATAATAAACCATCTTCATTATCCATGAAGTTGAAAGTAGAGCAAGACTAGTAGTCTTTATCGAAAGCAACTGAAGACCACAAAGATGAAGTACAATAGATAACATGGGCCCGTTTTACTAAACAGTTTACGCTTAAGATTTACTTAACTCTAAAACAACAAGTCCTTTTATTTCAATATTTGGCAAAGCAATATTGCAAAGTAACACATCATTGGAATCGTCTCTCCGAGACGCTTCCAATGACGTGTCACATTGCAATATTGTACTTTCATTGAAGATAATATCCATGTTAATCAATTATGACTTACGCAAACATTTTCCGTAAGTTGTTTAGTAAAACGGGCACCATGTTCTTAATTGTTTGTGGTATGAACGATTGTGACCAACAATCAGTAATTTATCATACGGTCACTACAGTTTATTTTCTAGTATTTCTACAACAGATTAATTAACGTGAAGTGATTAATCAACACCTGAACTCAAGGATTTATGTTGGTTTAAGCAATGACTTAAAATTACTGCTTGGAAAGGAGATTAAATTCACATATCTTAGCCTTCGAAAGTTGACTTGTCAAATACCTGAGTTCATGATACCTATGATAAAGGGTCCATAAAGATAAAGTTAAAGCAAGTGTTCTTTATTTGGTAAAGCATTGGTTTTGTCTAATAATTCAGCAAAACCATGATTTGTACATTTAACAGGTGTTAGACGTTACGAGAAGGAATCTTCGCGTGGTGATCAGCTGAACACCTGCAGAATCTCTCCATATCTCCATTTCGGACAGATAAGCCCAAGGACAGTGCTGTGTGAGGGGCGTCACATGAAGTCATCCAAGTTTCTCCGTAAACTCGCGTGGAGAGATTTGTCATACTGGTTGTTAACTGTCCTACCAAACCTCCCAAGTGAGCCTTCCAGACCACAGTATATTGTGAGTACTTTTCAATCTGACTCTTTGTGAAAGTTTGCTATTAGTTTAAAATTATTCATTTACATCCATTGTGGAACAAGTTCTTACAACTTAGATAAATCACTCTCAATTTTGCTTCCTGGATCATATACAGTACTCATGTTAAATGTGGATCCGATTAATAAAAGTTTGCAAAGCAGATCCCGTTTCTGAAGGAATTTGAACCCCCAACTCTCATGTCTGCAGGTGGAAGCTCTTCTTCCTGACCACTACCCTTCACAATACAGATTGAACGCGCTTTTCAACACTAATTGATAATCTAGTGAAATTTACGATATTATTCACTTTTTACAGTAGTTTTGTTCCTTATAGAAACCAAAAGGAATTGAAACTATTTTCTTATGAAACAGTTTCTTGAAAACAACTGTTTCTGAATTATTACAATGCCATCAAAATATAATTATGTTGGAAAAACGTTTAATAAACAACTTATGAATACATAAGGTTGAGCCTCTGATAGTCTGTGGTATTAGTTGCAAAAAGGCAATCAAGTATAAAAATGTTTTTGTATCATGTAACTAGTGTTATGAAGCTTTATTGCTTATGTATTTCTAAGATTCTTTTCTAAAATGAAAAACATTTTTTTGCATCTATTTGGACTTTTGGACTTGTCAAATGTACCTTATTTATTCAAATTGATTCTTACCACTGTTCACTTTTGGTGAGTGTTACTGATCTCTCAGTATTTGTCATCTGGAGAAAAATATGTTTGAAATTTGATTTGAATATATTTCCAAAACGAGACTTCACTTAACGTCATGGCAACTAAATTAATGCAGTTGATAATTTCTTAACAAAATTGAAAATTTATCTAAAAGAGCTGATTTCCTACTTAGCTATCATAATTAAGATGATATTTTATCAAATAAATGCAGATTTATTATGGAATAAGCTGTCTGCTTTCGGTCATAATTAATTATTGAAATGTTGTCTGTCTCAAATAGATGACAGGGAAAGTATTTGTTTTAAACTATCTGTTATGCTTTATTTTCCAGCATCAAAGGTGGAGCCAAAACAAGAAACACCTAAAAGCGTGGCAGAAAGGAAATACTGGTTACCCATTGGTTGATGCTTCAATGAGACAGTTATGGTTGACGGGTTGGATGAATAATTACATGAGACATGTTGTGGCTTCATTCCTCATCTCATACCTTCATATATCATGGGTTGAAGGATATCTATGGTTCCAGGTATGGCTCTTAACAACAGACTGGTTATATTTACAACATGAGTTTCATCATCTCCCATTTTTTCAACTCTTGTCCTCAAAACATGGGTGAAAGTGTTCAGGATTGTTTCTGATTTTCAGAATTCTGAGACTTTTTGTCCCTATACATGTATAATGCAATAGCAAATATGCCTTTTCAGGATAATGATCTAGAGATTTCTGGTTTTTGAATATCCTCAACTTTCACCCTTGTCAAATAGCCAGACAATTACTTCAATTATGACCAAAGAAAAAAAAACTTTCATCATAAGCAATTCTCCTTTTTTTCGAAATGTCTAAAATGTCTGTTAAGATGTTTGAAGTCATTTGTATTAGAGAAAGGGACATAATCCTAATTCAATGCTTGTACATGGCAAATGAAACCTAAAAAAGGCGGAAAGGTCATCCTATTCTTATCATGAATTAGACATATTGTTGAGAGACAATTAGAGACTACCTTAAGCCTATGGGATAGAAACCAACCAAAAGTACTTTCATATTTCATCACATTGGCTTCTTGGTATGTCTGCTACAGTTGCAATTAAAGTAGTATTTCAGCATTAAAAGGTTCAGTCAATAAAAATATATATTATGATTTAACTTTTAACTTATAGGACACACTGTTGGATGCGGACGTGGCTATCAATGCAATGATGTGGCAGAATGGTGGTATGAGTGGCTTAGACCAGTGGAATTTCGTCATGCATCCCGTGGACGCGGCCATGACATGCGATCCCAAGGGAGAGTATGTCCGAAAGTGGGTGCCAGAGTTATCTAACATGCATGAGGAATTCGTTCATCAACCGTGGAAAGCGCCACCATCGATTCTCCGGAGAGCAGGGGTTCAATTGGGTATGTACCTGACTATTCCTCAGTTTGATGGTTCAGTGCAATACTATAGTAAGAGCTTCACATTTGTGAAGCTCTTACCATAGTCTTGCATTGAACATTTTAGTTGTCATTAAAAAATTTGATAGAATTTATTCGAGTTTGAAAAGTAGAAAATGTTAACCATGAATTAAATTTTTTTTGCATTACTATGAGAAAGCCTACTAGGAAAGAGCTTTTGAACCACTCACTATAAGACAGGGGAAGTTTGCTTGTTCTAAAAGTTTGTCTTTGTTATCATAATTGCAGCCAATGTGGTTCAAAAACTGATAACCTTTTAGTCTTTATGATTGCTGTAAACTGTTGTTTTCAATTTGGACCTGTCCCAAATCTATTTGATGTAAGGGGCTTTAGAAAAGATAATGTTATGACTCAGCATGTTACTACTGGTGTCATGGATGTGTCATTTGGCAAGACACTCAAAAGCCCTAGCCAACTACTGTTGATCCCAGGACTGTAACTGGAAACTTGTTGACAAAGTGTTTAACACAATTAAAGAAAAACGCAACCATATTATTATATTTCAGGAGTAAACTATCCACATAGAATTATTACCCAACTTGAAGATGCAAGAGAGCAGTCATTACGTGATGTTGTGGAAGTGCGCCAGAAATTCCCAGAAATGGTGGACCCCCGCACAGGAAATGACCTAGTTAAACTACCCTCTGGTATCAAGATCCCTGTTATCACTAGAAAGGAGTTTAAATACAAGACTAGTAACCCAGAAACCAACGAAAATCCCCATAATGCAGTGCTTCGTGGGTATCGAGGGAGAAAGAGAGATGAACTGGTGGAGTTTTTAAACCAGAGAGATTTTTTAGCTAGTACGATGAAAGAGTGTACAACCCGACATGAAAATGGACAAAAACAAATGGATTTGTCGTTTCTGTAAAAATGCTTTTCAAAGATTTTTGTACAACTGATGTCATCATCACAGTTCTATCATTTGACAACTACTGACATTTTACTCATATTCAATATATACTCTTTCAGTAAATGAGTTGTAAAAGAAAGGAACAAAGTTCCATTTCTACCAAACCTATAATGTCTGTAACACTATTGGAAAAGCAGGCATGGAAGCAGGTTTGAGTTTTATGGGACTAACCAATCAGATAGTCTAAACCTTAACCCTTTGATGGGTAAAAGACATATTAACCAGTTAATTTAAGAACTGATATTGAATGAACATACTAACTGTTTCTGATCCATTTATTTTGAAACAAAACCTTAGACTGACTATCGAAAGAACATCTTGACTGTTTCTGATTGGTTCTCTTTAAAACAAAGCTCTTAAACTGACTATCAAAAGAACATCATAATTCTTTTTGATCAAAATCATTTTGAAACAGAGCTCTTATACTGTCCATAAAAAGGATATGAAGAGATTATAAGAGATTTAAGGTGAAACTAGCATTTTCAATTTCTTTTTCTATAAAAAAAGCTTTACAGTTATACACAGCAATCCTGGTTGGTGAACATTAAAGTCATTGTGCTGAAAGGAGGATTTTCAAATGATGACTAAATTCTTTTTTCATCTCAATGTTTTTAAAAATCATCTGCTACAAAGGTATGCAAAGTTGTATTTGTTTGGGTGCCCAGCATTTCTCTGTAAAACTTAAACCTTTAGAATGCTGGGTAATTTTTAAAAAATAGATTTTTGTGTCGTCTGCTTCCCAAATTTTTTAATATCTGCTTAATTTTGATAAAGAAAGATACGCAGAGTAGCAAACAGGTTAGATCACAGGCCAGCCGCTAATTTATTTGGCGGCTGGCCTGGATCTAATGTGTTTGCATAAGCATGAAGTCTGTTCCAGCACTATAAGGGTAAAAAGTTCTTTCGTGGTGATTGGTGGTAAACCCCCATTTATACCTGTTGCAATATTAGCTGAATGTGGGTAATATGCTTGTATTGGTTTAGACTACATGTTTTTTATGTATTTTAACTTGCACATCCCTACCTCACCGTATATTATCTATAACATACCTTTACATTGACATAAATAAAGTTTGTTTCTGATTGAAAAAGTTGTTCATCACTCTTTTCCCAGATAAACTGGACTTTTCGTAAAACAAAAGTTTGTTACCAAGTACAAAGACCTAATAAACATATATGGTCTTTGCAAAGTGTGATTTTCTAAAATGTCTAAAAATCATTTCATATTTTCCTTTATATGAAATTTTGTTTCTAGTCCAAATTAAAGCAAGAGCACACCACATGAATAAAGTATTAACTTACATTTTCTGTGCATTATTTGGTAGAAAACATTGTGTCAAATAGAGGAATTGAATGCTTTGCTTTAATTTACCTAATATCACCATGTTTCGATCATGTCCTCTTCTGGTAAAATGTCAATGTGTTTTATCAAAGTGGAATGAGGGGTGATACACAGTTAAAAATGAAAACTTCATTAGCATCTTCGATATATTTGCTGTTAAAGGGGCATTATAATGCAAGTAGAACATGCTAGTACATATGTATTCATGAACCTGTACTTGATGTTCATTAACCTCATGAAAAAATTCTGTGTTCATAAACAGCTATATAACATTCACGATCCTGAAGTTCATGAATGGGTTCTTGAATTTTGGGAGGGGCAATGCGGAGGCTATTCCTGGATGACAATATATGTAGATACCAGGTACAGTCTAACTTATGTTAAGCAGCCACCCTTTTAAGCAGCCAACCTGCCTTAAACAGCCACTACAGAAAGTCCCATTGTTAGATTTATAGTGTACATCAATTTGTGTTAAGCAGCCAACCTGTCTTAAACAGCCAATTTACTTGGTCCCATAGGCTGGCCTCTTAACACAAGTTTGACAAGCTTGTCATTGGTCTGAATATCAGTTGACAGCAACTTGCCCCATAAAAAAGCAGAAGCATGAACAGCTTATGAATAACTCAGATCTATGCAATGCAAGGATATATATTTAGCTTCATGGTGATGTTTGCAAGGACTCTATGCTATCAAAGGTCTTTCTTCCCAGATACAATCTGCCACTGGAACAGCCTTACCCAGTCAGTCATCAGCTGCTCTTCATTTAAAGTTTAGGGGTTGGAGCGTAAACAGTAATTCTCAAATATGCCTTAACCAAACCGGGTTTTTTTGCACTACATTGCATATCGTAAGTACAAGTATACACCTAAAGGTGTCTGTACTATTTCTGAATAAGAAGAGTGCAAATGTGTATACAATTATGTCAATAGTTAAACAACAACGTATATCATACACCAACAATATTTTAATGGTGTTATTCATCTCCAATAAATGTTAAACAAGGAGAAAAATATATTTTTCTATTATTTTTCTCATAACTCAGATTTTTGCTTGATCTAGAGTCAATGCAATTATGGAACAATTGGCTGATTGCCAAAATACCTAAAATTAAACATATGACATTATAATCTGATATCCATGTTTCTCTCAGTGTTTAATTCTCTTTTAAACATTTTCTAAAACATATCTTCTTGGACAATGCTCATGCTTGCAGGAATTACATGGGAGGTAACCCGGACATGCCAAAAATCGCCCTAACGTAGTTGTTTCCCTTGGTTGGAATTGTCGCCATTTGTACAAATACAGGAAGTTGTCACTTGAGAAACTCTTTAAAGTTTACAAACAGTTCAAGTGGATTATCTTCGATCGTTAAGTATGACTTTACTCATGCATTTATCATACAAACAATCTCTTTTTATAACCCATTTTAGTGCATTGAACAAGATTGTTCGTTAATTGATTTTTAATTGGTTGATTAAAATTTGTCATTTTAAAAAAGTGGGTGGGGAAATGTAAACATTTTGTTTATTGATTGAAATGTGTTCTTCAAAAGATCGCCTGTTAATTAGTTTATCTCAGCATAAATATGTAAAATACCAACGGGAATCTACATTAAAATCATTTTTCCATTTGAGATAACTATAGATGACAGTCAAAGGATGATAGATCTCTGCTGGATAAGTCAAAAAGAATACATTTTGGTCCATGGACCTGTGCTTGACACAATCTTGTATAATAATCGTCCCAATATATGAACCAGGGGTACCAAAGTCAATTGTCTGTATTCCCAAGTTACTCCACCAACAGTAACCAACAAGTGTATTCTGATTGAAAACTAACTAATTTTATAACCATAAGGACAAGTTCAGATAAAGACTGATGTTCATATAAATCAAAATCAGATTTTGCCAGCCTGCAAACTATACTTAATAAGTTACAAGGTAGGCAATGGATATCTGACAAGCACTCCAATAAATCACCCAAAAGTCTAGTAAAATCAATGTGATCTTCAAGAATCATTCATTTGTGTATAAATGGTTAATTTTGGCAGAGACATAGATAACAGAGATTGGCAACTCCTTCTTTACCTATAGCCGGTTTCTGCGACATCTCGCATGACGCGTTATTTAGCGAGACCTTGCGAGATCTGTCTATCGACGCAATTTTCAACTAAACGCGAAATAGGCAACACACATTTAAGCGTGTTTTAAGTCATAATTAAATTATTTTCTTACCGAATTTACTATATTGTTATTGTTAGAAAGTTTCTCCATCCAACAAGACCGATCAGCAAGCGATTATCAAAGAAATAAACATGGCATACTGCGACAAACTTGATTGAATTGTTCGCAATTTCGTGGTTGGGTGCGATGAACGTGATAATTGAGTAGTTTTAGATTCAAACTGTTCTAAAGGAGAGTTTTTCAAACATTTCCAATTCAAGTCCATTTTAAAGAAAGGGTTTGTTTTTCTACATTTCCAAATTTTCAGTTTGATATTCCTTGTCATTTAGAAGTTATTCCGTACTGAATATGTCCCTTTTACGACCCTAATGAGTTTAACCATCTTGATTTACAAGCAAAAATTAAGAAAGTTGTGCACAGTAAAACTAAAAAACTATGAATTGGATCATATCATGCTTGACATTTTCCTGAAGTGTTATTTTTGTTTTATGGTTGCCCGCATTTTTAAAGTAATCTTCGCTTCCATAACGAAGTTATGCCAGGTTTACTTAACCACACAAGCATGATCATGATTTCGGCCATTTTATTTTCAACCAAAATATTTCATACTTGTACAAAGTAAAATGTTTTAATGGAGGTTTATTCAAACATTTCTAATTTATGTCCATTTTAATGGGTTAATATGATTTTGTCGATTTCCAAATTTTCAGTCTAATATTCTTTGTCATTTAGAAGTTATTGCGTACTAAATATATCCCATTTACTACCTTAATGAGATCAGCCATCTTGATTTCAAACAAAAAATTAACAAAGTTGTGCACAGTAAAACTAAAAAACTATGCACTGGATCATATCATACTTGACATTTTCCTGAAGTGTTATTTTTGTTTTATGGTTGCCCGCATTTTTAAAGTAATCTTCGCTTCCATAACGAAGTTATACCAGGTTTACTTAACCACACAAGCATGATCGTGATTTCGGCCATTTTATTTTCAACCAAAATATTTCATACTTGTACAAAGTAAAATGTTTTAACAGAGGATTTATTCAAACATTTCTAATTTATGTCCATTTTAATGGGATAATATGATTTTGTGTATTTCCAAATTTTCAGTCTGTTATTCTTTGTCATTTAGAAGTTATTGCGTACTAAATATGTCCCATTTACTACCTTAATGAGTTCAGCCATCTTGATTTCCAACCAATATATAACAAAGTTGTAGCAAGTAAAACTAAAAGACTATGCACTGGATCATATCATACTTAACATTTTCCTGAAGTTTTATTTTTGTTTTATGGTTAACCGCTTTTTTATGGTGATTGTCGAGTTTATAACGAAGTTATACCAGGTTTACTTTACCACACAAGCATAATCATGATTTCAGGCATTTTATTTTCAATCAAAATCTTTCATTTTTGCATCAATTAAAACTTAAATTGTGTGACTTGGATTTTATCAAACGTGTTATTACTGAAAACGTCTGAATGAGTTTGAATTGATCCCGTATTAAATGCTAAGTTCTATAGTTTCCCGTATTTTCAAAGTGATATTCCTATATAAGAAGAAGAAAATCCATTCAATTAATGGACAAAAGGAATGGATAGATCTTCTTAACCAGAAACACCACGATATTTCCTTTTTCATCATACGTCTTAATTCCGATCGCTTGCAAATATGTTAAGTGAAATGTGTCATTTGAAGAACGAAGGGTGATAGAGTCAATCACGGTAGTGGACAATACAGGCTATGATTGTAAATTGCAACCCCATAAAATATGTAGTTGATGTCATAAAACCTTTTGATGCTAGGGCGATTACACGAGGAGCGTGTGGCGCTAACCCTGTGTCCACTCTCTGACACCTCATTCAAATTTAATGACCTAAAGGTCCCGAAAACAAAATAGGGAGGATTTGTTCTGTTTAAAGCGTCTGTCTGGTTTTAAAAGTATTGTGCTTTGACTTAATTTCTCGTTGAGAAATGATAATGAAAACGAAGGTGCAAGACACACTATTTGCTTTAGCTTAACATTCAAAAAGCTCACATTTCTTTTTTCTAAAATCATTTCGGTCAGCCTCATGGTAAGACCAGACCCTTACGTGTTTTAGAATAATTATGTACTAATTGATTTGCAATCAATATTAGAGGAATCTGCGGTAAAAGGTGTATGGAAAAACCTAGCAAGTCAGGTTTTTTTTACGTGTTTTTTCGTTTACTAAAACCACCTTTACAAAAATTCTCATCACATGCATTTTAACATCATAAAATACTTTTAATATTCTTAAATTGAAACATTTGGCTTGAAATATTGTCATGATGTATGTGGGTTTTTTTGGACAAAATTAGCACTTTAAACAGTTTTGCGACACAGAATAAATGAAATGAAGTGAGAAAGCAATCTTTTAATATTGACAAAAACTATCATGTCTTAGTGGAAAGTTCATGCTTTGGTTATTAACTGCAACAAAATAGAGTCACTTGATTTATTACAAAATATTATTCAAACCTTTGCTTGAAAGACATTGTCGTTATGAGTACAATTCTGAATTGCATGGTAATCAAGCCTGTCATTGAAAAAGAAGGCCTACTGGAACTTTTTGTTTTGTTTTTAACATAAAATCAATTTAATAAAATGAAAATAAAACAAAATGTCCAGAAGTTGTTTCAGATAACCAATCAGATAACCAAAACATAGCTATTTTACTGTAATAAAGAAGTATCAATTTCGCTTGACATCTCCCGTGGCAACGGATAAACAGGTACGCACTTTCCTTATCTCGCAGAACCTCGAGGCACGCGAGAGTTTGGCGATAATTCCGGAGTTGCCAATCTCTGTTATCTATGTCTCTGATTTTGGCAAAAGTATTTTTTCATCAAAATCCATCAATGCAACTGGTAACATGAAAACTGTACATCAAATTGTGCATTCAATGGAATCATGTAGCTTTTCACAGCCATTAGCAGAGGTGTAGGGTCAAAACGGCCCAATACCAAAACGGCCCATTACCAAAACGGCCCGGGTCAAAATGGCCCAATCCCAAAGACACAATCCCACAAACACACTAATTCCACTTTTACTAAAACTTCACAGAAATTTTAAAGCAAGTCCAAGAAAAAAATTGAAAGCACAAACACTAAACGAATTCAATGAATGCAGTGATATCTGTCCTATTTAAAGTACCATCTATTTGCGGTAGGCGTTTCGATCTTACAATTGATCAAATCATTTTCTTCATTTTGATTAATTATTTTCATCTTCCAATCATTTTCCTCAAACAAGTAGTTAAGAAGCAATTCAGTAATTATGCTCGGTATCCTTTAATCTCCCCATGTTTACCTAACATCTTTAAAATTAAATACTGATCGGCACAATGCAAGTACATCTCTGTGCTTTAAACCTATCAAACATAATTTAAAATAAAAAATGTAAGTTAAATGGGCTGTTAAAGTTATTGTCGCTATTCTATTTTCCACGCAAACCATGTCAAACACTTATGAAATTCCAAACTATAAAGAGCTAATCGATTATTTTTAAGAAAAAAGGAAACAAAAACTCTAACTTTGATATATATTTTATTCTATAAACATTATTTTCTTTGTTCATTTCATTTCTTTAAAGTATACTTTAAAAAATAAAGTGGGCCGTTTTGACCCGGGTCGTTTTGGTAGTGGGCCGTTTTGACCTCAGATTCATTAGCAGAAGCCCCCAAAAGGTAGTCTTTAAATGTTATCACTATTTTCTCCCAAAATGAAAAAGCCCCAAACATTCTAAAGAAATGACCCTAGAAGGAATCAAGTGTTTTGTGTCAAACACATAAACTACATTTGCGAAATGTAAAAAGAACAGGTACATTAACCCAGTGACATTGTTGGAGGCAGGATTCAGGAAATCTCCAGATCTCAATTGGTTAGAGAGATGGACGAAAACCCTCTGTTTCCGCTTTGAACTCAAAAGGTTCCTTTATTTTACAGGAGAAGCCTCAGCGTTCCAAAAAGGAAATACCTCCTTTGAAAAATAACAAACAGTTAACAGATATCTAACTGGGGTAAGTTTCAAATTACTGATATTTATTGAAGCCTTGCGTTTCCTATTTCATATATAGTATAATACTCACTTTGCTATACCAGGTCCTGCAACAATGTCATATTAAAGTATTGTATATAAAAGAGAACCATTTGTGTGTCAATTTAAAAAAGATATCTTATACATTAAAATTTGAAAATCACACACATACATGGTTTTCCTTAAGAGGCGGCTGCAGGCCAATTTGAATACCTCAAATGCTTTTCTGGCCGTCTCAAATTTGCCAGATGGACGAAAATTAATGGATGGTTCCTGAAAAGAGGTAAAGGTCATATTCAGCCCACTCGCCCTCGGACACCCTAGCCTCCTAAACAGTTCTTCTGGCCTTCTACTCCAATTCTTAAGGAAAACCCTGCATATAATGCAGAACAACTATTTCTCCTTGATATTCTGAGAACATCAGGGTACTGTTTGACTAAAGATTAAAAACTTTGCATAAGTTTGTAACAACATTCTCTTTGTTTTCAATATTGAGTGAAGCAATAAAGCCAAGTAATACATCATTTGAATCATATCTCTGAAATACTTCTAATGATGTGTCACATGATAATATTGTGTTTTTATTGAAGATATTATCCATGTTTATGGGTGTTTACTCAAGCAAATATTTTCCTATTAAGTCGTTTAGTGAAACAGTACACTGGACATTGATGAATTTCACCATTAGGGAACTTTTGATTGGTCCAATTTGAAAGTAATGGCAGACTACAAAGTTAACATAAATAATATTTAGTTTACTGGTAATATTCATTTAAAACCACTGTGCTAAAAGGATAAGTTGCTCGTAAGGAGAAATTTATCCTTTTGTCACATGGTTTCTAAAGCTTTCTGAAGCAGATGCGTAAAACTGAGATTTCATGGGGTAAGTTTTGAGAACGAAAAAATGCAAAAGTCTGTAATACAAAACTCCTACTATGCATACTGCCAGAATGCATTCTATCTGTTGCATATTTATTGGAAATACAAGAAAACTCTGATATTGTAAGAGAATCATGCACTAGATTGGATCTATAGCTATTGATTTCTGTGCTACTTCAAGTGTTTACAAATATTCTGATTTTGAATGCATTTTAAATTTTGTTGGAGTTTATATTTTGCCTGTGTTTACATTTTGCTTGTGATTTCCATTTCATTTGGACAACATTTACAAAGTCTCCCTTTCCTTAATCAATACCAAAACGTATGCAATTGATACATTATGCATTATACAGATGTTCTGAAGTTTTTCAAAGATGTATACCCGTTATGTGTGACGGGACATTTAAATCTCTGGAATATTAGAAAGATATAGACAGATAGATATATACAAAGTATATAGATTTATAGATACATGAACACAATTATGTATTTCTCAATTTATATCTATAACAGTGTTTTAAAGGTATGTGTTCACGGAAATATGCTTGTTGAGATTCAACATCTACTACACAAACACATGGGTTCAAATCAAGTCTATAGTAAATCCTTTATAACTTACTACAGTGATGTCTCGTTTATCCGAACACGTCCGTTCCCAACAAAATGTTCGGTTTACCGAATAATCCGGACTAATGAAGCAGAGCATGTTCTTATTCACATCAAGACATAAACGGTCTGTCTGAGCGGTGTATAGTTATAACCCTTTAGCAAACGCCAAATTGTCGACCGTCCCAAATTGAAAGAGTTTGCAGAAGACATATCAAAACGTGATGAAATTCAAAGATAATCTTCTGATATGGCAGAAAACATTGTGGGAAAAGGAGAAATTGCTCGTCACGAGCAATTTCTCCTTTACCCACAATGTTTTCAAAAGTCGTGTGCAATAAACTGGTCCAATCATTCCTTTCCCTTACAATTTTGTTCGGATTGCGAGACATCCGGATAATCGGGGTCCGGATAAACGAGGGTTCACTGTATATAGTCTTTGATTGAATCTATCACTAGAGGCTGGTAAAAAATGCTCAAGATTGCCTTTTTAGTTCCTGCTCATTTAACCATATTAAAACCATCATCATCACAGTCAAATGTGTTACTAAAAGAAATATGTTCATGATTTTTTTATTAAAAAGAATTGAAATGATCATGACAAAATGTTAAATTCTGATTGGATACCAGCAATTTATCGCAATATTTTCAACTGTACTCTGCTTTAAAGGGATTGCAGTAACCCTAAGGAAGCTATGTAATTTTCAAAAAATAGATTTTTGTATCATCTGCTTTCCAAAACCTTTAATAACACTTAATTTAGATGAGGAAAGATTCTCAGGTTAGCAAACAGGTTAGATCACAGGCAAGTCGCCAATTTACTTGGGGGCTGGCCGGATCTAACCTGTTTGCATAAGCATGTAGTCAGCTCCAGCACTATAAGAGTTAATAAGGGAAATGGTTAAATCCACTGTGACTTGTCACTAGATGACAGGTGTGTAATTATAGTAGGTCAAAGGGACATACATTACAATTTGATTGACAGAATTCCTAAGTCATGTTAATTGCATGATTGTTTACAAATTGTAAGTAAACAATAGAACTACAAAGTGCTATTCTTGTGCATATGTCACTGGGGTACATAGGTCACTTGGAACAAAACCTTACTTCAAATATTGACCATCATAACAGAATGACCAATGCTCTAGTTTTCGAACAGAAGCTATAAATAAGTTAAATAAATAAAAAACTTAAAACCACTGTGATAGAAAAGACAGTTTTTTCCTTAAGAATCTTTTTTTCTTTATATCTTAATATTAAAAAAAAATTATGTATAGAAAAGTTTATTAACAAAGAGAATTTGAGTGTCATTTAATTGTTTGAGTTTTGAATGGTCACAGCTTTCCGTATGGGGGGAATAAAGGCCAATAATAACGGTATGCAAGAAGGATGACAGTTTAAACCTTTAACAAACACCAAATTTCGACTGTTCCAAAATGAAAGTGTTTGCAAAGGTCATTTCAAAATGTGATGATATTGGAAAATAATCTACTGATAGGGCAGTAAACTGTCAAAAAAGGAGAAATTGCTCATTGCTAACAGTTTCTCCTTTTCAAACAATGTTTTCCAGAGTCATCTGTAAAAAACTTGTTAAATATCATTATTGTTTGGTAAAGGGTTAACCTCTGTGTCATTGAAGGTCATTAATGTTACATCTAGGGGTATATAAGTTACCACAATATACATAATCCCCTTGTTAAGATGATATTTCATTGGACATTTAATATTCAACTGTACTCTTTCCCTATGAATGCTTGAATTGTCTCAAAATGAAACAAGTCGCATACAACTGAAAAATTGTCAAAGAATTTAATATGTTTACACCTGATGGAACAGAGAGCCAGCCCTCAAAACAATTGTTATAAGAACAAATTCTTTATTCCCAGTGACATTTTTAAAATTTGTCCACAAGGAATTTGTTAGGGAAGCTAGGTGTTAGATGACATCATACATTTCATGTCTACAAGCCAAGCACTCACCTTTCAAACCATTGTAATGTTGTACTAAAACCATAGCCATGTTAAACAGGTTACCGTCAATCTACTGTTATTGAAAATAATATTGTCTTTCTCTACGGAAAGGACGATAGAATTACATTATTGAGGAAAAGGTTTCGCCGACTAGGTGGTGTAGATTACCAATGTGACAATAACCCTTTACCAAACACTAAATTTTCGACTGTCCCAAATTGAAAGAGTTTACAGACAACATTTCAAAAGGCGATGAAATTGAAAATTTATCTTCTAATAGCGCAGAAAACATTGCAGGAAAAGGAGAAATTGCTTGTCACGAGCAATTTCTCCTTTTTCACAGTGTTTTCCAGAGTTGTCTGCAACAAACTGGTCAAATGTTGTTATTGTTTGGGAAAGGGTTAAACTTTTGTCTACAAGTGGAAGAGTACAGTAATCAATCAATTATACACCTATCACAGCCTGGAGGTGTAAGTCCTAACACTTTAAGGGTTTACCATTAAGTGAACTGCCACTGGAATCGATAATTAGTAGGATTTCTTAATTGATTCTTGGAGGCTTATATATTGATAGAGTGTGAACTGTTCTGTGTTTGTCTTCAGGATTGTTATGTGTTGTTGTTTGGTGAATTTAAGTTATAAACAGGGGTAATCGTGAGGATTTGAAAATTAAACCATCGATGAAAAACTTCTTGGATTCTACGTTTCTGATGAAGGATAATGTTACCATGAGCAGTTTCTCCTTTTCCCACAATTATTTTTTATTTAACCAGAAAAATTGTTGTAAAGCAAGGTCACATTTTGGATCAAAATCAGACCTTTAAAGGGGTCCGATACCGAGCATTATTTTACACGGTATTATATTAATGGTTGACACAGAAAGCATAGTGAAATAGTAGCTTTAGCGAAACATTGTGTTTCAAAAAGTGAGTGTGTGAAACTGAATTTTGTTTGTGATGCAAACGGCTAAGAGCTTGGAGTTATTTTGTGCTAAATTGAAAAGCTTCAAAATGTCCATATGTTATGGCTAAACAATCCTTGATTGGGTATAAAGAATTAATTTTATACAGTGTGTCAAAGTCTGTTGTGTTAATGAAATAAAAAATGGATTCTTTTCACACTGTTGAATTATTTTAGATTTGGTTTAGAGGGTACTGGTATGTACTGTATGCCTGTAGCTTCAGATGCCACATTGACGTTCTTCCCAACATGAAGTACATATATAGCTTTGCACTAAATGTTTGAAATGTTTTCTACAATTATTGAGATTTTAGTTACCACAATGTGTACTGTGCATAAATCAAGGCTTAGCATGAAATTAGACTTTTGCAAAGGCCCTAAAGGACATGTTGGGAAAATGAAGATTTACCTGACTCCCTCAACAGCTAACATAATAATTATTTAACCTGTAGAATGCTGGCTAATTTTCTCAAAATAGTTTTTGTGTCACCTGCATTTCAAAACCTTTAATGAGGAAAGATACTCAGGGTAGAAAACAGATTAGATCACAGGCCAGCCACCAATTTACTTGGCGGCTGGCCTGGATCTAACCTGTTCGCATAAGTATGAAGGTGGTTCCAGTACTATATAGGTTAAAGAAGGTTTGGTGAAGTGGGTTGATTTTAACAAGTGAAACAAATTTATGCCTCAGTTTATGGGGGCACTCAAGCCCTACATTGTTGGTACTTATTCCTATTATCTAGTTTTGATATTTCTTAAGAGTTAACACAGAATAGGATTAACCACTTAGGCTAATGAATACTGTATGAAAAATGCAGTGAACCTCTTCCTTTCTGGACCTGTGATATCAGAGAGAAGTTTCTACATCAGATATAGAGAAAATGATTTTATAACCCACTCATTTAATGATGAGGCAGTGCAACAATAGAGGACATTATGATATAGTCTGTGTACACAATATTCTCAAATGATGCAACAGACTTGGGAATGAGTCGAAGGTTCACTGCAAGAACCATAGTAAGTGCTTCACATTTGTGTCTGTGTACAATATTGTCAAATGATAAAATAAACTTGTGGTATAATTCAAAGGTTCAGTGCAAGACCATAGTAAGTGCTTCACATTTGTGTCTGTGTACAATATTGTCAAATGATAAAATAAACTTGTGGTATAATTCAAAGGTTCAGTGCAAGACCATAGTAAGTGCTTCACATTTGTGTCTGTGTACAATATTGTCAAATGATAGAAAAAACTTGTGGTATAATTCAAAGGTTCAGTGCAAGACCACAGTAAGTGCTTCACATTTGTGTCTATGTACAATATTGTCAAATGATAGAATAAACTTGTGGTATAATTCAAAGATTCAGTGCAAGACCATAGTAAGTGCTTCACATTTGTGTCTGTGTACAATATTGTCAAATGATAAAATAAACTTGTGGTATAATTCAAAGGTTCAGTGCAAGACCATAGTAAGTGCTTCACATTTGTGTCTGTGTACAATATTGTCAAATGATAAAATAAACTTGTGGTATAATTCAAAGGTTCAGTGCAAGACCATAGTAAGTGCTTCACATTTGTGTCTGTGTACAATATTGTCAAATGATAGAATAAACTTGTGGTATAATTCAAAGGTTCATTGCAAGACCATAGTAAGTGCTTCACATTTGTGTCTATGTACAATATTGTCAAATGATAAAATTAACTTGTGATACAATTCAAAGGGTCAGTGCAAGACCATAGTAAGTGCTTCACATTTGTGTCTGTGTACAATATTGTCAAATGATACAACAGAATTGTGGTATAAGTCAAAGGTTTAGTGAAACACCATAATAGATGCTTCACAAATGTGAAGTACTTACTATGGTCTTGAACTGAACCTTTGCCTTTTTATACACTTTCAAAAAACCAAACAGAAATAACAGATCTATTATAAGAGACCTTTATGGAAATGCCAGTATTGTATCTAGAAGATCTACTGGGATGAAAAAGCACTGGATATTGAATTACTCATGCCATGTAAATTAGTTGCAATTCAGATAGCTCTGCAACAAGTCTCTGATTTGAGATCAATTTGGTCTACAATAAGGTATTGTTTTTAGGGGTCCAGAAAAAGTGGATAAAAATAAGTATTTATTAAGCAGTAGTGCATGGTTCACCAACTTGATCTAATGTTGTTGGTTTCTTACGAGAATCGTTTCATAGTAGTTCCCACAACTTAGGACTTTTTGATAAGGAATGAAATAGTGCATGTGAATTTTGATTTGTTATGATTCAGTGATGTGAGGACTATTCAATGAGGAGTGCAACTGTTGTGTAAAGTGGGTTGCCTATAGAATTATGTAGGTATGAAGTATGAAGATACTATTCAAATACTAATGTTCTAAATAAAGAAGATGTGCCGGTAATGTGTTAGATGCTAAGATTGATGTCGATAGAATTATATAGGAATACATGCTCATGTAGATACTATCATTAAAGAAGACATAATTAAGTGGAAGTTTGTCAATGCATAAACATTTAAACTTAGGTTCATGTAATGACAATCATTAAAGAAGACATAAATAAGTGGAAGTTTGTCAATGCATAAACATTTAAACTTAGGTTCATGTAGTGACTATCAAATAAAGAAGATATAATTATGTGGAAGTTTGTCAATGTTTAAACACTTAAACTTTTGTTAATGTATTGACTATCATTGAAGAAGACATAATTAAGTGGAAGTTTGTCAATGCATAAACATTTAAACTTATGTTAATGTAGTGACAATCATTAAAGAAGACATAATTAAGTGGAAGTTAGTCAATGCGTAAATATTTAAACTTTTGTTAATGTATTGACTATCATTGAAGAAGACATAATTAAGTGGAAGTTAGTCAATGCATAAATAATTAAACTTTTGTTAATGTATTGACTATCATTGAAGAAGACATAATTAAGTGGAAGTTTGTCAATGCATAAACATTCAAACTTATGTTAATGTAGTGACACTCATTAAAGAAGACATAATTAAGTGGAAGTTAGTCAATGCGTAAATATTTAAACTTTTGTTAATGTATTGACTATCATTGAAGAAGACATAATTAAGTGGAAGTTAGTCAATGCATAAATATTTAAACTTTTGTTAATGTATTGACTATCATTGAAGAAGACATAATTAAGTGGAAGTTTGTTGATGCTTAAGCACTTAAACTTATGTCCATGGATTGCCTATCAATAACGTAGGAATAATCAAGTGGAAGTTGTCAACTCTAAACCCCTCAAACTTATGCTCATATAGTGCCAATGTATAAAGAAGACATAATCGAGAGGACAGTTGTCAACATAAAACCCCATAAACTTGGGCTCATGTAGCACCCGATCTCATGGAAGCGTCTGTGGTGACGCAGGTTCCGATAGGGCTCCCACATTTAGTGTACCTAACAGACGAGGGCACATTCTCCACAGTGGGTGTTGTCACAAATGAACGAGTATCCCCCGAGGGTAGCAAGGGGTATTCCCTGTTGTGTTGTTGTCGTTCATTCTGGTCAGACATGTGGATTAAAACCAGTAAGCCTGTTTCTCCAACACCTACTGGGGTAAGTGGAAATTTAAGATGACTTAGTTTAAACTTATTTATTTTAAATAAATTGTGACTGAAGCTTCCACCTTATTTAATTCACACTCAACAGCTGCTTCCTGGATACTAAACCAGTACTCATACTGCTGGTTTATTTGCTCTAGTCCCAGCATTTACACTTTACTACTAATGGGGATTGAACTCAGGACCCTCTGTACCAGAGACCGAGGCTCTACCATTGCACTTGACTGTTGCAGTGTTAAGGCATAAAGACGATTGTCTTAGGTTTGAATCTTGCTGGCAATTATTTATTTGCAAAGTGTATTTAGGTGAGACAGTGTCTTCTTCCTTGCTTGGAACTGATGGATTACTCAGTCAACATAAATATGTTTATTCAGATGTCATAATATAGTAAGAAATGGTTGAAAGCAACATAAAGCCCAATAAAAAGTGTTTGACTGTAAAAAGAAATGTTACAAGGTCAGCATGAATAAGTTTATCTTTACCAAAATTTAGTTTAAATGATTGAAAGACTCAATAAACCCCTCAAAAGTTGTTGCTTTTAATAAAATGAAAATGTCATCATTTTCATGTTAAATTCCATTTTTGTGATGTTAATAGACATTTGCTTTTAACCTTTTAAGCCAGTTATCATCTGGAGGTGATTTGAGAGGAATATTTAGTTTGCATGTTGGAATGAGTAAAATGTAAAACACATTGCCTGTTCTGTCTCCAGATTTGTCAATATTGAACATACATTTACATTACTAGAACAGTGTAATGCATTTCCTTAGGGACTTTGCGGCTCATGCTTTTTCATGCACTTAATTCAAGGCACAATTTAGAGTAATGAGAGTTCAGTACAATACTATAATAAGTACTTTACATTTGTTAAGCATTTACCATAGTCTTGCATTGAACTTTGGATATAGCTTTGGTGTTGACTTACTATATCCTGTACAACTGAAACCTTTTGTATATGCTTTACATGACATTCCACCATTTTAATATAAAGCTGTGGTTTGCCATATTAAAATAAACAGAGGTTGATCAGTTATATCTTAAGTCTTGAAAACAATTATTATGCTGTCATTATACATTATATCAAATTTTTGCTCATTCTGTAAAGGGCACATTACTGCCAAGGATTTTTTATGAATTCATCAAAAATGAATGAAGGGGTATATGATTTGAATGTTTCTAATATGTTGATTAAAAGTTACTTTAATGATGTAAGCAAGATTTAATTCATAAGTGCAATGGCAAAGGGGGAAAATAATCATTATTGTGAAAGATAATGTTTAGATTTGAAATGATTTTGTGATTTCAGATTATATAATAGGCTTGTGCAATTTAGATAATGATTCTATTATCTCTTTACACACTGAATCTGTTAAAAGTCAGTCAACCAATTAATGAGAAGACATTTAACCCTTTACTTCATGATACATGTATTTCACTTTGAGACAATATTACACAGCAGAGTACCATTTTACTTAACGATTTAAGGAAAAATATTTGCGTAAGTCAAAACTGATGATCTTAAATAGTATCGTAAATGAAAACACAATATTGTAATGTGACACGTCATTGGAAGCGTCTCAAAGACTAAAGTAATTCCATGCCAAACATGAAGCACGAACCATCGTCTTGCACTGAAACCATTATGAATTTTATTCATTCTGGCTTGAACAATCTTTTATTGCTAGAAACTATGATTTTACTTAACCCATTACCAAACAATAACAACCTTTGACTAGTTTGTTGCAGACAACTTTGGAAAACAATGTGGGAATAGGAGAATTTGCTTTTCTGCCCTTTTCGAAGACTATTTTTCAATTTCATCACATTTTAAAATGTGGTCTGCAAACTCTTTCAATATGTGTCAGTCGAAAAGTTTGGCATTTGGTAAAGAGTTAAGAGTCTATTTGTCATGAATGTTTTCAAGGTAAGAATAGTTTCAAACAGAAACTAAATTCAGCAAACAATCATGCTTTAGCAAAATATCATGATTTTTTATTGTATCTCGTTAACAATGAGTTCATGTCTGAATATTTGTTATTTCAAAATGTTCACAGACAATTGTTGGATAGTTCAAAGTTGACAAGGCTAACAGACGACAATCGACTTGTTCGTAAATGAAGATATTCCTCTTGTACGATATAAAGTTGTTGGGGGTTTTTTTTCCAACGAATGAATTAGTATTCTTGTTGTTTTCACACAATTATTTCAAAAGCCTAACGACTGTAGCATAACTAATCCATATCCAGGAATTGTATGGGAAGAAGAAACCCTTTCCTTCTTATTTGCTCATGATTGTCAATGGATATTGCAGCCGCTGATATGAGTAACCATCATCATGGCAAAATTGCTCAATACAATCAATTTCTTTCTTCATACTGATAATTACTTTCCCCTGCCGAGGATTCATTAGAACTGAGCTCTTGAACTGAATGAAGAGACATGAACAAAAATGGTGGTTTGTAAACAAAGCTGTTTGTGGAAAACCTTCATGAACATTAAGAACCCAATCACAAACTTTTTCAACAACATTTCTGTATTTTCAAATGAACACTCTTTGTTCATATGTTGGTCCATTTAGTTAAATAACTCAGTACTTGAAAACTTTGCAAGAACCATATCACATAGAAAATGGATATTTTTCTGTATTTTTTTAATTCAGTCTCGGTTGTTTTCAATTCTGCCCAGTCATATAAGGGATTTGGTTGAAAAAGACTGGAAGTGGTGTTGCTTATTTTTATCACACTTTGTCATGCATAAGGCTAGTCTTCTTTGTGCTAAGATAAAGTAGGATCATATTGCAGAATTTCAAAAGGTTGCGAAATACTAAATATTTTCCTGTTTGAGGTTTGAAATATTTTGCCACAACCCTTTCCTGGGTTAGAAAAACATCAATCAGACATTGATCCAACAATAAATATGACAGAAAGAAAATCAATCGAAAACTATTTGACAATTCAAGAAGTTCAGTACATGCTATTCCATGGAGAATCTACTCATACCAAGCAAATTATCCTTTTGTCATAATGAGATTTCTAAATCCCATCTGTTGCAATATCTATAATAATCCATTTCACGTACCCATTTTGCAATAAGTGAAAGATCCAAAAAGAAAAACATTAGGCAGGTGGCAAAAGTAACAGGAAATGAAATATACATTTTCTTTATGATTTACAGTAGAACATCTATAACTCAAACTTCTGGTTGTCAAACACCTCTATATGTTAAAGTAAATATTTGGTCCCGAATAATTTGTTCTTTATTTCTATGTCTTTTTATTCAAGACATCTAATTGTTGAAGTCTCTCTATCTTAACCCTTTCCCAAACACAAAATTTTTGACTGTCCCAAATTGAAAGAGTTTGCAGACAACATTTCAAAATGTGATGATATTGGAAAATAATCTTAAGATAGAGCAGAAAACCTTGTGGGAAAAGAAGAAATTGCTCGTTATGAGCAATTTCTCCTTTTTCCACAATGTTTTCCAGAGTCGTCTGCAACAAAGTGGTCAAATGTCGTTATTGTTTGGGAAAGGGTTTATTGACCCTTTCCATAAGGTCCCTTCAACTTTGAGGTATAGAGATTCTCCTGTATGGTTAATATCATTGTGACAAAACAATGAATTGCTCATTCAAAGTATAAGAAAACAATTTCAGTAGATGTTAAAGTATGACATGGAGTGGAGAAAGTGTTTGTGATAGAGAAAGAGTTGTTGCCCTGAGGAAGAACATAAGGAAAATAAGCCATTTTGTCTGGTATATTTAGTCCTTCCACAATCGTGACAAAGCTTTTGAAATATGTAACAGAAAATGCTACTGAAAGTACAATGGTTTCAATATTGATGAATCAGTTATGAATGCAGTTTCCATGGATAGCTTTGTCAATTCTATAATTGACTTAAATCAATGTTATGTCCAAGGCTCAATGCAAGACTATAGTGAGGTACTTATTTTAGTCTTGTATTGAATGAACTCTCAGCATGTTGTTCATACTACTGTGAAAAGCGAAAAGCGATTAAAAGATATCTAAAGATAACATAAGGACAAGAAAATCTGTTTCTGGAAAAAGATGGGCAGTGTAGTATGGATTTGTATCAAGGGATGATATTGTTGTAACTAAACAAAATGTTGGAAACAGTGTTTAACCAAAATACACCCAACATTCAGGGAAAAAGTGTCTAATGGCAATTGCTGCAAGTTTATTGCTGCCATCAATGAAATAATCTCTTTGCTCCCATTGGATATTTTGCATGTTTTAATTCAAAACAGCAGCAGATGAAAAATTAATAAGGTTTCCAGTAAACTGTTATGATTTCCCTTAATGTGACATAAGATAGCAGAACCATTTTACCGATTCTACGAGCAAATTCAATTTCTTGTCAGTTGTCACTATATGTGCTTTCTTTAATCTTCTGGACCAGTTTTGGTTAACCCTATACCAAGCACCACATTTTCAACTTTCCCAAAATTGAAAGCATTTGCAGAATATATTTCAAAATGTGATGAAATTGAAAGGTAATCTTCTAATAGGGCAGAAAACATTGTGGGAAAAGGAGAAACTGGTCAAATGTTGTTATTGTTTAGTAATGGGTTAAGTAAGTTAACATATTATAGCAGAACCAATTTCTACCATTTTGACAAGCAATTTCAAATGTATGTCCCTTCTTTAATCTTCTGGATCAGTTTTGGTTAACTGAGAATAATGTACAAAGTGTTGAATGATCATTATCCCTTTCCCAAGCAATAACAAGCATTTTCTCCTTTTCCCACAATGTTTTCTACCCTATCAGAGGGTTATTTTCCAATGTCATCACATTTTGAAATGTTGTCTGCAAACTCTTTTAATTTTGGACAGCCAAAAGTTTGCCGTTTGGTAAAGGTTATATGACAGGGAAATGGAACAGGCGGGACATAAAACTGGCTGGCCTGCCACCCTAGGCTTCAAGCATGTCTCCAGACAGAAGACCTAATAACAGTAATGGCCCATCCATCTGTCCTTCAACATTCCAGCAGAATCAATAGTAACAGGCACCAAAAGAGACATAACAAATTTATATCAACCCATTACAAAACAAAAACGACATTTTACCACTTTGTTGCAGACGACCCAGGAAAACATTGTGGAAAAAGAAGAAAATGCTTGTAACGAGCAATTTCTTATTTTATCCTTAATGTTTTCTGTCCTATCAGAGGATTTCTTTTCGAATTTCATCACATTTTGAAATGTTGTCTGCAAACTCTTTCAATTTTGGACAGTCGAAAATTTGGTGTATGATAAATAGTCAATTCTTTCAGCCCCCCCCCCCCATGCAGACGCATTTAGAATCATCGCAATACACTTTCATATGTGCAGTGTTCTTTGTAACTATTCCTGTAGAATCAATAGTCTGTTGCAAGCAGCAAAATGGACACTTAGAATTCATGTTTTCTAATGCTGACGGTATGTGGATTCATTGTGACAAAGATCCGGCCTTGAAATTTCTGTTGAAATTAATAATCCAAGGTATTTAAAGGGTCATTAGGGCTTTAAAAACTTTTTTTCGAATACAAATGAATTTTTGGGTTTTGGATGTTTAGATAGGGCCTTATTCGCATTCTCAAGATAGCTGAGTATGTTGAAGCAACTGCATTGAAAGGTTAGCACACAAAAGCATTGGAAGATTTGTTTGTGACCAATTATTTTTAGCTCACCTGAGCTCTGCTCAGGGTGAGCTTTTAGGATACTTGAATGTCCGTCGTCTGTCGTGTGTGCGTGCGTGCTTGCGTGCGTGTGTCGTCAACAATTTCAGCGTTTACACTCTAGAAGCCACACTTTTGGCCCATTCTTCCTGATACTTGCTCAGGGTGTTAACCTTGATTATATCTCGATCGAGTTCGATCATGGGTGGGGTGGGGTCAAAAAGTAGGTCAAATCTTAGTAAAATCTCGTTAACACTCTAGAAGCCACATTTTTGGCCCATTCTTCCTGATACTTGCTCAGGATGTTTACCTTGATGATATGTCGATCGAGTTCGATCATGGGTGGGGTGGGGTCAAAAAGTAGGTCACTAGGTCAAATCTTAGTAAAATCTTGTTAACATTCTAGAAGCCACATTTTTGGCCCATTCTCCCTGATACTTGCTCAGGATGTTCACCGTGATGATATCTCGATCGAGTTCGATCATGGGTGGGGTGGGGTCAAAAAGTAGGTCACTAAGTCAAATCTTAGTAAAATCTTGTTTACATTCTAGAAGCCACATTTTTGGCCCATTTTTCCTGATACTTGCTCAGGATGTTTACCTTGATGATATCTTGATCGAGTTCGATCATGGGTGGTGGGGGGTCAAAAAGTAGGTCATAAGGTCAAATCTTTGAAAAATCTTGTTTACACTCTAGAAGCCACATTTTTGGCCCATTCTTCCTGATACTTGCTCAGGATGTTTAACTTGATGATATCTCGATCGAGTTCGATCATGGGTGGGGTGGGGTCAAAAAGTAGGTCACTAGGTCAAATCTTAGTAAAATCTTGTTTACACTCTAGAAGCCACATTTTCTGCCTAATCTTGATCAAGCTTGCTCAGGATAATAACGTTGATGATATCTCAATAGATTTTGATCATGGGTGGTGCGGGGTCAAAAAGTAGGTCACTAGGTCAAATCTTTGAAAAATCTTGTTTACACTCTAGAAGTCACATTTTCTGACCAATCTTGATAAAACTTGCTCAGACTGTTAACCTTGATGGTAACTTGATTGAGTTTGAACATGGGTAGTGTGGGGTCAAAAAGTAGGTCACTAGGTCAAATCTTAGAAAAATCTTGTTTACATTCTAGAAGCCACATTTTCTGCCCAATCTTGATAGAACTTGCTCAGAATGTTAACCTTGATGATAACTCTATCTCGATAGAGTTTGATCATGGGTGGTGCAGGGTCAAAAAGTAGGTCACTAGGTCAAATCTTTGAAAAATCTTGTTTACACTCTAGAAGTCACATTTTCTGCCCAATCTTGATTAAACTTGCTCAGACTGATAACCTTGATGGTATCTTGATTAAGTTCAATCTAGGTAGTGTGGGGTCAAAAAGTAGGTCACTAGGTCAAATCTTAGAAAAATCTTGTTTACACTCTGGGAGCCACATTTAAGGCCCATTATTTATCAAACTTACTCAGGATGATAACCATGACGATATCTCGATCGAGTGTGATCATGGGTGGGCTGGGGTAAAAAGTAGGTCACTAGGTCAAATCTTAGAAAATCTTGTTCACACTCTAGAAGCCACATTTTTGACCCAATCTTGATCAAACTTGCTTAGAATGATAGCCTTGATGATATTTCAATAGAGTTCGATCATGTGTGGTGTGGGGTTAAAAAGTAGGTCACTAGAGAAATATTACCTTGATGATATCTTGACCTAATTTGATCATGGGTGGGGTAGGGTAAAAAAGATCACTAGGTCCACTCTTTGAGAATCTGGTTTACACATTTAGAAGCCACATGTCAGGATGTTTACCTTGATGATATATTGATCAACTTCGATCATGGTTAGGTGGAGTCAAAAAGTAGGTCAGTTCTGCTTCAAAATGGCATATTATGTTTTCTTGATGATATGTGGGTCGAATTAGATCATAGAAGATGGGATGGGTTTAGAAAAATGGTCATTATGTCACATCATAAATTACTATTGTTTACAATATTATGGTAAAAAATTCGACCCAATCTGCCTGGAACTCGCTTTCTCTTACCCTTCAAAGTTTCTTAGAATATTTGCGTAAGTTTGATAAATCTTGTTTACATTCTAAAGGCAACACTGTTTGTACAATGTATATCGAAGAGGTCTACAGCTTAATTTTTTAAGACATCCAGAGTGCTGATCAAACTTGCTCAAAATGTTAACCTTGATAATATCTTGATTAACTTTGATCATGGGTGGAATGGAATCAAAAAGTAGTTCACAAAGTCAAATCTTAGAAAACACCCGTTTACACTCTGAAAGCTACATTTTCAGCCCAATTTGATCGAACTTGCTCAAAATGATCAACCTGTTATATCTCAACCAAGTCAGTTTATGAGTAGCTTGGGGTCAAAAGTAGATCACTTTCAAATTTAGACAAATCTTGTCCATTACTCATGTGTAACATTGTTGTAACCAACACTTTACAAGTGTCAGGTGAGCGATCCAGGACCCTCAGGGTCTTCTTGTTTTTGTCACGATCCTTTTTACATCAGAGTGCTCTCAGAGTCAATTTCAGATTCAAAGTTCTTTATTTATAATTTTCATCTGCGAAGCCTTTGAGTTTAGATAAAAATGGCATAATTGATAAGACAAGTATGCATGTTAACTACACATACTCCAGCCTTTTCTGGTACCAGAAATATGAAGGACTTTCAGATTTATCTCCCTTTGTTGGTTTGAGTAAATAAAGGATTAACTTGTTTGTCAAATCAAGAATAATGGAAAGTTTTTTTTCACTGTTTCCCTTATAAACGCCTTTGTCTTATGATATGGAAAGTTTTAATTTGATTTCATTGATTTTGTTGTCTTAAAATCAAATGTGAAGTATTTCATTAATATACTTATTGTCTAGTGATTTTAATGACATTTGCATTAAATAATTGAAATCAGGTTCTCTGCACTGTTTTCTTGACATTCAATCTGTACAGAATGTAATGTTAACAGAAAATACTAACGGCTTTCCAGGTCAGCAAGAAAAGGAATAGAGTCATCACTTTCTTGTTAATTGCCCCTGCTAAACAATTAAAGAACTTATTCGTGAAGTCTATGAACACTCATGAGCGTTAAATGGCAATTCATGAACAGAATGCCATTCTCAAGTTATTCATGAATTTCAACAACATGATCATATATCACAAACCTGTATTGAATGTTTCCTTGTGAATGATTCATGAACTTATTCATGAACTTCATGAACATTCATAATAATTAGATGACCATTCATCAACACAGAAACTTTTTATGAAACACATTCATAAAATTCATGAATAAATTAAGAACTTCATTTAGTACATGAAAGGTCATTTAACGTTAATGAATGTTCATGAATAAGTTTTTAAATCTTTTGCAGGGGTTGTTTGTCCAAATGAGTTTATTGAACTTCCTTTTGCTGGTGTTCTGATATAAGTTTGTTTTAACCCTTACCAAATGCTAAATTTTCACCTGTTCCAAATTGAAAGAGTTTGCAGACAACATTTGGAAATGAGATGAAATTTTAAAACAATCTTTGGGAAACGCTTTGGCAACACTATGGGAAAAGGAGGAATTGCTCTTTTCGAGTAATTTCTCCTTTTCCCATAGTGTTTTCCAGAGTCATCTGCAACAAAGTGGTCAAATGTCATGATTGTTTGGTAATGGGTTAAAGGGAAGAGTCTTTGAGATCAATTCTAATTAGTCTAGACTGACAGTGACACAATTATCAATCACACTGACCATTGGTCAAGACAGGGTGCTGAGAGATGAATGGACAAATTGACCCAAAGCTTCGACTGGCATTGACTGGCCTTTGTGGATTAATTAAGATATTTCCCCATAGTGTCATGCTATATTAATTACTTCTTTGTTCTCCATAATTGTCTCTTTGTGTTGGTTCTATGTTATAATGGATCAAGATGAAGCAGTGGTATATAGTGGTATACGCATTCCAACTCATTACCAAACAAAAATGACATTCTACCACTTTATTGCAGATGACTCAGAAAGACACTGAGGGAAAAGGAGAAATTGTCTCTTAACGAGAATTATCATATAATAATATATGTTTTTGATTTTTGTCTGCATATTCCATTAATTAATGAGATTAACAAAATTTAGAAGCCTTTACATTTGATTTGGAATCACAGGGTCTTCCCCAGGATTTTTTTCAGGCGCTGGGGAGGATGGGGGAGGGTCAAGGGAGGGGGTCATCCCCCTCCCTTTTCGATTTTTTTATATATGTGTACCAAAATGGTGAGTTTTAAGGTATGTTGTGAAAATAAAAGACAAAAGAAAGTGTCCCATAATATATTTAAATCAACACATTTGCTAGACAAAAAAAATGAGTGATAGTCTACAAAATTAAATTTTCAAAACTCCATATACAGTACTTCAATGTGCATTTCTATTTTGAATACTCTACTTCTCATTGGTTTTGCTTTGAACCATTCATCCTGAGCTTTTTTAAATTGGAAATTCTGTAAGTCTAGAGGACATGCATGCTGAATCCCTTTAACAGTCTGAAATGAAAATGTGAACCTCTATTATTATTATCTTTCAGACACATCTTGAATCAGAAGTATATAGAAGTGTTGAGCAACATCCCATTTAAATATGTCCAATTGGTGTCACAGCCTCCCCCTCACATTTAATAGATTTATTCAAGGACATGTATCCATCTGGTCAATATGGAGTACCAATGTGATTCTCATAGCAAAGAGCGTATGGGCTCTCGAGAACCATTGTCCCCATTCAGCATAGATCTTTGTTGACATATAAATTAAATCACAAACATGATTTATTATTTATCGTATTCTTCATGTCAGAGTACTGTGAAGGTTGCAAGAAGACTACATCAAAATGAATAGTGTTTTCATAGGTGCAAAGCAAAACAAAATTATAAAAAACTAGATCAATCATAGAAGCATCCAACTATTTTACAAAATTAAGAATGTTTCCATGACAAGCTAGATGTTTTCCTTCGTTAAAGTTTATAACAAACTTTTTTCTGACATCCTGTGTTACTTCATGTCAGTTGTTAATTCTAAAGAACCATAACACCATACTACATGTATATTATTTAAGTATTGAGTATTGCAGCCAGTTTTTATCCTTTATCGAATATCATCTGATGGCTTGCAAGTGAAAATTCTCCATCAGTACTATTATTACAGCCTTACTTAAACAGAAATGTTCTTTTTAAACAACTCACACAAATCCATAAGTGGCATGCAACTAATGGTTTGAGTGAGTTTTCTTCATCAACCAGTGAAGATTCCTGAAGGCAGCCATACAGCTTGGAGGATCGAGCTTATTTGAACTTTGATACAGGATTCCTATGTCTGGAGGCTGGTCAAAGTCTTTTTGCTTCTTTGTGCTTGCGTCTTTTCATGTCAGGTAACATAGTCATGACTAGCCAAATACATAGCAATCTGCATGTCTACCCGAAATGCCTTTTACAATGGGGCATCACTTGGAATTTGTTAAATTATTTCTCACTAGTCTATTCATTAAAAAAAGACAAGTTCATAGATAATCATGGTGTCACAAATTATTATTTTGTATGCAACATTTGACTCTCTGTCAACAGTATTTTATGTATTGTATACGGGTTTCCTGGGATTCACAGTACGAGACTAGGGCTCTGTCATGTCTTGCCTGAAGGATCAAACCAAAACTCCAAGTTACAATTCCTTCACCTTAACCACTTGGAGGTTTGTTCATTGTTTAACAAAGTGAACATGACTATAGCTGCAGTGTCAATACCTGTAGACATTTTTGCATACAAGAGGCACTTAACACAAAGTCCTCATATTATAAAATTGTTCGTAAGAAATTCCAGAAATGAGGAGCTTGCTCAGGTTCACTTGGTGTATTTGTCACATTGAGCTCAACAAGTATTTTGACGTTTGAAAAATTACGTTATGCCTGAGCCCACCAGATGATCATTTCATCTCAGCAGTTTATGTATACAGATACTACAAAACCGGTTTTGGGCATATTTATAGTGAAACTAAGTTGCCGAGGAACTGAATTTTATAACTTACCGGTCAAAATAATTCGATGTGAAGAAAGATATTGCCGGATGCAAAACTTTCTCAATATTTCCCGATCACGTCATATTAGTTTGTCTAATAACTTACCATGACAAACCAAGGAAATCGGCGATGTGGAGATGGATGTCTGAATCAGGTGTTTTTACATAAAACTCCCGTCTATAGTATCATAGAAAGTGACAGAAGCAATGTCAATTAAGTAAAGTCTATTTCTCACTCCAAGTGCGATCTTTTAACACGCATCATAGATCTTTCCTTTTAGGACAAAGCACGTGCCATAACGCCAATACACACGCTCATGTCTGTACCTATGACGACGTCGCATAAACCGAGTGTGTAAACGCCTATCGACTTTTTTATCAGCTGTTAGTTACTACTTTATAGACTGGCGGTTTATCTAGAATATACTGCCATTGACGTTGACTCCATTTGGGGTCAATTTAAAGCGCTGCGGACACATTTAGAGCGACGCGGGAGTCAGCTAAGGCGCCGCGGGAGTGCTTATTTTGAAAGTCAAGCGCAGCGGAGCCGCGGCGCTTTACGGGGCTGGGGAAGACCCTGAATCATCATTCCTATGATAATGGCATGACCAGCCCTCATGGGCAGTAAGTTCAGCTTCTGGGGTCTCCTCTATCATAAATAATCAAGGCGTTGTAGTATTACTGAAATGCTGTTTATGCAAAATACCAATAATCTGCCAATTTGAAAGTTTTCCTCTCGTCGGACCACTTTGGTTGTTCTCAGTATACATCGGTTAGGGGGAGTACTATTCACATTTTACAGAACTGTTCCAGCCGCGATCAATGTATACCGAGAATGACTTAAGTACTCCAGAGAGAAAATAAATTTCAAAATGGCCAATTACAGGTGTTCTACCTTGATGTGATGTTAAACCTTACCCAAACAAACAAGCAAGTTCTCCCTAGGATAAATGTACAAAATGGAGAAAAGGTTCTGTAAAACAGACCACTCTCAATGTTGATATCCATAACCAATGTTCGACATGTGATCTAATTGACCAAGCCTCTATCACATATCTATAGACCCATTATCATCTCAGTTTTCTATATACTGCAAAAACTCTATTAACCCTTATGGCGCTGGAACCGACTTCAAGTAAATTGCCGACTGGCCTGTGATCGAACCTGTTTGCTACTCTGAGTATCTTTCCTCATCAAAATTAAGCAGATATTATTTAGCAGATTATTACCCAGCATTCTAAGGCTTAACAGTTCCTGTTTAACACTGTACCAAATAGGTACTCGTTTCCATCTGTCTTGGTCTATATAATCAGTCCCCTTGGCCTAGTGGTTAAGGCGTCCACCTTTGGACAGGGTGGTTGAAGGTTCGAGCCCCACGGGAGGCGTTTGTCTCTGAAAAATGTTTCTCATGGAACTTGTTCAGAAATGACCCTTCTCGGTAAGCTAGTTTGATAAATGGACACCGTGTATCCCCTTGGCGCCTGGCATAGTGCTAGAAATTGGGAGGTACTTGGTATAATCAGTGAAAAGTGTCTCATAAGCCAGACTGGCTGGCTTTATCACTAGGGGTGATCGACACTATAATAAACAAAACCTTTACCTTTACATTTACTTCAACAGTTTTCCAGTTATAAAGATATCCAAGTTTGCAATCAAAGAAGAAAGAAGAGTCTTAACTCTTTCCCACACAATAACAACATTTGATGACTTTGTTGCAGATGACTTTAGAAAACATTGTGGGAAAAGGAGAAATTGCTCGTAACAAGCAATTTTCCCTTTTCCCACACGGTTTTCTGCTCTTTCTGAAGAATATTGTTCAATTTCATCACATTTTGAAATGTCGTCTGCAAACTCTTTCATTTTGGGACAGTCGAAAATTTGTTGTTTGGGAAATGGTTAACTTAACTTTCCGAATGATCTGGGTAGAGTTTTGTAAAATCATTTGGATTGGGTTAGTCAGATGACAGTGTACATTTTTTCTCTGATGATTTTGGAACCTGCAATTGCTTGATTAAGAATGGAATAAAATTAGATTGAGAACATTGTGACATGATTTAAAATTTGCTCACCATGGTTTAAGTGCAGTACATGTCTATATTGCAGCATTGTTTGAGTGGCATTGATAGGTTTGGATGAAGATATGGCTGAATCAGTTTCTTCAAAACCTGAAGAGGGGTGTTTTATCATAAATGATTACCAGTAGATTTAAATGTCATAGTTACTGTTGATGTGATGTTAAACACTAGCAAACGACATACAGACTGTATTAAGAAAAGTGTTGAAATAAAGATGTAACACAGGGTCCTGCATGGCCCAGTGGTTAAGATGGTGGACAAAGAGCTAATGAGTCCCGGGTTCGTGCCCCACCAACACCTCTGGTGTCATTGGAGTGACCTTTGACAAGTCACAATGGAGCCCTAGCCTAATACCTGTGGATCCAGGAAAGCTGTTACTTAACTGAAAACTGTAAATACTACGTTTAACACCATACAAACAAAGATGTAACAGGGACCAAACCTAACAAATACAACAAAGTCCTTGAGATATTGTTCTCTAACTCCTCCAACTGTCTGTAGTTAATTGAATCACATCATATAAAAGCAGGAATGTGGAACAGAATGAGAGGAATGGAATCAAATAAAAAGGGAACTTTTAGTAACCTTTACACTTGTTTTTATTGCATTAATGGCTTTACAGCAGCTGCTGATGCCTCTTGAAAATAGTGTGACTTTTGTAGAATTAGCTCACATGGACGAAATTCTCCTTGAAATAGAATTTTTATTGGAACAAAAAGTTAAATAAACCATGTTTAATTCTTAATGGGGAGGTCTGTGACAGTGACTTTCATCTTTATGGTGTTAGTAATCAGCTGCTTATTACAAAGAAAAGGGTTGGAAATAAAAACATCATGAGTGGTTCAGTGTTTGCTCTTTGATTTGCCTAATAGACATTCATTCTATCTAATTCTATTCATGACTTTTAACCTTTACCTCTTATTATATGGTTCTATCATTAAAGCACCAGTGTCAGAGTGCCCCTGCGAAAAATTATAGAACTTATTCATGAACTTCATGAATATTCATGAATGTTGAATGGCCATTTATGAACATGGTCTTAACTTGTTCATGAAAATCAATTAGATGTTCATGATTTACCATTCATGGACACAAAACGGCTCTTAAACTTCTTCATGAATTCCAAGAACATGTTCATGGACATGAAGTACAGGTTAATTAATGTACTTGATTTTCATGAATATGTTCTTGGAATTCATGAAAGGCTTGGTGTTCATGCACAGCCATTCAACATTCATGAATGTATATTAAGTTCATGAATAAATTCTTGATTCTTTTGCAGGGATAATACTTGGGAATTCCTGGAAAGTTGTAACATAACTGAAAAGTTGTTAACCCCTTACTCAAAGCATTATATCTAATCCAGTCACAAACTTTCATTCAGGAAGGCACTTAGCACTGAATAACTAATGTGTTATCCAGTGATATATGTTTCATAGGAAAGCTATGTGGATCCAACCAGTCTGTGATGACGTTAGTTTTCTGACACATGAGTTTAATTATCCATGGAACAAGCACCATTTTGTACAGTTTGTGTGATATTGTGATGATTCAGAAGACCTTTTTTACATTATCCGCCCTTTATGATACAAGCAAATCTTTTTTTGACAATTTGGTGTTTGTGACATTTTTTTGAATATATCATTAAACTACATGTATTTCATTTTTGTCAAATGTTTTTTGATAAATTGAGTATTTCAAATACTATTTTGATATTCCTAGTTTGAGAGTTGGGTTAATAATTTGCCAGAACTTAGTGTTGTACATTTATATTAGTAAATCTAAGGCATAGACTTAACCCAATAAAAGAAGATGTATTTCTTTTACTTTATTTGCTTTTGAATATTTTTCATATAATTATTTTCTGGAAAAAAAAAAACTGTATAAAAAAACTTTCATAGATTATGGATGAATGTAAACTTTGTTTACAGGGTTTTTTTTGGTCGAGAAATCTGAATAAATAAGATCGCTGTAGATGATTCTGTTTTCAACGCAGTTGGAATCCAATCTTGGCTAATGAAAGTTTGGGGAAACATAGAGAGTAAGATAGCCTAACTAACCCCTTACTCCTTCTTGCGTCACTTTTGGTATCTGTTTTTAAGAGCTTAAAAACCATTGTGACAAAAGGATATATTGCTCCTACAGAGCAATTTATCCTTTGGTCACGATGATTTTTGACCAATACTATAAAGACAGTGTTATATTTTAGACTTGTCATCTGCTGTTGCTTTCAAATCGGACCAGTCGCAAATTCCCATATGGAGGAATGGGGTGAAACCAAGGGGAATGTCTGAGAAACATATGTCGTAGTTCCATGGGAAAATATTGCCCAAGAATTATGAAATGTTGGGGCATATCTCAAGTATATTATTAAACAGTGGCATGCCTCAATGTTACACATGGTGTTTTTTGTGATAAGTTTGGGAGAAGAGAGTTGCATAAGGATTATCGTATAACTCTGTAATACTTCGATTCCAAAATGTGGTGTATGCATGTGTCTGTTTTCATTATTGGATTAGGGTGGACTTAAGTGATTTGTGATTGAAGGATTTGAAAAACATACAGGTTGAATTGATTTTTGCTCTTTCCATCATAAAATTACACATTTATTGCATTAACTCTTTACATGATGCATGTAGATGTTTATTGAAACCAAGTTTTATTAACATTATAAAAACTTTTCAGGAACAAAGTATTCATGTATGCACCTTATTGTTCTCTGCTAATTTTGTATATACAATTTCAGAATTGTATCCCTAAATGCGGACAATGAAATATATAATGTTATATAATTTCTTTTTAATGTTTTGACAAAATTTCTTTAAAAAAAGCAATTTTGTCACAGCCAAAGTCTTCACTGCCATCAGTGTTGAGCTATTTATCTTTTTGGTCATGATATTTGTAACAAATGTCAGAAAGGCAAATGTATTTTTATCTTACTTTAATTTGTCATCTGCCATTGCTTTCAATTTGAACCTGAGTAACATATTCACAAAGTTGTGACTGTTACATATTCACAAAGTTGTGACTGGGTTAACCCATTACCAAACAATAACCACATTTTGACCAGTTTGTTGCAGACGACCCTGCAAAACATTGTCGGAAAGGAGGAATTGCTCTTAGCGAGCAATTTCTCCTTTTCCAACAATGTTTTCTGCCCCCATCAGAAGATTATTTTTCAATTTTATGACAATTTGAAATGTCGTCTGCAAACTCTTTCAATTTGGGAATTAGAAAATTTGCCATTTGGTAAGGGGTTAAGGCAAACAAGATAACACCAGGAGCTTTGATAGGTCTAATGACAAGGCAGAAAGAACTGTTGAAAATGACATAAACCTCCAAATTAAAATCAATCAATTATATTGAGCAAATGAGTTTATCTTGTTTTAAGCGACATTCCTTAAAACTTTGTAGTGCTGGAACCGATGTCATGCTTATGCAAACAGGTTAGATCCAGGCCAGCTGCCAAGTGAATTAGTGGCTGGCGTGTGATCTAACCTGTTTGCTGCTCTGGGTATCTTTCCTTATCAAAAGCAAGCAGATAGTAAAGGTTTTGAAAAGCAGATCGAAATCTATTTTTAGTAAATTATCCAATAGTTTAAGGGTTAAAACTGGACGCTTGTCATTCAATAAGCTGACATATTGATGTCTGTATTAAGGTATTCCACTGGGGCACCCCTGATAAAAACCACGTTGTTGCTTTGGTTAAAGAATAAATTGAAATCTAGATCATGCAAGTATTTGTCATTTTATAGGCATTCATCATGCCACTATATGGAATTTCTCTGATTTTGCATCTATATTTACAAAACTTATAATAAATTTATTCTGCTATTAAATCCATAGTAATTTCCTCACCTTAATTATCAAATTTTACTTTGAATTTGAAATTACCTGATTGAAAGGTGGCAAAATGAGAATACCAATCCTCAAAAAGTTCTTATGATATGAAACTTGATTTTATAATAGCATTTATTCCAAATTAAAAGCAAGAGCAGACAACTAAGTTACTTTAGAAAAATAACATTATCACTGTCACACAAGATAGAATTCAATGCAACAGTGGGGCAATTGGCTGATATGTTTCTGCTGCAAATGTACTATTCAAACATGTAGATATGAAGGGATCAGTTATGCTGCTCCTTTACGTCATTTAGATATTTTTTTCTCCGTCTTATCTTCTTCTGCTGTTTGTTCTGAGTAGGGGTGGCATGACTGCCGTTCTGTAAACAGATCATTTTTTACCCCGTCAGAAACCAGCCACATTCATAAACATTCAGTGTCATAACCGATTATCGCAGCTTTTATGATTTCTACGATTGCGCTGCACATGCTTCTTTCACAAAAAATCTAGATTTCATTTTTCCTTTTTCTTTGTATGACTCAACTCTTTTAACAGACCCTCATTGGAAAAACTTGAGAGACAACTATGACAAAAGGAGAAATTCCTAAAGATGAGCAATTTCTCCTTATGTCACAATTGTTTCTGTACATTATAGTTCTGTCACAAATATAGATGGATTTTAAGAAAGAGTTTTTGGTGACAGCGCCTTAAACTATGTGAAAAATATAATGAATACTTAATCATTATGAATGAATACAGATGAATACAATGAAGTCATGCACTGTCATGGTAAACAGCATTCAAAATTGTTTTGACCAGAGATGAATGTGACCATGATGAACAAATTCTCATCCTGTTAAAATAATTTAGATGAATATTTTCGTAGAATTTTAAGTTTTATCATTGATGTTTTTGTCACTTTGTTTTTAGTTCTATTGTGAATTTGTCTTCCACTAAATATAATGCAAAAGAGGGCGATTAGAACTACTCGGTATTTCCGTGAGCTGAGAAACACACCTCAGATATAAGTGTAGGGTTACAATATTTCGGGTTAATTTTCCCTCTCATATAACATATTTCCTCCAAGCGTCCTTGTTAAGTAGTTCAATGTATTATGGTCTTGTTGGACATCCTTTTGAATTATTTTTTATCTGTAACTTATACAAAATGGCAAAATTATAAGTAATGAAGAAATAAATTATATAACTGTTTCTTTAATATTAAACGAGTTTTTAGATTTCACATTTAAGATTTATATTTGGAAACAAAAGAATAATGATGTAAGTCTTGCAAGAAACAACATGGCCGCATTCTTAATATCTCAGAGGTGTTTTCATTGGATAAACCTGATTGAAAAGAGGGAGTGGTTACAGTAACCTTTAAGTGACATATAGGTTCAGGATGCAGGCCTTGTTTGGATGGACACTTAATATGTCTATTCGACTTAGAAGATGCAAGAATACTGTGCAGTAGTGTTTAGTGAATAACAGTACCATAGATAGGTGCACTTACTGCCAGGATATATAAATTCAATCCTGTAAGAAAACAGTTTACATTTCCAATCCAACAAACCTGAGCCAATCCAAAGAAACAACCAATCCAACTGGGAAGCGTTTTTCTAACACTTAAGGATAAGTTATGTAAATCATATCCAATGTGCATGTTTATAATCATTATCTTAACCCTTTACCAAATAATAACAATGTTTGACCAGTTTATTGCAGACAACTCTCTTTAACAAGCAATTTCATCTTTTTCAACAATGTTTTCTGCCCTATCAGAAGATTATTTTTCAATTTAGTCACATTTTGAAATGTGGCCTTCAAACTCTTTCAATTTGGGACAGTGGAAATTTTGGTAATGGGTTAAATAAAAGGATGACATTGCAATGATACATGTTGTTGACAGCATCGTGTAGGGTTGATGCCAATGATGTGTTACTTTGCAATATTGCTTTTCTCATTATTGAAATAAGAGTGAACGTTGTTTTGAACTTACGCAAGTTCTTAGCATGATATGTTTAGTAAAAGGCTTGCCTGATGATTATAAATGATGTTTCAGTTATATGATAAAAAAGAAAACATCTGTAACTGGCAAAAGGTCAATCAACTTAGTACTCTGACATGAGTGTTTTCTTGTACTGAATCATCAGGGGAGAAAGTTCATTGATTCCTGCTTGTAAACACGCATTTCACTTGGTGAGGGGAACCTGTTGTTTGGAAAAACAGTAGGATTTCAAACCTAAACACATGGGATACGAATCTTATAGATATTAATTAAGCAATGGTCTCAAATGCTCTGAATGAACAAGAAGTACCTTTGCTTGTTCACCTATTGCAGAATTTGAAAGTCAAAATAAAATGTCGCTGAAACAATACAGTTAGATACAATTAAAAGCAGGGTTTTTTATTATTCAGGAAGTGTCAATATATATTAGTATTTAAAGTCGTCATGAGTTGAATCTCGGAACTTTTGCAATGCTTTGGGATTACGATACAAATTGACTCACTGAATATGTGCTTTAGACATTGAATACAAACCAACATTGCATCCAATTGGTTTTCTTCCATGTGTATCATACAATGGTACAACAGTTTTAAAGAAATAATTTTTTACGTTTTAAATTGAATTATTCTAGAACATCTGTGAACAAGCAGTTTTAACTTGCAGTGAACTGTACAACACAATTACCTTTTAAAATATTTAGCAAGTGCTGCTTTTTCTAGGTTTGCACCCTTTTCTTCTGAAACTCTTTCACTTATATGGAACTTATAACTGATTTACATTGGAAGAGCATCACAAGTATAAACAATGAAAAATAGCTTTTTTGTGTGTTTCGAGGTAGAAATTATATCTAATGTTCAATGGAAGACATTAGTATGTCCTACACAGACATGAAGCACCTTATAATTGTCTCACACTGAACCTTCTATATGTGACAAAGGGGAAAATTGATTGCATTTAACTAAAAACATTATGTAACTCAAGACAATGGAAGTATCAGGTGAGGTTTTATTGTAACTAGTATATTTTCGTATGGCTGTATTGAAACAAGAACAACTTGTGTCTAGAAATATGAGTTCTTCGTTATTGAAAACCACTTTTCCTTTTTCCTCCTAAAACAAATCTGTCAAAGTCCACATGATATGATCATTTTGCAAGGTCTTTCATTTTAAATTTCAAGAGTCAAAAATTCCATGATTTTTTTAAATTGTAAAAGTGTGATGGAAAAATTAAAAACAAAATGAAGGTGTTCATACAGGATGATGTCTTTTTTTGTCACCATAACTTTAAATAGCTACAATTAAACTGTACAGTCCTGAAACTGACTTCATGCTTATGCTTACAGGTTAGATCCAGGCCAGCCTCCAAGGAAATTGGTGACTGGCCTGTGATCTAACCTGTTTGCTACTTTGAGTATCTCTCATCAACAAAATGTTTCAGATATTAAAGGTTTTGAAAAGCAGACAACACAAAAATCTATTTTTAAAAGAATACCCTACATTCTAAGGGATAACTACAGGCACATCCACATAATAAAGGGTTAAACAATAAATGCAAACGTTTGTATTGATCAGTCTGCTTGCTGATTCAGACTGCTAGCCCCGGTATTAATATGGAACAAAAACCACCCCATGATTCAATGTGTGTTTTCTGGAAGAATGGTTCACTTATTCCCCGACATGTGTTAGTACTTTAAAATAGTGCCATGGTTTTATTTCCCTTTTCTGTGAACTCTTCTTAGAAATTGACATCTGATTTACTGTGCTTTTTGTAGTGGAATGAGCAATAAATCATTTTAGTGTGGGAATTTAGCTGCAGTGTGCATTTGATTGCCTGGGAGTTTGTAATGTAATTAATATGAGAGAAATAATGTGTTTACTAAGATGTTGTGGTTTTAATCAAAATGTGCTTAACATGTTTTGGCATAAATATTCATTTTTGCACACCTGTCAGAGAAGAATTGAAAATGAAAACCAAATTGTGACAAAAGAAGAAATTGCTTATGATGAGCGATTTCTCCTTTTGTTACAATTTGGTTTTCTCTATTAAATTCTTTTTAAAGAAAACGTTATTTCTGCGACCTTGTGACCATTGTTTTATTTTCGACTCAGATGAAAAGAGGCAAAATCCCAAAAGCTTGGGGATCTGGTTATAGACTTTTGCCTGTTAAAAAGCAAAGAAAATAAGCCACACATGTGGTGAATTAATTAGACAACCAATATATCTATTGATTATGTCAAACCATTTATTATTAATACCTCTCTTAGTACCAATTCATACTTTTGTCACATTGATTTCTTAAGTCTTCTTAAAAAATAAAGATAAACAGGACATGAATAAATTCTTAGAACAATACAATCAGGAAGAAAACACATTCCGAATTTCCTCATGCATCTATATTATTCGCACATACAGCAGATGATTTTAAAAACCAATAAGACAAAAGAATGAAAAATATCTTTGAATTGAGACTACCAGTAGTTAGTTGGTGTCTTAAACCGGACCAATCTGAAAACATCAGGTTTATCCAATGAAATGGTGTCTGGTTTATCCAATGAAAACAGCTCTGAAATAGTATGGATGCTGCCATATTGTTTTCCGCGAGACTGACGTCACTTCACTTTCGTTTTCAAAAATAGATCTGAAATGTAAAAAGCTGTTTAATTAGATTAAGGAAACAACTATATATGTCACAAATTATAGTTTCGCCATTTCATATGTGTTACTGATAAAAAATGATTTAAAAGGATGTCCAAAACTTCTATAGACATTAAACTACCTAATGTGGACACTTAAAAAATATGTTATATGCCTGGGGCGATTTAACCGAAAAATTGTAACCCTATACTTATATCCAAGGTGTATTTCTAAGCTCACGGAAATACCCAAGAAGTTCCGATTGAAACCGGACATGTTGTCAGGGAAGGCATAATGCTCAATATTATCATGTGAGCCAACATGATGCACTTACGACAGTATTGCATTGAAGCTATGATAGAATACGAAACTAAGGAAGAATGGACTCCATTTTAGTCTATTAATAGTAGTAAAAAAACAAAAATGAATGGACATTGTTTAATGAAAGAATCAGAAAGCCAATTACCCCATAGAATTTTGAGTTTCCAAAATCATTGGACCTGATTGATAGAAAAATCGAAAGTGATTCATTTAAGTTGTAAGAACTAATAGCTCACAATCTATGAAAAATGAATAATTTTAAACTGAACATTTTTGAATTTACAGATAACGCTTTATTTACATGGTGACATTTAGGTTGAAAGCATTTGTGATAAAAAGAAAAATGCATGCTCATCATTTCTTTTTAAGAGTTCATTATAATTTGAATATCATCAAAATCATTTAAGTATAAATATAGATTATTTAACTATAGTTTGATAACTATTATCAGGTGATGCTTTCTAATTTGGCAATTCTGGAAACACATTAAATAGCCTTGAAATGAGTCATGTGTTATCTCTCATGGAGTTAACTTTAGAATTCTGGGTAATTTTCTAAAACTAGATTGTGTCATCTGCTTTCTTGAATCTTAAATATCTGCTTAAGTTTGATGAGAAAAGATACCCAGAGTAGCAAACATGTTAGATCATAGGCCAGCCGCCAATTTACATGGGGGCTGGCCTGGATCTGACATGTTTGCATAAGCATGAGGTTGGTTCCATGCAGCACTATAAAGGTTAGCTTTAAGAGACATAACTCTTCTGACAGCAAACTTACTGATGACACTTTAACTGGCAGTTTAATTCTTGCATTGAAAGACTTCATACTCAAGAGCAGCTCTCTGGAATCGTGTTTGTGGTGGTTTTATACCTTTATGACAGCGATTGTTTACGCAAGGAGCAGAATGTTATCTTTAATTGGCTTGATGTTTATGTCTGCTGTAGATCTCTAATAGACCATGTCACTTTGATCCCAAGTATTTGTCCAATTTGTCAGTTTTGAAATTTTGCTAATCGTTTTAAGATGTGAAAGTTAAATTTTTTTTTTTATGTTAACGTTGAGTGTCATTTTCAACAATTTTTCCATTCTCTTTGGTATGTATAGTTGACTCATACTATGTTGTCTCTCAGTACTTTTCAAGAAAACAATGCCTTTCCAAAGGGCATTTCGTGATTAAAGAGGTAACTATTCTTTCACTGTGAATGGGAATTAAACCTGGTATGCCAGGTGTGAAAATTTTTATCTTTGTTCTATCATGGCAGAAGCAACGACATTATGGCTAACTTTGATTTTCTTTCAATTTCATATAATTATACGCTGTTGTGAGGCAGGGATTTGAGATTGTTTTGTCTAGGTTTGATCCTAGCTTGTAGCCTTTTACTAACTGTATGATGCTGATGTCTTTGGTTAATGCATTCTAATTGCCTTAGTCTCGTTGTGTAAGACTAGACAAGAAGCAATAAAATGTTCATTGTTTAACTTGTATTTTGCTTTGCCCCCTTCAACGTGGATGGGGAAAAACAAGTTTGCCACATATTGAGGGTTTGAGTAAGTGCTTCATGTTTGTAAAGGTATTATCCTGCATTGAAACTCCCATGTACAATATACAATAATGTATAACAATTATACCTCACAATGGTCTTTGACATTCTACTGTCAAAGCTGCTCGGTAATTAATGTTAATAAGTTCTAACTGTGGTTGATAGGGAGCATGATTAAATTCCTATGATAATTATTATAGTTACCCAATATCTGACTTTAATTCTGAATTATCAAATGGTATCAGACTTTATCACAGATGATAAAGTGTGCTTATTTGTGATCAAAGATGAAAAGATTGTGACAATAAAATATTGGATCACTAAGGTGCATCTTGCCCTCCTGCAAAGGATTAAAGAACTATGCTCATGAACAGAAATGGCAAAAAATGGTGGTTCATAATTTTAAAGTTAAATTTTATGAACATGCACAAAATCAAGTTTGTGTTCATGACAGCCAGTTTTCAATCATGTTTGTACTTGATGTTCATGAACATGTCCTTGAAATTCATGAAATTGTTCTGTATTTATGAAAGGCCATTGAACTTTAATGTTCATAAACTTCATAAATCAGTTCTTGAATCTTTCGCAGGGGTTCTATTATTCCTAGAAAATATCCTATTTAGAAATGGTCTATAAAGGTGAAATATGGATTTCAGTCTGGTACAGGACAGATTGTTCACAATGGGTGTTATGGGTAGCCCAAATGGTAACAGCTGTGGCTTTTCTTTGATTATGATAAACATTTATCTAGACATAATATGAATAACGCCTATTTGACATACATATGCATACATAGAATATCGAGGGTTCAGTGCAATACTATAGTAAGTGCTTCATGTTTATGAAGCACTTGCTATAGTCTTGCACTGAACCCATGATATGTGATTTGAAATGATACTGGATACTGATAATGCTAGCCCTAGCCTGCAAAGGACTCAAGAACTGTGTTCATAAACAGACATGGATGGGTGTTCATGAACACAAAGTTGTTCTTGAACTTATCCATGAGTTTTAAGACACATTGATGAACATCTAGAACATGTTTGTAAATGTAATCATATCCATTCAGAATGTTTAAAATATTTACAAAAAAATTTGAAAGACTTAACCAGATACTTAAATTAGACATACGGAACATGTTATATGAAGACATTTCTCCTTTTCCTTACACTGATTCCTATGATCCAAGACTAAAAGAGTTATCACAACTGGCCTGCAATTTGTCTGTCTTAGTAAAGGTATATAGTTTATCACAGATGACCTAGATAGTTCATTTTGTAACTGATCCTATTAAAAAGTTACTAAGGTAATAAGACGATTGTGATAATAAAAATTATATTTTGGGATAGAAGCAATTGTGAAGCAAGTTGAAAATTAATTTTCTTCAAAACTCCATAACAGCAGCTGCTGTACTGTGACAGTACTATGCACTGATGAATAGTCCATGTAATCAACGACATTTTATTTTGACTTTCAAAAATATTCTCTTCTGTGAACAAGCACCTTAACATGCAGTTCTATGATTTTACCTACAATGTTCTTCATAGTGAAAGAGGGAATGGGTTTCAAGAGGACTTGAATGAGAGAGAAATAAATCTTCCATCCAGACACAGATGGTAAATGCTGACAACACACAATTGGAGACTTATTGAAATTCGTTATCACCTGCTTCTTTAAGCTGTCTGCACCAAATGCAAAACAGCAGTGCATGTAAAATGCATGACAGATATTGCGGGTAGGTGGGGGCCAGTCTAAACTAACAATTCTGGGAACAATTCAATCTGGGAACAATTCAATCACTTTGACGGATACGTAGCAGAGGATTTTATGAACATGCAATTCACCATTTTGTCACAATGATTTCTACTCAATATCACCATGGATATTTTGTTTTTACAGTTTATAATAGCTGTTGGTTTAGTTTTGAATCAATTGTTTGTTCATGAAAATTTTTGAAAATAGTGAATTTGATTATTTGTGCCATTTTTCCTCATGAATCATAATTATGAACATCAATGTTCATATATCTATTGTATGTTTCACATAACTCAGAAGGGATAATGACCGGTTGTCTGTTTCCCTCATTTATTTACATTCCAAAGCTATTTCAGCCTGGTTCTTTGTTTTGGACTAGTCTGAAGCTTCTATAATACATGTATGTTGATGGACAGGGTTTGAATGATGTGTCTCCATGGAGTAATTAGTTATGAAAGCATCACCTGTTCTATTCACAATAATCCAACGACGCCATGCTGTGATATCTGTTGATTAATCTCATACCCATATAAACACTTGTTTTATTGCATCTGCAGCTGAGGATCTATGTCAAAATCAATGTAACAAAAGGAGAAATTGCTCATTATGAGCAATCTCTCCTTTTGTGACATTGATTTTTTTTCAAATACCATGGCTAAATTTTTATTCTTCCATTCTTCATAATTGTCGTCTGCTGTTTCTTTGAATTTGGAGCAATCACAAAACTCCCAAATGAGAGGGAGGAAGGGGTAATTATGACCATAAACCAGTATTGATTTTATAATAGGGGGTTAGATATTGGATCCTGGTTCATCTGTTCATTTTCACCTGAGTTGGCTTGCCGTGTGTCTTAATTGTGACAAGGGAACTGCATGCTGGTCCCTTTGTATGGATATATTACGGTTTTAGGCTTGGCTTTGACTTATACTTTGATTAATGCTAAAATAAGGTCTGGTGGAAAATGCATGCTGCATTCAACACATTTTAACCATTTACCCAACAAACACGACATTTTAACAGTTTGTTGCAGATGACTCTGGAAAACTTTGAGGGAAAAGGAGAAATTGCTCTTAATAAGCAATTTCTCATATAACCACATTATGTTTTCTGCTCTAACAGAAGATTATTTTTCAATTTCATCACATTTTGAAATGTCCTCTGCAAACTCTTTCAATTTTGGATAGTCGTAAATTTGGCATTTGGTAAAGGGTTTAGAAAAAGAAGAAAATGTGGGTAAAACAGATAATTTGCCAATAAAATGATGCTGTCTTTCCAGTAATGATTTGTAGAAATGTATGGCTGCTGTTGACAAGTAGGATTTCATCTGGATCAGAGAAAGGATTGGTTTTTACTAGTGGATAATCATGTGACACAAAAGCATGATGAATGATTAATCATAGTGTGTTTTATCTGTCTGTGACTGTGGAGCTGACAACAGGGAAATTATTCTAGTCATTCAGTAAACTCTCGGATAAATCATTATTGAAATGGATGAATGTCATTCGTTGAAAATGTTATAGCTGGGCTTTTACAGCTATAAGAATGGAGAATTTTACTGTGATTTTCTTTATTTTGAGTTTCGAAACTGGTTGAATTTTATACCAGCATCCAAGAATGATTGTAAAATGATGTTTTCATAGAGTGATTTAAAGAAAAAATATTCATTTAATACTTGGATGAATAATCATTGAAATGGATGGTTGTTACATCTTGAACATATATTGTAGCTATTCTTTGTAAGAAAAGATTATTTATTATTAATTATCTTATCATGAGTTTTCCATAGGGTAAATTTTATATCAACATCCAAAGAATTACAAACTGTTCAATGGCGTTTTCATCATGCTATTTACAAGACTACTTATATGTCTGATACTCTGAAAAATTATTATTAAAATGGATGGATGTTGCTTGTTGAAAGTATTTCAGCTTTTTCCTGTAAGAATAGAGGTTTGATTGATTTGTTTATGTTACATCTATTAACCAATAACAACAGCATCAAAGTATAGTTATTAATTGAGCTTTTTATCACAAGATTTTAAAGCATATATTTTGATGAAAGAAGGATCACTTTCTGGTTTAGTTTTATATAATTCAGTAAGCCTTACTGCATCTAAATAGCATAGCTCTAGTAAGGAAGTGTATTCTGTTTCTTTAGTTCTTTGCTTGGTCTCTTTTTACTTTTTTTCTTTTCCCATAAATACATGAACTTCATGCTTGAACGTTATGGTACATGTTTCTTTGATAAAATACCAGTACAATTTAAATACTGTGTCTTGCCTGCTAAGGACACTTCACAATGAAATAAAAAGTTGCTTTTTGGAATCAAACCCAGGTTGTTCAATATTAAGTCCATGATGTTAACAGCTACAACAGGGCTTAGATATCCTTAACTTATTAGGAGGTAGTTATTGAAATCATCTCACTGTATGTACGTAATAGATTTAAAGAATTTTGAGATTCCAAAAATATTTATTGAAACAAAATTTATCAATCAATTGAAATGTAACTGTCTGCAAAAGAGTCTAATTTGCATTTTGTGTCTTGGTATGTTTGAAAAAAAATGCACAATTCTGGAAAGATGAGAATAAGTGATAGATTTAAAGGTCGAATTATGGTTTAAATGTTAGATAGTTCCTTTTTCACTTTCCTCATGCTAGGACTGAAGTGAAGGCTTGGGCAATTTTAACCCTTTACCAAACGCTGAATTTTAAACTGTCCCAAATTAAAAGAGTTTGTAGATGATATTTCAAAATATGATTAAATTGAAAAATAATCTCTTTATATGGAAGAAAACATTGTAGAAAGGAGAAATTGCTCGTTAAGAGCAGTTTCTCATTTTCTCCACAATATTTGCCAGAGTCGTCTGCAACAAACTGGTCACACAAATGTCCTTATTTTTAGGTGATGGGTTAAATGGCAGAGATACAACCGTTTTATTGGGCAGCAATGATGTATTTTCATAGATTCACGGTATATTAGCTAAATCATATGGCCATTTAGTTCTTCCATTGACAAGTATTTAAAACACATTAAGATAATTTGAAGGTAAAGGCTTGTAAAATCGTATAAAAGAATTCCTGGTGAAACTCGATATACTTTATGTCTGACAGATAAAAGGATAAGTTTACAGTTGTTATAATGGGTCGGTTACTCGATACTGGATTGTCTTTCTCTCAATGCCAAGTTTACTGGTTAACGGCTAGTGAATGGCGTTCTTACATCAGAGTTGTAACCTTTTCCTGCTTCGAAATATCCCAATTATACAATGAAGGTTCAGATATTATAATCTATGGTTATATAGTAAGAAATATATAGTAAGAATGCTTGAATCCCAGTTAGACTTTCTTGCTTGTATATACATTTTGTACTTCAGATTGGAGTTTTAATGATTTCCTTCCTCCAAGCATTTTTACCCAGTAGAATATAATCCATTCATACTACCAAGGTGACGAAAGTATCTAAAAATATATGAGATGTGGTTTTAAGGTAATGTCAAAGGTTTTCAGTCATGCTACGGCTTTTCTATGATTCTTATAAAAGTTCTAAGCTAGGACTCTGAAGTGTGTTGCCTAAGATCACCCGAAGTCAGGCATTTGGATTTTCTCAAGAGAAAGTCTCCTGGAGAACCTTCGAAATGCATACGATATTAAACAATCTGGCTTTACCAGCCCTATAATCTTTAAGTTTGGGGTCCTCCTACATTGTTAATAGCTGGGCATAGCAACACAACTAAAATTGACAACTGCTGGGGAGATGCAGTAAAGTGTGGCTATGTGGTTATGGTGGCAAACTTTGGGGTCCCAGATTTGAGTCTCACCGAAACCTCTTGTTTCATTGGAGTGACCTTTGGTAAGTTACTTCAAAGCCCTAGCCTATAGTACTGGTGGATCCAGGAAAGCAGTTTAATAACTGAAAAATTGCTGATACGGCATTAAACACCATATTAACAAACAAGTTACGTGTGGTATGATGGAGTAAGGGATCATTTCCCCTACAAATCACTTGAGACAAGGAAAGGATTCATTGATCAATAATTATGAGGTAATACTAACTTATCAAAAGGCAGCGGATGCAGCCCCTATGTAAGCTGATTAACAATTAATGAACAGGGTCTTATGTTTCATAGATTATATTGGAGTCTTCTTTGTACCTCAGATGCTGCTAAAGTAGTCACTTGGGACGCATTCATATTTAAGGCTTCAAACTTGGGCACAGAATACATAGATATGCAGGGATTCATATTTAAAGGTGCTTGTTCACAGAAGAAAATATTTAAAATTCAAAATAAAATGTCATAGAAACCATACCGTTTTTGTATTGTTGTTTGATATACAAATTATTGTGTCTATTGACAGAATAATTAAGGAAGCGTTTATTTATCTATTAAAGTATGTACAGTTTATATGCAGTATATTTCAAAAGTGATGTCATGCTTTTGGATTGAAATGCATGTTAGTTCACTGTACACAGTCACACTTTAAGGAATTAAAAACAATCAAATTTTGCTTTTTATGACTTCGTAAGTGCATATCATATTACAGCACTGCTGTTGTGAATGTGCAGTTTTAGATTGATTTTTAGCTTTCAGCTTTCAAAATTGCTCACATATGTGAACAAGTACCTTTAAGATAAGTCCCACTATTGACCCGGAACTGCCGTACCCTATCTTATAGAACACAATTGATCCAATGGACTTGTATTAAGTACTAGCAAGTCTAGTCCCAACAATAAACTGATCACTAAGAAAACGTGAATGCAGTGTTTCTTGTTCTGATCATCAATTTATGTTTGTATCTACTATGTCTAATCAAATTGTAAGAAATTGTATGTATGAAAAAGGACAAAGTGAGAATAATTGCTACTGAAACATTACCCGATCTACCAATTGCCTTCTGTCATGACACAGTATCGGGTATCTCCTCGGATAAGGGTCCAAGTAATAGAATTAACCAATAACCCCATATCAATTATGCCATGGGTTATTTTTATAGCATTTGACAAATTAATGATGGCTTTCTACAATGAGCAATTTCTCCATTTTTGTCAGAATTACTTCTGAAGCCTTCTTCTAATAATGTGTAAAGATAATGATGTTAAAACAAATCAGGGTGCTGCATGACCCGGTGGTAAAGTTGCCAGAGTTAGATCTCAGGGGTCACAGGTTCAAGCCAGACCGGCACCTCTGGTTTTGTGGGAGTGACCTTTGATGGGTCACTTCAGAGCCCTAGCCTAAGTACTGGTGGATCCAGGAAAGCGGTTGATACTGCATTAAACACCATACAATCAAACAAAATAACCAGTTAAGTCATTTACTTGTACCAACTGAATCTCAATACCATTCAAATGTAACAAATAAAGCCAAGTCAATGTAACAAATAAAGCCAAGTCAATGTAACAAATAACTAAATTCAGCCAATCAAAACAAGTATTTCAAAAGTCATGGGTTCACTATGAGAAATTGATTTTCCAAAGAATTTCTTCATAAGAGAAATCTATCCTGTTGTCATTCTGGTATCCCTTTATTTTCCTTTGGTGGCAGGTGCATTTAAAATTTGTTCCCATGCAAGTGGGTTAATGATTGAATCCATTGCCAAGAATTTCATTAAAATTTCATTAAGATGCAACAATACAATGCCAAAATATCAATTGCCGAGACCTTTTTGCCTTGTTCTGTGCGGAGCATCTTGTAGTTAAATGTAATTGATTACTGGTAAGTCTTTGCATGAATTTTACATGACAATCAGACTGCAATATGGTCAATGATGTCTAGACTATAAAAAGCTGAAAGAATATCAAAAGTTACAATGTAATGTACATTGTATACATGTATGTACAAACAATTTCTTCAGCTTCCAGTGCGATCTTTTGAACCGATTTGACATTTAGTGGCATAATGTTGTTTGTTATACTGTACTTCCAAATCTTTGACTGCTCAAAAAGTATGTTATTGTTAAGTGTTAGAGTGAATACCTAATAGCCAACAATAAAACAGATATCTATCAATTGATGATATAATCCTTCTAATTTTATTTTTCTAAGCCTCAATATTATCTCATGAATATTGATTAGCAAAAACTCCATTACTGCATTGAATATTTATGATATTTATATTAAGCAGATCGACTGGCCGCCAATTTTGAATTATTGATTAGGTAACCTTCCCAAGACCAGAGTACTAACTAACCAAGGACCAGTCTGTTGGGTGGGCGGAGTGTAAATAATCCTGCAACAGTGGGTGAGCGTTCTGTGAACTTCATGATTATTGACATGGTATTGTGTACTGAAAGGGTGGGCTATTGTTTTCTCCTGTTGGAATGTATGTGAGAGCATGAGGATGTGTTTTCTGTTGGGAAAATTGGAGTTTGTGTGCTTTAAACTTGTGGAAATAGTCCTTTGTTTAACCAATTACCACACAATAATGATGTTTGACCAGTTTGTTACAGACGACTCTAAACGCATTGTGGGAAAGGGAGAAATTGCTCTTAACGAGCAATTTCTCCTTTTCCCACAATGTTTTCTGCCCTTTCAGAAGATTTTATTTCAATTTCATCACATTTTGAAATGTCATCTGAAATTAGGGACAAGACACATTTCCTAGCCTAGTACTGGTAGGTCATCCAGGGAACAGGTACCATAATACATGTAATCAAAAATGAGTGCTGTACTTTTATAGGAAGAGAATATTAAACTGTAACTTCTCTTTTCCTACTGCTATTGTAAGCCAATGCTTTTAAACCATTACCAAACAGAAATGACATTTCAACACTTTTTTCAAAACGTCTACGGAAAACGCTGTGGGAGAAGGAGAAATTGCTTTCAACGAGCAATTTCTCCTTTTCCAACAATGTTTTCTACTCTATCAGAAGATTAATTTCTCATTTCATCAATTTTTGAAATGTCGTCTGCAAACTTTTTCAATTTGGGACAGTTGAAAATTGGTGTTCGGTAAAGGATTAATTGTGATTAAAAGTCCGGCACCAGGGATAAATCAGCACCAGGGATAAATCTGGTCAAGTTTGAAGTAAAGAGTGTTATTGTATTGTGTTTCGCTTTAACATGCAGCCCTTGATCTAGGAGCAAGGAGAAGTAAAGAAATGATAAAAAGGAAAAAGGATGAGTTAAATAAATGGCACGCAGATATAAAGCACATACATGCACATATATAAGATAGTTTGGAAGCAATGGGAAAAGTGAATGTATGCTTGGCACTCACATTTGGCATTGGTTTGAGTACACCTGTGACTTCACAGATATTTGTTTTGTTTTTAAACTTTTATGCAAGACCATTGTGAAAAAGACTGTAAACATACAATACAGCCAAGAAGGCATTTGAAAAAAAAAATGTGGCTTAATACATCTATCAATTTCTCCTTTTTGATGAAATGATTTGTCTTAAACAGCCCTTTTCATGTGAATATATTTGAAATAGGTTAACCCTTTACCAAATGAAAAAATTTTGAAGGTCCCAAATTATAAGAGTTTGCAGACGACAATTTAAAATGTGATAAAAATGAAAAATAATCTTTTGAAGAAAACATTGTGGGAAAAGGAGAAATTGCTTGTTTACATCAGTTGCACCTTTTTCCACAATGTTTTCTAGAGTCGTCTGTCACAAAGTCGTCAAATGTCGTTATTGTTTGGTAATGGGTTAAAACAACTTTCTACCAACAGGAACTAGGGATTAATTTAGGTTGACACTGATCCAACTAATTAACAATGCTGCAAGACTGTTAGGATTATCTTATCTTCCAGAGATTAATCTGGGATCATCTTTTCCGAGGCCATTTGGGATTACTTTGGATTGGACATTAGCTTTGTTTTGATTGTGCTTCTTAAAGGATGCAGGTTTCAAGATTATTTGAGCGGTAGTACAGTTGCCTGAGTGCCAATGTATTTACTTCTCGTATTTCTCATCATTGCAGGAATTTATGAGCAATTTGGATTAATTTGGGTTAATGGTTAATGTTTTGATTGGATTAGAGGTTTTTTATTTTTTTCAATAAAAGTTCTATTGCGATGGTCAGTCAGTCATTGGGCCACATTGGTGCAGCGGTAGATTGTCCGCCTCTTATACAGAGGGTTCCGGGTTCAAAGTCCCACGAGACGAGGTATAAATTGCCGGGACTAACCCTCAAATAAGTAGGAGTACTGGTTTAGAATTCAGGAAGCAGTCATGGTGAGTGACTTTAAACAAGCTGCAAGCTTCCTTCACAATTGATGTTAAACAAATAGGTAAATTAGATAAATAATTTCTTGACCAGTTTTGCAGTTATCTTCCTGTTTCAAGGCCTGCTTTCTAGGACTGACAGTACAGTGTGGAAAATTGAACATGGTGTGTCAAAATGCATTGACTTGAAATGAAATATGTAGCTAAAAGGCTAATTTCAAAAAATATATATAACTTGGGTATCAACAGACATCTGCATGCTACTTGTCCCTCAATATTTCATCACCTTTTATCTTTTGTGAATAAAGGTTTCATTCAAAACTGCACCCCAAACCTTTTTTTTGATTGGTTGATTGACAAGGAAAATAAATTTGTATTGTTGATACTGGTGTAATAGATGTCATGTGACTTAACCCTTACCCAAACGCCAAATTTTCCACTGTCCCAAATTGAAAGAGTTTGCAGACGACATTTTAAAATGTGATGAAATTAGATAGGAATCTTCTGACGGGCAGAAAATAAGATAATCTGCTGATGGGCAGAAAACATTGTGGGAAAAGGAGAAATTGCTCTGAACTGTGTGAATAAATATGAACAGAAAATGGCTGTTCTTTAACAAAAAGTTGTTCTTTAACATATTCATGAAAGTTAAGAATATGTTCATGAACATATCCATGGATATGTTTTATAAACATAATTCTTGATGTTTATGAACAATTGTACAAGAACGAAATTTGTTTATCCCATTACCAAACAATGACGACATTTGACCACTTTGTTGCAGACGACTCTAGAAAACATTGTGGGAAAAGGAGTTATTACTCTTAATGAGCAATAATATTACTCCTTTTTCCACAATGTTCTCTGCCCTTTCAGAAGATTATTTTTCAATTTCATCACATTTTGAAATGTTGTTAACAAACTCTCAATTTTTGACAGTCGAAAATTTGGCTTTTGGTAAAGGGTTATGGACCCTTTGTAGAGAAGTTTTTTGTGCTTATATTTAGTGACATATATATGGTCAGTTTTCTCATGAATAGTCTCAATTGTTTTGTGTAGTGAGAAATAGCTAATACAATGGGTTTAGGAAGAGGGAACTTTATGTTGTGAACAGAGATTTACTACTAACAAAATAATCACTTATAACAGTGAATGGCAATCTAGCTGTGTTATAAACTATCACAAACCTATTTACGTGTGTTAAAGGAAGATTACGCTGGATTTATGTGATTAAGTGGATTAATAAAGAATAAAAAAGGATCAGTCATGTATCAGGGAATGGTGCTGGCGGTGCATCCAAACAAGGACCAATTCTCCATGGTAAGTGTGAACTAATTGTCATTTTCTATTTGCATGCTTGAGGAATGAGATGAAGTCCTAGGCATGACTCGTCTTGCATTCTTTCCCAAGTTGCATGCATGAATTTCGGTGGTTTCATTAATATTTTTAGAAGAAAGTTAATTCCCAAAGGTAGGCAGGTGTTTTGGGGACCACATCAGTAGATTTCAGTTGACATGGCATTAAACATCATACAAATTATGTGGGAAAGCAGACATAAGCCATGAAAGTATGTTTTTTGCAGTATACTTCTCTGGATAGGCTAGTTGATTCCACTGATGACTGAAGTATTGTTGAAAATGATATAAAACATCAATTCAGCCAATCAGATTTATCCTTTCTCTTATTGATCAAAATGTTTATGCTGATTCAGATCAATTCATCAATGCAAGACTAAGATGGTTAGTCCCTCACAAAGAGGGGTCATTATCTTTGTCTTGCACTGAACCCTCAATTAATATGGTCTTCTTGGCTATTTAGTTCATACCAATTAGTGCACATGCAGACTTCCCAGAATTCCTCATTCATATAATCACGCAACAATCAATGTTATTGCAAAAAGGTGATAGCATGTCAATTTGGAGGCTTCTTCTTAGATTTGTTTTGTATTAGATTCTGCTCTCTGGCATAATGTGTTTTCCAGGTATTACATTTTTCAAGATAGACTATAATAATTCTTTGAATGTCTTCTACAGCAGGTAGCTGAGGACATGACATCAAAACCACAAAAAATATATTCCCTGAACAACTGCTTAAGAGGTTAATGAACAAACAAAATCATTGTAATTTAAGGGAAATATGATCATGATGTGCAAAAACTCTGTTTATCACTAAGGTTGAAAAGACTGTGTAGAAAATTAATTTAAACCATTCTTCCTTATTGCAGCTTGTGAATAGTCCAAATGGGCTAAGCAATATTACAAAGTGACACACATTGGAATGAGATGCTTCCAATGACATGTCACATTGCAATATTGTACTTTCAATTAGATACTATCAGTTTTTATCAATTTTGACTTACACATTTATTTTCGTTTGGTTGTTTAGTAAAATGGTACCCTGCAGGGTTAGATAACAGGCTCCCCCTGAAACGGTACCATCCCAATTAGAAAATTCTTCAAAATCATGCAGTTTTCGCAAAAATTCAAAGTCAAACCAGCTTTTTGGCTTCCCAATTCAGCCAATTCAGCGATGAAATTTCCCAAATTCAACAGGCTTGGGCCTCTTCCCAATTCAAGGAAAAAAGCCCTGCCCTGTACTGTACCAGATACATCAAAATGATGTACAATAGAGTAAGGGATTTAGGAATGTAACCACTATAATGTGGTGTGATGCCACCCTAGGGACAGTACCTGGTGCCAATGCCCGGGCTCCAGGTATGGTCATAATGCATTTTATCATTGGTGCCCTTTACCATGAGCTATTTAAAATGGTCATTGCACTGACTTAAAGGTGATTTTGATGCAAGTTCCAATATTAAAGGGTTATAGGGAAGTTGCTAGTTGTCAAGGAAATTCAATTAACTTTCCATTAGCCGAAAGTTTGAACTTCTGGTTTTGGGATGGAACCTAATCCTTAACCCATTACCAAACAATAACAACATTATACCAGTTTGTTGCAAACAACTCTGGAAAACATTGTGGAAAAAGGAGAAATTGCTCTTAGTGAGCAATATCTCCTTTTTTCCACAATGTTTTCTGCCCTATCAGAATATTAATTTTCAATTTCGCCACATTTTGAAATGTTATCTGCCAACTGTTTCAATTTGGGAGAGTCGAAAGTTTGATGTTTGGTAAAGGGTTAACAGTTTAAACTGAAGACTACACCAAGCAATTCTAGGAATTGCAAGCTCTGCTGTAGAGGACTGGTAAAGTATTGTGGTTAAAGGAGAAATAGACATAGCTCATAAATATTAACAATTGCCCTATTATAACAATGATTGTTTAATACCATAACATTCAAACATTATTTCTACTACATATCTTTAAACTGTTCCAATTAGGAACAGTACAAAAAGAATAAATCACCTGGTTATGGGTGAAGTTTGCTTGCTGCAGTCTTATGAAATAAATAATGGATTTTGCAGAAGAGATTGATTTTTGGCTGGCCTGCAATGTTATAAATCGTCAGGGATACTCCCTTCATTCCACATATGAAAGGTTCACTATGTATCTTAACCCTTTACCAAACAATAATGACATTTGACCAGTTTGTTGCAGACGACTCTGGAAAACATTGTGGGAAAAGGAAAAATTTCTCTTAACATGCAATTATTCCTTTTCCCACAATATTTTCAGCCCTATCAGAAGATTATTTTCCAATTTCATCACATTTTGGAATGTAGTCTGCAAACTGTTTCAATTTTTGACAGTCTTAGATTTGGCATTTGGTAAAGGGTGAAATGCTTCTGAAGGGTCCTGCGCAGCCAAGTGGTTAAGTTGACGGACTTAAACTTGGGGGTCCAGGGTTCGAGCCTCACTGCCACTCCAGTTTCATGAGAGTGACCTTTGGCAAGTCATTTCAGAGCCATAGCCTTATACTGATGGATCTCGGAAAGCCATTTCATAAAGATTCAGGTTTGTCTTGCATTGAGCCCTCAATATAAGCTGTTGTCATGTTTGCTTCACCCTCAGCAGACATTTGTCATTGTTAAGGGAATCTGACATTAAAAAAGGATAGTTTTAATTCTGCATGTTAGATTGGGGTGTTAGATCCATGTGCACTTTGGCTTAGTCTTAATGGATTAGAAAAACAATCAGAATAAAATCTCGCTTTTGATAAGCCATTGTTCAATATAGTACAGCACAGGTGGTTAACCAATTTGTCCCCAAAATCATTGACCAACCTCAGAAAGGTCAACTTAGTGTGAGTGAGAAAGTTATTATGCTGAATATGGTAATTTCATGTTAACTTGAGACTTCTTTTTGAATACCCCAGAGTACATCTATCGCATGTGGTAATATTTTGCCCAAATGTACTTAACATTTTTCTACTTTAGGAATGATGGCTATGAATGTTATCTAATGCATATATTCTTGGCAAATACCAAAGGTATGAAAAGGATTATCAAGTACTTTCAAGCTGGTGTTATTTAGAAGGGATTATAGAAAAGTTGTTTATCTTACTGCATAGATATATAGGTTAAGCTGATATTTATGTTCACCATATAACTGACATAACTGCATGTTATCTCTAAATGCCAGCTTGAACAGTTTGACTCCATAAAGTTTGATTTTAACCTTTAACTTAAGTGGAAAATTGTATTAACCCCAAATTGAAAGAAATAGTGGACAACAAAAAATTGCAGAGTATGATACATTTTTTGGCTGTGTAGAAACAATCTGTACAATTATTGCTCATTATGATCAATGCAGGGGTGGGGAAATCAATTGTGCTTGTTGACCAGCTTGTCCAAAGGCTTGCACGGACATTTTACTAAATCTTACAGTATAACTACTACAGGGACAAGTGGAGGAAAGGATTCGGCATAAAAATTTACAGGCAAGTAAATCAAAATCGGATCTCGCCACCCCTGTAATTATATTGGGTAAACATCATTGTGACAAAAGGATACGGTGTTTTCTGGAACATTTTATCATTTGGGCACATTGATCAATAACAAATCTTGAAACAATCAACTTTCTTGGCAACACATATTTAGGAAAGGTAACTCCAGTAGACCAAATGTTAACCTGATGCTGTTATATTTTACAGGATTTCTCTCCCTTTATTGAGTCAGCAAAGTAATGCTTCTGTCTTTGAAGGAATTTTTAATTCTAAACCATTGTAAGGTAGCAAAAGGTTTTGTAGGATGAATTATTTCCTCAACTCTTTACCCTGTCCTAAACAATAACGACATTTGACCGCTTTGTTGCAGACGACTTTAGAAATCATTGTGGGAAAAGAAGAAATTGTTCCATAAGAGCAATTTCTCCTTTTCCCACAATGTGTTCTGCCCTATCAGAAAATTATTTTCAAATTCCATCAAATTTTGAAATGTCATCTGCAAACTCTTTCAATTTGGGACAGTCGAATATTTGTCGTTTGGGAAAGGGTTAAGTCACAATAGTTTCCTACAAAATATCCATATAAGATTGTTTTTCTTAGTGTTGATTGTTTTTTATGGCTTTCAATTTTGACATGTCACAAATCAAAAATTAAGGAATGAGTTAAATGAGAGTAGATTCTGAAAAGGGCAAGATATTTCCTATTGAAATTAATTCAAAAAGATGTATATAAAAAAAATGATAATTGATTTGTATAGAATGTCCTACATTCAGTTCTGGCTCTATAATTATCTTATTATATTTACCTCTCAAGATGCATAATTCTGATCTCTGATTTTAACCCTTACAGTGCTGGAACTGACTTCATGCTTATGCAAACAGGTTAGATCCAGGCCAGCTGCCAAATAAATTGGTGACTGGCCTGTGATCTAACCTGTTTACTTCTCTGAGTATATTTCCTCATCAAAATAAAGCAGATATTTATGGTTTTGGAAAGCAAATTTATGACACAAAAATCTACTTAGGAAAATTACCCAGCCGTCTAAGGGTTAAGACTCTATTATCATTTTTCCTCAAGTCTGTAAAGGGAAAATTTAGGTAAAGACAAGTTAGTTGATTAAGGGTGTTTTTATAAGTCAACTGCTGGGGGTTGACAAATGATTGATAATATTTCATAAGGGATGGAATGCGGCTGGGATATTGGATGGTCTCTGAGAAAACTGGGCTTTATGATATATTCCCTATGAAGGGTTCATGCTTCAGACTTCATGAAAAATGAATGGCTGTTTGTGAATTCTAAAAACTTGTTCATGTTATTTAAGCAAATGGCAATAAACATCAAGAGCATGTTCATGAATGTGTTCATGAGTCTGTTATTGATGTTCATGAACATATTCTTTAAAATAATGTTCATGAACATGCATTTGTCATTCATGCCTGGTCTTGGAAGTTCATGAACACAGTTTTATGTACAGTTTTATGAACAGGTTTTCCCATTTTCCCAAAATAAAAAAATCAATAAAGTGGCTGTGAGAGATTGTACTAATTGAATGTAGGAGATTAATGTTGGCCTTCAATTAAACTAGTCTTCATGTTTTATCCAATTACAAAAACAGTACAGTGAACCCTCGTTTATCCGGACAGCGATTATCCGGATGTCTCGCAATCCGAACAAAATTGTAAGGGAACGGAATTATTGGACCAGTTTGTTGCAGACGACTTTTGAAAACATTGTGGGTAAAGGAGAAATGTTTTCTGCCATATCAGAAGATTATCTTTGAATTTCATCACGTTTTGATATGTCTTCTGCAAACTCTTTCAATTTGGGACGGACGACAATTTGAACATGCTCTGCTTCATTAGTCCGGATTATTCAGTAAACCGGACATTTTGTTGGGAACGGACGTGTTCGGATAAACGAGGGTTCACTGTATATGTGTCATAAAAAGTATGACTGAAATATTTTGACTGATATTGGTCTGTTAATATTGTGTCACAGTGAGCAATTATTTGTGACGATTAACCCATTACCAAACAATAACAACTTTTGACCAGTTTGTTGCAGACGACTCTGAAAATCATGGTGGGGCAAAGGAGAAATTGCTCTTAACAAGCAATTTCACTTTTCCCCATGATGCTTTCTGTCCTATCAGATTATTATTTTTCAATTTCATCACATTTTGAAATGTAGTCTGCATGTTATCTCTTTCAATTTGGGGCAGTCACAAATTTGGCGTTTGGTATAGGGTTAAGGGGTCATGCTTCAGAAATGATAATGGTAGTTAGCATGCAATTTTTTTAATCCAACACTTCTTTCTCACCTTGCAAACTGTTACTTACCTATACAGGTGATCATTGTGTTTTTCTTTGTCCGAGTACAATAAGTGTATATGTGTTATAATAGGTTAAATAAACAACAGTGATGCATTATGTCAAGTCTAAATCTGCATGTGGTGATGAAATATTGGTTGTGAAGGGGAGGTGGAATTAAGTTTCTGTTTCCTTCATGCATATTTATCCTTTAATTTCAGGTGTGGCGAAATATGGGTTTTTGTTTTCTTACTTGTAAATGCCAAATTTTTTTTTGCACTTGGCCATATAAATATTACTTAGTAAGTTTCCGTAAATAATCACTTGTCCGCTCAGGTTTTTCGACAAGCTGGGCAATACAGACAATCAATTATGCCAGCCCTGGTCTTTATACCATATCAACAGAGTTAATTGTAATCTACACCATAAAAAGCGTAACGCAATCTCTGAGATGTATGAAGGTTTTTCTTGTAGCAATCTATTTCCTTTCGATGTGTGTCATTTTGATACACCTGCAGCCTGCATTTTCAATTTGAAAATTTCAATTTTCCTTTCCTCAAAGTTTCCTTAAAGGTGTTTGAGAAAATTTGCAAGTCAATTGTTATATATGTCATTGAAACAATACAGTTTAGGTATTACTGTTTGATATACAGTTAGAAATAGGTAATGAAAGCATAATTTGTTAAGGAAGTGTCAATATATTAAAGTATGCACATCTATATGTGGTAGATCTCAAAACTGTTGCAACATTTTAGATTTTGATAGATAATTATTCATTGTAAACAGTCTCTAAACACGTTATTACAGCTCAATTTTTCTTCCGATGACTTTTTTCAGGGCATCTTATACAATAGAACAGGACTGGTGTTGTACAGTTGTAAAGAAATTAAGATTCAACTTCCAAATTCACTCACATCAGTGAACGAGCACCTTTAAACTAATAATATAGCATATAGAAATGTTAATCATGTTATATATGTTGCTCAACCTTTTGACCTATAACACATTACTATAAGAGGGAATTATTAGTTTATACATTATGTTTGATAAACATCCTACTTGTCACAATGTTTTGTAAACAATAGCCACCAAAGTGACTTCTTTATTTACGTTGTGGTTTATCATTTTCATTGGGGGTTCTGTGTGGCTTATTGGTAGAACTTTATACTTCCCCGACTTTGAACTAGGGGACCTGGGTAAATCGAGCCACACCAACACCTCTGATTTCATTGGAGTGGCCTTTGGCAAGTCACTTTAGAGCCCTAGCATAGGTCTGGTGGATCCAGGAAGCTGTAGGAGTCACAGGAATAAGCCTTTATCCTGTACCAAATGGTATATAGTAAATTTCATCTTGGGTTACCTGTTGGTGAAGTGTCATAAAGGACCTACCTGGCAAATTCACACTTGTAAATTGTAAATTGTAAATTACATTTAATGGAATGTATTTACCTCCTTTTATAATGTCTTTATTTTAGAATGTTTTCCAAATACATTTATTCTGTTTTGACCGACTGAAAGCAGACAAATTAAGGAATGACTAACTGAATGAGGAACTGCTCTTCAAAGGCAATTGTTGGTTTCTTCAGTCATCATGTTGTAAGTGCGTTTTATGGAGTATATATTGATGAGGGAACAGTATATCAATTCCCTCATGAAAGTATACTCCCTTTCAATGTGTCTGCACCCGAAAATTGGCAAATTCTTTATAAATAAAAGATAATCAAACATCTTTCCCAACTTATCCTTTTGTTACTATGGTTTGTTCATTTTACTAGGATAACAAAATAAATTTATTTTCATGTGTTATGACTATCATCTGCGCTTACTTTCAATTTGGACCAATCACAAAGTGCCCATATAAGGGAAAGGATTAATATATGCAGGAAGTGTAAGGTTTACATTATAAAGGGGGATCAGGTTGGATTAGGAAAAGTTATCATACAAGGTTATCACAATAAACACTGACATAGCCTGTTGTGCTTGGTTATAAGGATTTACTTGTATTCAATATTCATGTGTTTAGATGGATTCTTGAAGGTTGGGTATATTTTTGTTTAGATTATTTACCATTTTGGTAAATAGATCAATTTTTTATTATTATATATATACCTTTGTAGGTACAGAATATACATCTGAATGTATACCTGAAAGAAATGTTGGGTTTCTAATGAATGGTATGACAACTGCTCACTGACTGTGCCGAATGCCTAGAGCTGTTTTGATGGTATTCCTTCTCCTAGGTTCCCCTGGGAGAGTCTGAACTGACAACATACTGTTTTCCCAAGCCATTTCTTTTATGATTATTTATAACTCTAGGGTTTTGACCCAGTATAAGGCTTGGAATTAAAGGCTTGCCAATGTCACCATAGTATAGATAGTTGTGTTTGTGAACATTTCTCTATTTAATGGATGATTAGCGAAATTTGTTGCAAAAGACACCTTTTATACATTGACATGTAAACATGATAAAAGAAATGCAAGCTAGTTTGTGACTTGCATCTACAACTATAAAAGTTCTATGATGCAGGTTAAATGCAAGACTATAGTTGCTTTACTGTTGAAATGGTTTAAAACCCCAATTGAACAAAAAGCATGCTAACTTAATAGAAAGAGAGTATATAAGGCCCAGTATGTATATGTAATACGGTTTGTTTGGACTGTGGTAATTAAGAACATGTACAATATAAAGGTGAATAAATACATCCTGCGGTCATTGTGAATCATTATGGACTGCCTTAGAAAACCATACATCATCCCCTCCTTCTTTATAACTATAAAACCACTTCCTTCCTATGGGATTTTGAGATTGTACCACATTGGAATGGTCCAAGTGCTTGGCCTAGTGGTAAAGAGGATATTCTTTTAACCTGAGAGTTTTGGGTTTGAGCCACAATATTGGCGCTGCTGGATTCATGGGATTGTCATTTTGGCAAAACACTTTAGAGCCCTAGCTTTAGTACTGGGTACTTCCTTCCATACAAGCTATAATACAATTATTATAATGAAATTATTTTCATCCTTTCTTAACCCTTTCCCAAACAACAATTTTTCGACTGTCCCAAATTGAAAGAGTTTGCAGAGGACATTTCAAAATGTGATGAAATTTAAAAAAAAAATCTGAAAGGGCAGAAAACATTGTGGGAAAAGGAAAAATTGCTCGTTACAAGCAATTTCTCCTTTTCGCACAATGTTTTCTAAAGTCTTCTGCAACAATGTGGTCAAATGTCGCTATTGTTTGGGAAAGGATTAAGAGGAAAGCTACCAAAAACACTTTGACGAAATGGCAAATTATGTTGTGCTTGTCTTATTGGGTGAAAGAAAAATGCATAATAAGAAAAAATTTGCCACAAATTGGTTTGTTTTTTACCTTTCTCATTATTGTATGCTTATTTTTACACTACTGCTGCAGAAGGTTTTTAAGATGTGACAAGTCTGAGCAATTTCTTCTTTTGTCGGAATGTTATCAATATTACAGAGAGATGGATTTTTTTGTACTTAGGCTAAATTTGAATCGATCTCAAAAACACAAATCTTGAGGAGGTTGATATAGCTTCTGTTTTAAGTTGCTTTTTCACAGATGATAAAATTTTAATGGCGAAATAAAAATCTGTCAAAACAAAACCATTTTTGTATTTTTGAATAATAAACAATTTGAGGTAATCATTGAATACATATTTTTTAATCAATTCAGGAATAGTCAATAAATCGAAGTCTATGCGGTAGATCTCAAAATGTTTCACCACTTTTGGGTCAAAATACATATCATTTTACTGTATACAAGCTCTAAAAACTTAATACAAAGTATACAAATGACTAATCCCCAGTGTGTATCATACAGCAAAACAGCTGTTGTACTGAGTTTTATTGAAAAAAGTTTGAACTTCCGATTTCCTTTTAACATCTGTGGACAAATACTTGTTAAGGTGTGTGAAATGTGTAGTTTGAATGAATTGGATACATAACCCATACAAAACATATAACTATAAGATGAAACTTGGAGGATCATAAAGTGACACTTAATTATGTCGTCTACTAATGTTTTTTCATCTTGGCAAGTCACAAACTACTCATATGAGGTAAAGGGTTACCATTAAAACTATGATGATAAAGTCAAAGGTGTCAATGAGTAAATTGACCATGAACCACAAAATTGCCCTGTAATATCCTTTGAGTCATATCAAACATGATTTACTCACATTTCTCATAGTTTATACTCATTAAACTAATAGTTTTGCATGGCTAGATATACTTTATATAAAACTGAGGGGGGAATTCAATGCCGTGGAATGTATTGTTATTGTTGTGAATGTGGTGAAGTTAACTCTTTTAAAGCTGTGGCTTTTCTCTTTTGAGTTTTCATTTTTAAATGAATGAGGACTGATTGTAGCAGAACAGAAGTCATTAGATTTATAAAGTACAAAAACATTTGCAGTGACAAATTATGGAAACATATTCTAGAATCTGAAGTTGAGGATACAGATATTTTTTTAAGTGACATTTTTAGTACCATAAATGGTACACAAAGAAAGCTTTTATCTGAAGGATGAGATAAAGCTGGTGACAAATGCGGTGATACTAAAACAAACAGAAACATCTTTCTTTAGGATAGAATACATCTTTTGGTGACAAACCCATTACTGTATTTGATATATTTGTGACAAAATACAGAAAAAGACTTTAAGTTACAAAGAGAAAGGTATTTTTTTAAGGATAAATGAATCTTGTGGTGACAAATACAGTGTATTTTGTGAGAAATATAGCAATAGGCTTTATCATTAAGAAAAAGTCTGTTTTTGAGGATAAATATATCTTATGGTGACATTAATACAGTGTATTTATGTGACAAATACATTGATAGACTAAGTTACATGTATAGAGAAAAGTCTTTTATAAAAGTTTTATTTTGAGGATAAAGCATACAGGTTTCCGTGACAAATACAGTAACCAAGACAAAAGTCTGTTTTTGAGGATAGATAAATCTTGTGACAAATACAGTAAGGAATTGTTACACTGAGGAGGTGACTCTATACATGACTTTAACATACCAAGATGAAGGAAAGTGCCCCTAAATACTCGGTATGTTGCTTAATTGTGCCTTCATTGGCTATCTTGATGTCAACAATTTCTATTACAACGCTGGTTCTTACCCATATCATAATGTTTAATTATCTTTATAATACTATTTTTGTTTTTCAAATGCTGTTGTATCATGAATTGGAAATTAAAGTGTAAAGCGAGTGATTGATTTTGATTCATCATCATCAGCATATGGCATAGTAATGCTTTAAAGCACATGGACCAATGTCATGCATCATGTTGAGGGTTCAGTGCAAGACTATAATAAGTGCTTCACATTTCATGTTGAGGGTTCATTGCAAGACTATAATAAGTGCTTCACATTTCATGTTGAGGGTTCAGTGCAAGACTATAATAAGTGCTTCACAAATGTGAAGCAGTTACTATAGTCTTGCACTGAACCCTCAAATTATACTTAAGTGAACTCAATCTGAACTCAATGATTTACTGGGTATGTGTAACCACATAGATCCCTATTTTTATTTTTTGTAGTTTTTGCTTTTTTCTCTCTATTTCTTTTTGCACAGTGGATCATTTATTCTTCGACCATACTGTAGGAATATCAAAGTAAGCTACAAAGAGGTAATACCATAGGTTAAGACGATTTTATGATAGGCACCTTGATTGTTCATACCTTCAGAGGAAATAAAAGAATACTTGCTGTAGTAGTGTTATAGTGCAAGAAGAGAAATGAAACTATACGATGTTCTCTTTATCTAGTCTTGTGTTCAATGCAATACTATAGTAGGTCCTTCACAAATGTGAAGCCTTTTTCTTATAGTATTGCATTAAACCCTGGATGAGTGTTCTCCACAGATTCCCCCAGATGTTTAAGATATTTTCATGTGATAAAATACCTATGTGAGTAATGCCATACAAACATGTGCAAAACAACAGTCAAACCCCTTAGTCCATACCAAATGTCTAAGGCTGTCCAAATGTATAGCATTTTGAGTAGGGCTGGGACGGTTACTCGAGAACATGGGTACAGGCCCACTTCCTTGATTGCCAATCATAAACCGTTACTCTTTGTTATAATGATTGATACATGAAGTGCAATAAAATCTATACAACATATTTGTTTGAAAATCTGCACATTTAACAAACAAGCTTAAATGATCTGGTAAATGCGAAAATTAACTTTTGCAAAATAAACTCTTGAACCAGCTAACATCAATATATGTTATTATTGAACGTCTATTACAAGGTCATAATGTCTCTTGCCAGTGTTTTGGGTGGCCATTCTACATTTGTGAATCAATGGATAAATCTTTAAGTATTTTTTGGATCCATGCATTCTAAAGCAGTTGCATATTATAAATTCAATGTTTTGGAAAGAACATTTTCATTGTGGAGATTTGATATGTAGAAACCACCCTTGCAAAAGGAGAAATTTGGTCATACAGTGCATTTCTTCTCTCTTATTTTGTAATGTAATCTTGGATCTCTCAAAAACCTTTTGATGAGAATAAATAAGGTATAATTACTAAAATAATCAACACAAAAAAGAGAATGGATAACATTCACTTCCTTTAAAGTATTTACCTAGAAGACATTTTAATTGAAGCCATGGGTTATATGCTAAATGTTAACCCTACGAATACTGGGTAATTTTATGCAAATAGATTTTTATGTCGTCTGCATTAAACCTTTAACCTTAAATATCTGCTTATTTTTTATTATGAAAGATACTCAGAGTAGCAAATAGGTTAGATCACAGACCAGCCATCAATTTACATGGCGGCCGGCCTGGATCTTACATGTTTGCATAAGCATGAAGTCAGTTCCAGCACTGTAATGATTAAACATTTACCACTTTGATTTGATATGTTTTCAGGGTCTTCCCCAGGCCTTTTAAGCACTGAGGTACCCCAGCGCCTGAATTGATCTCAATGTGCTAAAAGTTTGACCACAGCGCTTTAAATTTGTCCCAAAGCCAGTCAACTCGCTTGTAAAATTGATTGTTCCATTGGATTTGGTTTAAAAATAGTTCTTATTTTAAAATGAAATGTATGGCAACTTATACCAAAAAATAATGACATCGCAATATTGTATTGTTTAAATCTATGTTAATAACCTATTAACATAGATCTTAATTACACAATATTCCCATTCTTATTAGCAATAAGTTTTATTTTGTAGAAAAGCCATACATTGTAACTATGAAGACTTTGATGGCAGAGTTGACTTCTTCGGCAAATGACCCAAAACTGGTAAAGGGGATTTTAATGAAGGATGCTGCAGGTGTGGTTTTACCCTGAGAATGCTGGGTAATTTTCTAAAAATAGTTTGTTATGTCGTCTGCTTTCAAAAACCTTAAATGTCTGCCTAATTTTGACGAAGAAAGATATCCAGAGTAGCGAACAGGTAAGATCACAGGCCAGCCGCCAATTTGCTTGGCGACTGGCCTGTATCTAACCTGTTTGCATTAGGATGAAGTCCGTTCAAGTACTATAAGGGTTAAATGAAAATCAAATGTTGGATCAACTGCCAAGAAAAATTCAAAAGAAGTTTCATCATTAATTGTTATACCAGGTAAATATCTTGTAAATTACAAAGCTAGACAGGTACAATGTGCCTTCTGATGCCAGGAAAAGACTCTTTGCTTTACCCTTTGCAATGATCATTTGCAATCTGTTGTGAAGATTTTATACCTATTCCTTTTGAAAGGAAATCATTTGATACTTTATGAGTAAAAAAAACATGCTTTTTATTGTCAGCTGGTTCTTGCTTTTATTGTTCTTGTTACTTATTTGAATCATTAATAGTCATATTTTATTATCATGTTTATTTCAAAAGAGTTTTATATGTCCTGAAAACAGATAAATTTATGATATTCTAATTGTTAAGCAATATGGAAGAAAAGAAAGTTATTTGGGACAAACGTCTATAATAATTATTTTGAAATTTGGAATATCAAAGCAATTTAAAAAAAAATGATTTCTTGATTTTTTCCCTTAAATTGTTGCAATTGTTTTAAAGCCCCCGACTGCATATGTTAAAATTAAATTCCTATGGAGAAATGGATATTGCATTTCAATTTTAACTCTACCTTGGTAACCCTTTTTACCTCTTATTAGATTATGGAATGGTCCAATTTCAAATCATTTGCAGACAACAACTTTCAAAGTCATTTTTTCATTTCAAACTGAGTTTGGAAAACATTGTGACCAAAAAGATGAATTGCTCATCATGAGCAATTCCTCTTTTTGTCACAATGTTTTTCTCAATTTTCACTAGCAGAAGCTATGATTATACCATGAGATGGGGTTAAAACAGTTCTCGGATGATGTTTTCCTCGATGTTTCCCCCATCAGCAACCAGCATATCAAATTGATCAGACAAGGTGTTGGTTCTTATATCTGAAAGGTTGCTAGAACACTTTCTTCTGGGTGTTTTCTCTGGAATAGGTTCACGCAAAGGTAAACTTGTTGTTTGTATTTATTTAATCCTTTACTAACCATTAGCACGATTTTATGGCTATTGGAGATTACTTTTGATATGATTGCGGTAAAATAAGAAATTGTTTGACGATAGTTTTCTTTCGTTTTCAACTTTTTGAGGCTAGCTTTTGCTGTTTTTAATTTCACTGAATTTGAGTTGCTGGAAAAGAAAGGTTTGATAAAATTGCTTAACGAAGTATAAATAACTTTTTCCACAGTTCTTTTGAGTTGCAGTTTTTCTGCAGTAGACAACTTGGAAAAATGATTTATTTTATATTGAATTAGTTTTCTCTGTTATGCAAGTTGTCAAGTGGATGCACTAATTTACTCAATATCACTTTACCTATCCTTAAAATAATTGATTTTAGGATTGTATAAGGTATTAGATGTTTGGGCTTCTAGGATTGTATAAGGTATTAGATGTTTGGGCTTTTAGGATTGTATAAGGTATTAGATGTTTGGGCTTTTAGGATTGTATAAGGTATTAGATGTTTGGGCTTTTAGGATTGTTTAAGGTATTAGATGTTTGGGCTTTTAGGATTGTATAAGGTATTAGATGTTTGGGCTTTTAGGATTGTATAAGGTATTAGATGTTTGGGCTTTTAGGGTTGTATAAGGTATTAGATGTTTGGGCTTTTAGGATTGTATAAGGTATTAGATGTTTGGGCTTCTAGGATTGTATAAGGTATTAGATGTTTGGGTTTTTAGGATTGTATAAGGTATTAGATGTTTGGGCTTTTAGGATTGTATAAAGTATTAGATGTTTGGGCTTTTAGGATTGTATAAGGTATTAGATGTTTGGGCTTTTCATTTTACTGATTCCTTAGTGATATATGTCTCTCAAACCTCTTTTGCTTTTCATGGAAAAGGAGGAATACCTTACGTCATTCCCCCATATGGGTGCTTGGTCCAAAATAAAAGTGACAGCAGCAAAGAAAATTTGATATTTTTTGTATGATATTTGAATAGAAACCATTGTGATTAAAGGATGAACTGTCATAGGATCAATTCATTGTTTTGTCCAAATTGTTCCTATGAATAATTAGCATTAGAAATAGAGAATAGATGGTTGTTGTCTTGAAACAGAAATGAGGTAAATTTTTTATTTTACACCAATTGTGAATCAAGCTTTCACAATTCAAATTATTTATCAATTTAAATAAATCATTATTGATTCTGCTTCATGGATACATAACCAGTACTTGCGCCAAATATGGATTAATGAAAGGTCACAAGGCATATCCTGCTTCTCGTGGGATTCAAACCTACGACCCATGTGTTCATAAGCCGCCACTCTACCCCTGAACCACTCTCTGTCAGAAATGTTATTGGGTAAGGTGAAAGGATATTATCTGGTCAACAGATTGCAAATCGAACAATAATCCATAGCAGAGTCTGGTAACTATTCTCATTCAAGACACCAACAATCTATTCTTTTTATACTGTTACCTATATGAAAAAGAAAACAAAAAAAGGGGGTACCGAAAAAAGGAAACAAAATGAATAAGTAATACAATCTTCACTGACTTCATGCTTATGCAAACAGGTTGGACCACAGGCCAGCCACCAAGTAAATTATCTATCCTCATCAAAATGAAGCAGATACTACGTGATGGATATCAAAAATATAAGGGTATCAAAAATGTTAGGATATTAGAAATGTTATACAGTTCATTTGTTATGGTATGTTAAATGCTCAGGATAAATGTCAAAGTGAGATATCACAGAGAAAGGATATAAATGATTTCTGATAGGGGACAGCAGTCCAGTCCTTATTCTATCAATTAACCCTTAGATCGCTGGGTAATTTTTTGAAAATTGATTTTTGTGTGGTCTGCTTTTCAAAAACCTGAAATGTCTGCTTGATTTTGATGAGGAAAGATACTCAGAGTATTAAGCAGACAGGTTATACCTCAGGCCAGCGGCCAATTAACATGGCGGCTGGCCTTACCTGTTTGCATAAGAATGGAGACGGTTCTAGCACTATAAGGGTTAAAGAATATAACTTCTGGTGGTCAAGACCAGTATTTAGCAAAAGATTCTTGATTATATTTCTACTGCAGACAACTGTATTTTGTTTCCAATTTCTTCATGAAAGGGAATAAGTGACCTGGTCCAAATAGATAGCTACAACAAATAACAAAATATAGCATGAACAGATTACATGTTCTTAAAGGTTGAAACCATTGAGACAAAAATATAACTTTATCATATGGGCAGGGATGTTAAAATCAATTATCTTTTATTGCCCAGCTTGTCCAAACGCCTTGAGGGTTTAGTGATTTTTTACAGAATTTTATAATAAAACCATTAAACAGCAAAGTGCAGAAGAAGATTTGGCATTTCCGTAGAAGGAAATAAAAATCAGATTTTGCCATCCCTGTTGGGGCAAGCCACAATTCATCCTTGTTTCACAGTTGTTTATAAAACACTTCCACAGCAGGTATATTCAAGAGACATATTATGGAGTAGGTGACAAAATACAGCGTATCTTGCAGATAATTTGTTTTCTATTAAAGTCAAAGAATCTGACAAAGGATTCATACTTTGGCAAATTAAAGGAGAAAGTGCCTTTATTTGTTTAAATTTCTTAAGAAATAACAGTTGTTAGAAAAAAGAGAAAAGCCTCATAAACCCTCTACATTCATGATACATGCAGCTATTTTTCAACGCTTTTGTAAAAGGATTGACTCCTCTTTTGTTATGATTTTAGTATTCAACAACTCAATTTGAGTAAGCCAAAAAGGTTAACTTAGAATGGGCAAGGCATAGCAGAAAAAACTTCCTGTAAAATGGTTTGTTTAAACAATGGCATGGCCAAAACTTAGAGCAGATTACCTGTGACGGATTGATTCAATGCTGACAATGAATGTCGATTTGTGATCTCGAAACTGGACCTCGCTCTAGTCCACAATAGACCCACACTTAGTGCTTTTAAAACTGTTTCTTACTCAAAACTTCCCTGTATTAAGTCTTTTTGGACATCACATCGTTTTTCAAAATCAAAGCAGAATTACTTCCCTTTATTAAATTAAGTGAAAATACTCATGGCCAAAACAGAGCAGATTTACCTCCCTTTATGAAGTCTGGCAAATGCCTTGGCCAAAAAACAGCAAATGACCTCCCTTTAACTATGACGGTGTCTTTGTATCAAGTATTATCTCTGCATGTTTTACATGCCATGCATTCCCCTAGATTGTTATCATGAAACACACTGTTTGTGTTCACACATAGTTATTCATTTATCTACTTGTTTTAGAGAGCATTTTGACGACATTTGGCATCAAAGAAAAACATCACCATAAGCAGTCTTCTTTTACTCCAAATTTTTTCAATTTGGATGGAATGAAATCATTTTACATTAAAAACATTTGCCATTTAGTCAATTAACCTTTGTGTAGTTGGCACATATTCATGTCTCTGAACCTGTAAAATGAGGGGAAGGAAGAATGGGTGAAATTCACCCACAGACTATTTGTGTCAGTGATATGAATCAAAAGGAAACATGATCTGGAATCTCTGTATACCATCCCTCATTCCCCTGAGAGAACATGAGAAATTGAAGGGAGGATCCTGCTAATGGAATCTAACGGTTGGCATTTTGCAAATGCCAATGAATTATGACTTCATTATTATTTTGAGAATTTGATGTCGTTTTGCAACATAATTGTTTGCTTTCTAAGGTTGTAAGTAAGAAATGAGTATATGCACCAAAAATCAAGGGTTCAATGCAATACTATAGTAAGTGCTTCATGTTTTGAAGCACTTACTAAAGTCTTGCATTGAACCCTCAAAATGTTTGTTTGTTTTTGTTTTGAGAACTACAGAGCATACAAACTAGGAAGTAATTTAAGATTCACCCCTCCACATATAAATGATAAGGTAGAGCATTCTTTTTGGCTTTGATTTAATCTTTGTTTCAAGTCTTGGCAACAATTCCTGGATATAATTAACCTTAATGGCATATTTTTGGTAAGAATAGAGAGCCAGTGCAATTTTATCAAGCTCGATTAACAAAGGTTGTGTCACTTGGATAATGAAACCATTCGTCTGGCTTTTAGCCCATAGGAGCCACTGCAGACTAGTGGTCAGAGTACTTGAAATCCAATGGCCACTTGCCTAGTGGGTTCAAATCCTGTTGATGGCATTTTGATTTTCATGCATGGACTGTGATAATCTCATGGCTGTCTTCAAGAATCCATCTTGACTGGCAGTTGAGCATGGAGGTTTTCTCCATCATAAAGATAAGGTAATTGTAACATAACTAAAGTGATGTTGAAGCAATGGAAAATACTCATTTAGAAAAAGAAACAAACTTATCCAATACAATGTGACTTTATTCTCTTTGTAATGTTGGCTGATACAAAGTCACTGAACATTAAGCACATGTACCATTGCTAGAGTCTTATTAAAGCCATCTGTTCCGTAGTTGATATAAGGTTACCAAATTATTCTTGCAAGAATGGAAAGAAATTGTACAATAAATTCCCAGCCAATGTATGTATGGTTCTTTTCCCCCCTGTAATAATTTTGATCTTAAGAGATATATTTTTGACAGATATATATCTTTAAGTCAAAGGTGAGCACCATAGATTCTGCTAGGTGTCCTGCGTGACTTACTGGTTCAGTTGGCGAACTTAAAACTCTTGATTGCCAGGTTCGATCCCCACCAGCACCTGATCTTGTGGGAGTGACCTTTTGCAAGTCACTTAAATCAGAGTCCTAGCCTTGTAATGGTGGATCCAGGAAATCTGTTACATGACCGAAAAACGCTGTTATAACTTAAAATAGCATTCATTCAAATAGATACAGCTGAGGGAGTATAATTTGGCAGTATACTCTTCAGAACTTTAGTTAAGTACTGGTAAATCCCAGGAAAGCCGTAATATAATGGGAGTATTGTTGATAAAGCATTTAACCCATGAAAAAGAAATGAAGGAAAATAAGATATTTGTTTTTGTACATTGGTTGTCTGTTATGGTAGGACACCCGTAATCTGTCATTTTGAAACTCTTTATTTGTCAGATTACTTGGGTTGCATTAATACATTGGTCGGTGCTGCAACTATTCAATTTACTCTGAATAGTTCCGGTCACAACCAATGTGAACTGAGAGAAATCCAACAAAAGAAATAGTTTGAAAATGGTGGATTATGGGTATTCTACCTTAAGTTCAATGGGCCAATTCTCCAGATAACCAGATTCCCTGGTCACACTATGCTTGCACCCTGATTGACAGGGAAACCCGCCCTCCCATCTTAATGGGTACGTCTGCTCTGGAAATAGTATTATAATTAATCCAGCCCTTCATATGTGAATTTGTGACTGGCCCAAATTGAAAGAAATTTTCCAATATAAAGCGCCAAAACACAATGAATAAATTGAAAAATATTTGAATTTTCTTTACAGTATTAGATGAAAGATGAAAAGGCCTTAATTGCTCGTTTTGAACAATTTATCCTTTTGTGACAGTGAATTTTGAAGTCTTTTGCATCTTTTTTCTTCAACCTCTGTTTTAAATGAAGCCTGCAATTAGTCTGTGGAACAATGGTTAATGAGCGGCCTTGTGATGGATTTAAGAAATGTGTGCAGAAGCTTAGTATTACCCTTTTCAAGACTCTCAAGAAAAGTGGCAAAAAACAAGTTATGGCTGGTCAGTTGAACAATGATTTGATATTAATAATTCAATTAACCACCTTTGGCAAGTTCAGTACAGGAAATGCACTTTATGGGTTATTATTAATAATTATTTTCAAATTGCAATAGTTTCGAAAGAAATAATCCATGCTTAAAAGAAAAGAGTTCTCTTTGGAAACTGATTAGAAATGTCTGAAACTTATTTCCTTATATTTATTTTCTCTCCAACTCCCATGATGTTAGTACTCGTAAGATTCGTCTTTAAGAGGCAATTCTTATGAGAACCCACAACATAGGGGTTTGATGAAAGTTTAAAAGGATGTTAACGAAATATCACCATGATTATTTGGAATTTTAAGCTGAAAGTTTCTGTGAAATTGTTTGATGATGGAGGTGAATAGGGAAAGGTCTGAGTATTATTGTGCATGTGAACAGTTGTCATTAGCAGGAAAGGGGATAGCTGGTATTTTGTACTTTTGTACACTAATTAAGGGATTGTTATGGACTTATTGGAGGTTAAAAGCCTTAGTTGCTTATTAAGATTAATTTTTTTTATGAAATAATTTTGCATACCAGGCACACATCATGAGAAAGGTATTTAGCTTGTATTGATTTTATTTGATTTTTTTTTCTTGACATCATCTTTTTTCGTATTTATGATTTTCAGATGTTTTTAGACTTAGTTTCAAAGGTCATATGCATCCAAGCCTGTTTGAGTTTAGAGTTCAATATTTCTAAACTTCTTTTGAGCCATGAACATGTGTTAACCCTTTACCAAATGCCGAATTTTGGACTGTCCCAAATTCAAAGAGTTTGCAGACAACATTTCAAAATTTAATGGAATTGAAAAAATAATCTTCTGATATGGCAGAAAACTTTGTGGGAAAAGGAGAAATAACTCAGTAAGAGCAATTTCTCCTTTGCCCACAATGTTTTCCAGAGTTGTCTGCAATAAACTGGTCAAATTTCGCTATTGTTTGGTAATGGGTTAAAGATTATGAACGTAATAATATGTTTCCATGTAAGAGGTGCTTTTCCACAGATGTGATGAAATTAAGAAGTTAGAATTGACAGTTTCCAATGGTTTAACCCATTACCAAACAATAACGACATTTGACCAGTTTGTTGCAGAGGACTCTGGAAAACGTGATGAAATTGAAAAATTAATCTACTGATAGGGCAGAAAACTTTTAGAGCAATTTCTCTTTTTCCCACAATGTTTTCTGTCCTATAAGAAGATTGTTTATAAATTTTATCACATTTCAAAATGTCGTCTGCAAACTCTTTCAATTGGGGACAATTGAAAATTTGTCGTTTGGTAAAGGGTTTTAGCGTGTATACAGTGATTTAAAATCTGTTTTTTATCAAAAGCCTGACATCGCTTTTGATATAACACAAACAGACTGTACATACTTAGATAATTTGATGCTTCCTGAATTAATTATGCTTTTGATAGCTAGTTTTAATTGTATATTATAACAAAACAAAAGCTGTACATAATGTAACAGTGTTTTATTTTGACTTTCAAATTGTTTCATCTATGCATGCCCCAGGGAAAGACTTTAAGAACTTATTCATGAACAATCATGGGTGTTAAATTCATAAAATCAGAACTCTCATTAAATTGAACACAGAATTGATGTACATGAACAAATTTTTGAAATTTCATGAACAAGTTAAGAATAACTTTATGTTCATGATTGGCAATTTAACGTTCAAGATGTTCATCAAGTTCCTTATGAGCAATTTATCCCTTTTTCACAATAGTGTCAATCCAGTACCATGATGTTAACAAGAAATTTTCAAACTGTCATTATCATCTTTTACTGCTACTTCTTTCAATTCAGACAAAAAATGCCACAAATTATGCTATGGGGGAATGAATCACAAAGGTGTTATAGATAATAGCAAATTTTGATTATCTCCCTTTTCTGTTCTTCTTCAGATTGCCAGATGGAGTAAACTATGGAAGCTCATACAGGATGGTGAATGTGACACTTGTGCTGACTTTGTGATAGACAGTGACCTTGACCTAGACGCAGATCCGACCTTTGACCTCAATGTCAAAAAGTTCCTGATGGATCGGTCCATTCTCAAAGTGCATCTGCCCAATGGGGGCTTCAACATGGTCAAATATGGCGACGCCACAGACGTCAAGGTGAGTGGAAATGTTGAAGTTAGTTTGGCTTAACTTCTTTTTTGGAAGTTTTGGCTTGTTTAAATTCAAAGAAAAAGCAGATGACAAGTGGAAGCATCAAATCTGCTTTTCCTTTGGGGAAATATGTGAAACCATTGTGATAACAGGCGAAATTGCTCATCATGAACAATTTCTCCTGTTATGAAAGTGGTTTCTTGAAGATTTTGCTTCAGGTGAATGAAAATGAGCACTTATAAAATAAGGCTAAAATACATTGAATCATAAGAAAAGTCTCATGGAGACGATTCTAATGGGTATCTACAATATAAGGTTTAGAAAACAACTAAAGGGGATACCAAAGAGAATTATCAAATGTTACTACAAGGCCTAGTGGTAAAGGTGTAGGCCTTGTGACATTGGGGCCATGGGTTCAATCCCTAGCACAGGCTATGGGATTTTCCATGGGTGTAGCCTAGGGCAAGATGCTGCAGAGTCATGTTTTGTAAAGCATACGACACAAAAATCTATATTTAGAAAATAACCCAGCATTCTAAGGGTTAACTTTAGTTTTCTGGTGCTAGTGGTGAGAACAAGATACTTTGATTCTTTATCGCCTACCTGAAATCTATGACATTTTTACTTTCACTAGGAACTATCCCGGCATGAACGTTTTTTTTACCTATTGATTGGCTGATAAGAAAATTCCGGGAGGCCTGATAATCTGTTCTATGTCATACTTTTTTTGTGTCAGATCCAAATTCAAGGCATCAATCAGTAGAAGGCAATTTTGATTGAGACCCCTTGTGAAAGATTCGAGAAATTATTCATTAAACTTCTTCAATGTTCATGAATGTAACATGGCTGTTCATAGATACAGAATGGTTTCATGAGTTTCAAAAATAGGTTCATGAACTTCAAGTACCAGTTCATGGATACATTCATGAACCTATTAATGATGTTCATGAACATGTTCTTGAAATTAATGAACAAGTTAAGCACATCTCTGTGTTCATGAATGGCCATTTAGTGTCCATGAATATCATGAAGTTCTTGAATCAGAGGAGAGCAGATGAGTACTGCTTGATTTAGATGGTCATGAATAAAGGTATCCCTGCTTATACGGACAGGTTGCTGATTGTCCTAACCAGCTTGATCAAGATTGGCAATTTGGCTTGCAAGCCCAGGGCATACTGTGCATCTCAAAATAGCTACTAATGGGTGTATTGCTGATTCATTGTCCAATCCAAATCCCAACCTTTTACTCCAAAATAAACCAAAAGACTCAACAACAGCATAAAGAAATACTTTCACAGCTTTGATGATGGATTGTTCATACAAAGAGCAAGATAAACTGACAAAATATCTCTTTATCTTTCTGTTGATGGACAAGACAGCATGAGCTATGTGGATTAGTGTTAGATGATTGATGGATGCTTGAGTCATAGGTAAACTTTACCTTGAACCTGGTCTAAAATACAACCATGATTTGGATTTGTCTGAACCCATTACCAAACAATAACGACATTTGATCAGTTTGTTGCAGTGGACTCTGGAAAACATTGGGGGGAAAGAAGAAATTGTTCTTAACAAGCAATTTCTCCTTTTCCCACAATGTTTTCAGCCCTATCAGAAGATTATTTTTCAATTTCATCACATTTTGAAATGTCGGCTGCAAACTCTTTCAATTTTGGACAGTTGAAAATTTGGTGTTTGGTAAAGGGTTATCCAAATGGTGTATCCCTAAATCATTGGTAGACTTAACCTTGAACCCCATGTACAATACAACCAATATCCTGATTATTCCAGGATCTATGTTAAATACAGGTTCTGCTTTGTCTTAACTGAGTGGTGTTTCCCTTAATCAAAAGTTTACTTAACCTTGAACCCCATGTACAATACAACCAAGATCCTGATTTGTTTTGGATGGCAGTTGAATGCTGCTAATGAAATGTGAACAGCAAGGGTAGTTCCATGCACTACCCTGATCTCCACACTTAGTTATACCATAAGATCTTGGGTCAAGATAGCCCTTGCTTAGGATTCAAAAATGTGTTCATGAACTGACATGAACAATAAGTGGCCATTCATAACACAAAATTGTTCATGAACATCTTCAATTTCAAGAATGTGCTTATATACATATTCATGAAGGTAAACATTTGCATGAATATGTTTGTGAACATGTTGATTGTATTAACATAAAAAAAGAAATCACATTATGGATGAAAATAGGCTGGTAACTGGTTTTCAATCAATGAATGCCAGTTTATCAATGCAGAAATCGTTTTGTTATACCCAATTGCTCATCATGAAAGCACATTATTTAATTTTATATATATATATGCTGTTGTCATCTACTGATCCTTTGACTTAAGACTAGTTCCATAATCTGAATGGGGGATGAAAAATTTTGCAAATGTCTGTAGGTTATTTTCTCAGAGAATGACCTAATTGAAAGTTAATTGAGTTTACCTTTGAAGTTGTTTTATGACCTAGCATATAATAGGATCCCATGATTGGTTAATTATTTTCTTGATAAAACAGATCTCTTTTCTATCAACCCATTCCTGGAGTCTAAAAGCTGATGGGTAAACCCCATTGGGATTCTTTAACCCTTTACCAAACGCCAAACTTTCGACTGTCACAATTTGAAAGAGTTTCCAGACGAGATTTCAAAATGTAATGAAATTTGAAAATAATCTTCTGATAGTGTGGAAAAACATTGTGGGAAAAGGAGAAATTCTTCGTTAAGAGCAATTTTTCCTTTTCCCACAATGTTTTCCCGAGTTGACTGCAACAAACTGGTGAAATGTCATCATTGTTTAGTAATGGGTTCAGTGAAGTGGATAGTCTAGTTAGATTGTCATAAGCTGTTTTAAAGACAACCCCAGGGAACAATTTAAGAATATTTCTTGAACTTCATGATTGTTCATGAATATTAAATGGCCGTTCATAAACACAGAATGTGGCAAGAACAGGCTCATGAACATCAAGTACAGGTTCATGAATTCATGAAGTATTTAACTCTGCGCCAGGGAATAATTAATACATGTATATAAAGTCGAACAATAAATTCTTTATTTTCGTTTTATATACATGATAAACACAATCATGTAAACAATTGATAATTTGTATTAGCCTTTACCAACATGTCTCCTTTTTTTCCAACAATATTTCCGAAACACCAGTTATATAAAACCCATATTCCTGGTAGATTGTTTGGTAATTGATTTAAACCAAGATTTATCATAAACCAAGGGTTAAGCCCAAGTACTACTGACATACTGAATGATAGATTGTTATTGACAGCCTCAAGATGGTCACAATTAGTTCCACGGTACACATAAATGATAAATATGCATTTGATGGGCCTGTTGGTCATTTGTTGGTAAATCTGAGGCCCTTTGTTTATCTTCCATTATATCACCTCTCTCTTCCCTCCTCCTGCAGACTTTTAAAGCAGTATCTTTACAGTTAACCCTTTACCAAATGCCAAATTTTCAACTGTCCCAAATTGAAAGAGTTTGCAGACGACATTTCAAAATGTGATGAAATTGAAAAATTATATTCTGATAGAGCAGAAAACATTGTGGGAAAAGGAGAAATTATTTGTTTGAAGAGTAATTTCTCCTTTTTCCACAAGGTTTTTGAGAGTTGTCTGCAACAAACTGATCAAATGTCGTTATTGTTTGGTAATGGGTTAAGAAAATCAATGCGCCGTTGAGAAACAGCCCCTGGGAAAAATTCAAGAACTTAACTCATGAAATTCATGAACATTCGTTAATGTTAAAAGACCATACATGATCACAAAGCTGTTGTTAACTTGTTCATGAATTTTAAAAACACGTTCATGAACACCAAGAATAGGTAATATGAAAAAGTGAGGAGAGATTAAGTGATATACACCTGTATTTGTCAATGTATTAATTTCCTCTATTAAATAATGAGAGATTAAGTGATAAACACCTGTATTTGTAAATGTAATAATTTCCTCTATTGAATAATGAGAGATGAAGTAATTCATTGGACAATGTATTCATTTCCTCTATGGAATAATGAAGAAAAATTAAGTAGATCTTGGTAAAAGTGATTATTTTCTGTAGGTAATGATGATAAGAAATTAAGAAATGCATTCAGAAAAGTGATTATTCTTCGATGGAATAATTAGGAGAGGTTTACTAATACATTGGTAAAAGTGAGTATTTCAACTATGGAATAGTGAGAAAAGATTAATTAATGTATTTGTAAATGGGATCATTTCCTCTATGGAATAGTGAGGAGAGATTAAGTAATACATTGGTTAAAGTGATCATTTCCTCTATGAAATAATGAGGAGAGATTAAGTAAAGCATTGGTAAATAGGGATTATAAGTTCTATGGAATAGTGAGAACAGATTAAGTAAAGCTTTGGTAAAAATGATGATTAATTTTCCTCTTTGGAAAAGTGAGAAGCGATTAAGTGATACATTGGTAAAAGTGAGGAGAGATTAGGTAAAGTATTGGTAAAAAGGGTGTCATCCAACGGTAATAGGGATTATTCCCCCTGAGGAATAGTGAGGAGAGATCAAGTAAAGCCAAGCATGGCACCAGTGACTATTTCCTCTATGGAATAACCAGAAGAGGTTACTGATATGTGCACTGCCTGCTTTAATCATATCTCGGAAACTGTGAACCATCTGACACTCTGTTGGCCATAAGGGTTGTTTATTTGTTTATATGAATTGCAATATAAAGACAGGCAGGTGGTTTTCTGCTAAAAGATAGCCACTGTACTGTTTCAAACATTCAAACAAAGCTGTGTAGATGGAAACTTTTGTGTTATTTACTTGTGAAACAAAAAACTTCCAAAGGAGTTTTGGAATACTAAATGGATTGATTAAAAACTTGCTGTGTCGTGCATAGATTTATGGCTTAGATCAATGGAATTTTGTTGAATTCACCTTTCTGGAGAGATCAGAAATTGTTCTTATAATGTAATGCCATAATAGTGGCCAATTGGATTACCCTTCATGTGCATATGATACACCAATTTAAAGTATACTATAGAATTGCATTGAACCTTCGATTGTTGTTACTGTTGTTCATAGCACACAGATGTATTTATGTGTAGGTGTGTGATTTATGACCAATACAACATGTTGTAGTTTACTACAGTATCATTGTGACACAATTATCTGACTGTTAAAAAGATATATTTTTGAGTGATGTTAAAGTCATTCTTCTGATGTTTTACTGTGGGAAAAGTATAAAATCATAGAGGAAATTATTCAGCAATCAAGCATGTTAGATGTCTGCTTATCTATTCTATGTATCGAAGGATCAAAGCATGACCCAAGTCATGGTAGTGCTAGATTTGAATATCATGAGAGGTTTTTATCTTGGTTGACTTACAGAATGCCTATGGTTCTACCCAACTTAAGGTAGAAAAGGTATAATCAACCATTTAGAAACTTTCTCGGATTACTTTGGTGGTTCTCGACATACCAAGGTCTGGGCCGACACTCTTCGCATTGAACCAAATAATTACTAGAAGTGTAAGGCAGAATGCATCTGGATAAGGGATCTCTGTGACCCAGTGGTTAGAGTACAGAACTGAAAATCACATGGCACCTCTCTGTGTGGGTTTGAATCCCAGTGACGGTATTTGGTTTTTCATTGGAGGTCGTCTCCCTGAATGTTAATGGTTCTACCTGGCTTAAACAGCCTTTATGGACAGTTGAATATGGGGTCTTCCTCCATCAATAAGAGTAGGGCATCCAAACATAACTGAAATAATGTTGATCTGATGTAAAACCATATATAAAAGAAAATGCATCAGGATAAATGCATTTATTACTGTGATACAATTTAAATACTGTTGAAAATAGTTAAAGCATCATCTACTTATCGAAGTCCTTTGTTGTGAGTAATCCCGAGAAAAATCAGACAACATGTGTTAAGTAGTTAAGAGGAAATGTAAGCAAATTGTCAGCTGCAATAAATCTCTTTATCTTATGCCTTGAATTACTGGTAATTGGGGAATTGCATCAAGCTTAATTGATTTCAGACAGCTGCTGTGTTCTATTGCATTGTGGTCCGGAACATCATCTAATTAACCCTTAGAATGCTGGTTAATTTTCTAAAAATAGATTTTTGTGTTGTCTGCCTTCCAAAAAACCTAAAATATCTGCTTAATTTTGATGAGGAAAGACACTCAGAGTAGCAAACAGGTTAGATCACAGGCCAACTGCCAATTAACTTGGCAGGTGGTCTGGATCCAACCTGTTTTGATAAGCATGAAGTCGGTTCCAGCGCTATAAAGGTTAAGTATTTGTTTCACTAGACACATTTTTTTCACAATTCATAAATTTTACAAGCAAACTGCTTTGTTTAAATCTACTCTAAAAGAAATGTATGAAATAGATAGTGATACAAAAGAGCTCTTTTTGTCAAGAATTCAGCGCAAAACTAGTCTAGGTTCTTTATGTTTGTCTTTTATCAAACCCTTTACATTTAGGCTGAAGCCTTTATCATGAAGATAACATTTCACAATGTCAATTCAATTTGTGAGTGTTAACTCTTTCGCTGCCAATTTTCTTGGAAAACAAACTTTTCAATGCCAATTGAATTCTCGGAAATCACAGAACAAAGCTTATATCTGTTTAAAGAACCATAAAAACATTTTGATATAAGGTTGAAATTTCAAACAAAGATTGCACATAAACTATTAAGTATATCAACCCATTACTAAACAAGAACAACATTTAACCACATTGTTGCAGACAACTCTGGAAAACATTGTGGGAAAAGAAGAAGTTTGTTATAATGTGCAATGTTTCTTTGTTCAACAATGTTTTCTGCCCTATCAGAAGAATATTTTCTAAATTCATCACATTTTGAAAGGTCCTCTGCAAACTCTTTCAATTTGGGACAATCTAGAATTTGGCGTTTGGTAAAGAGTTAAGTTGAAATTTCAAACAAAGATTGCACATGAACTGTTTAGTATATGAATATACTTAACAACATTCAGCCTTATTGGGTGACCTTGAGCTTTGATGACATTGACCTTTATGCTATGTCGCTAACTATGTTAACAAACAATGCAGAACTAAACTGCATTTTCAGTCGCCCATTGGCGATATTGGCATTTCACAGAAAGGTTCTGATCTGCAATATTTCAGTGAAAGAACAAGAACTATTGCTGAATTTTTTATATGAACAATGATTCAAATCCAGGGTTCAGCGCAAGACTATAGTAAGTGCTTCATAAACATGAAGCACTAATAGGCCTTTTCAGAAACGTGGTTTGTCTCCCTTTGTAAAATCGGGCCACATTCGGAATACCTCAACTTCCGGGTAGTAATCTCGAAAGAAGAATATGGACGCCAATATGGACAAAGGCAAAGAAAACGATCGCTATCGATCCGTTTTTTTAAATTTATAAGTTTCATGTGCCAAACTTAAAGATTTACATACGAAAACATTAACAGAATAATGTTTTGTTGGTTGTTGCCAAGCCTCGTTATAAAAAGAAATTAGATTAAATTGGATTAAATGAGACCCGAATAGCGCACCGCAGTTCAGTCAAAACATGACATTCCATGTGAAAAAGGCAAATAAGTATGTGTTTTTGTCTGAATTAAATCCTTTGACAGATTAAAAAAAAATGTGTTGATCGGCTGGTTGGTGTAAGGTAAGAATGAATGGAACATATTTCCAGAACGTTATTACAAATTTGCATGAAATTCGATTTACGGATTTTAAATAAAATAGAACAAACATCAACACATATGTCAATAATGTGTAGAGGTTATGTTCCTCCAATAAGTATGTATTCTCTTTTCTTTAAATTGAAATTCGTCATATATAATAAGTACCTAAAAAAGAGAATAATTTGTTATATAAGGTTCTTTGTCAGCCTACCTTTGATGATATATCGTATCCAAATATGAAGGGCTATGAAAGTCCTAGTCCGTTTTTTTCCACCTGAAACTTCATTCAAATAACACTCTCTGATTATAAGGGACACAGGGTTGTGGAGATCTTTGATATGTTAAAATATTGACCTCGGATAGCCAATGGTTAATTACACTATCTCTCGATCGGCTAAACAATAAAGGGTGTGACTAGATCATATTGTGCAAATGTGGCAGATTGGTGTTAATTTGCATCAAGACCCTTAATCCTTTTGACAGCCAAAGTTTGTTAATTGACCCTTTTAATGTAATTAAGTAGGAAAACTGGCAACAATCCATTGAATTCAAAAAAGATTACAAACGAGTAGATAATCATTTTAATGATATATAATTATAAAAAAAACTCAAGACATTGTTGAATAATTATGATTTAATCAAAACATTTCTACGCGACCAACTACATTAAAACCTTTTTTACCCGGAGATGAGGTCTATGATTTGAATAATTCGAAATATAGACGCTAAAGGTAAAATCAAAATTGAAACCATTCTTGTAAAAGGATATGTTGCAGTATAAAGTTTCGAATCTAATAGTTGTTAGGTCATTATATTCCGTTGTTTTTGCAATGGCAAATAAAAGAAATGTGTTTAATTTGCTTTCCCTTTAATTTAATTGCATCAATAGGGATTTTGTTTCATATAGAGCAATGTCAAACAATACAAAACGAACTTAACATACATGTCGGCAGATCAAGACATATAGGTTCAACAAATATGAAACGTAGGACGTAGGCAAATGAATTTTCTACATAAGGACTTCCCATTGCGTCTACACCCATTTCGTCTATAAGTCAAATTCCCATTTCGTCTACAACCCTTTATGTCTACAGATTGAATTTCCCAAAAGGTCTGCAGTTTAAAGAAATATTTTCATTTCATTTTCTATTGATTAAAATACCTTAAAAAGATTTAGATAATTCTGGTTCTGCATAATTTGTATATATATAATCATTATTTATATCTCATACATATACATAATCTATTTTTGCGTTTTATTTGTCCTTTTCTTATCTGGATCTACACATTATACATATTTTTCTTTCCCAACAACCCTCCTTAGAAAAAGTGATTATAGGTTGGATTGATTTTCACCTCAATTAGTGTCAAAAACAACTCAATTTACACGTGTAGGTGAGATGGAACTTCTGTCTGACATGGTGTGAAAATTGATAAAATAGACTGTAGACAAAATGGGAATAAACCTTGTACATAACAATACGACCTGACACTTGGTAACATATGGAATTAACATAATAAAGGGTTGGTGTGCATTTGGTCGGATAAAGAGGGTATCAAAAAGATCGTATATGTTATTTCCTACGTTATGCAGTTGACCAATAAAAGAAGCAATAAAACCCTCGACGTGAAAGATATGTATCGTTTTGAAGCTTGCCGAAATACACAGGCGCGCATCACATCATGTTGTGTTGACACATAGTTGTGTGTTTTATGGCTTCGAGGCATGCCATTGGTTGCTTTATAATGACGGAATCGTATTTTGATTGGCATAGCAAAGTCAGCTTAGGATAAATTGGTCTGCTTGAAGAGTCTCGGAAACAATTATTCTAAGTAGAGTGAATGGTAGAGATATGTTTTTTGAATCAGAGGAATCTAACATTGACTCGGTATGTGTTATTATTGTTGAAGTCCGACCATTAAACATGAATAAAATCAATTCCATAATATCTTATAAATTAACTTTTGTTTGTCACACTTATGGGACATAATTTGATGGAACGTCCCATTAATATGTTGAACATTTATTAAGTAGATTTGATCAGCTTGCATCATATCATCTGATCATTGTGTTTGCATTAACATGCTACAATTAAGATCATTTGAAAATAAAAATGGATTTTTAATAATGTCATCATAAGTTGAGGCAATCATCCAACAGATCTACAATGTATTCTATAGTTTCTCACTTAAAATGAATCGCAACAGTGTAACCGCGTGGGTATACACTGTTTTATCTCGGGAAACGGGGTAAAATGTCCGCAAGAGAGTAAACACAAAGTAAGGATATACTTTGATATTTCCCCTCCTCAACAATTTTTCGAATGTAGTTTGTACTAACATGATATTCGACGGCATTGTTCAAATACCCGCAGCAGTTTATCTATGTTTCTCAATGTCAGCTGTTATTATTTAATACCCGGAAGTCTTAAACCGGAAACTGCCGAAAATTTCGTATCTCCGAATAAGAGTATTCAAGGGCAGATAACAACACTTTCTGAAAAGGCCTATACTATAGTCATGCACTGAACCTTCGTTAGTTAGATTTATTATTTTAAGCAGAGTACGGTTTTGGTTTTTGTAGCCTCATGGTTGTTTTTTGGATGTAATGAACTATTATCTTAAAACAAAGCCAAGTTTGTTAATTATCATATGCAAGGAATTTTTACCAGTAATTAGATGTAATTACATGTATACTAATGAGACACTGATCAGTATGTTAGAAAATGACACTGTTGAACTGTTCCCTGTTCTAACTAAATAGAAGTACCAGGTATTTGGAATAATAACATAATCAAAATGACATGAAAGAAAGAACTGTCAACTAAAGTCCCAGCTTATAAGAAATAATACAATGCATTAGTTATTTTTTTTACATGCATATCATTGACAAGGAAGAAAAGGATTAATGAAATATTAATGCATTACATTTGCAGGTATCAAAACCTTTAACCCCATTGTTAAATATTTGTGATAGGTCCAAAATGAACGCTTCAGCTAGACAATTGTTAAATGTAGGCTTAGATATTGATCTCATGCTGCAATTAAAAGCTATGTTACAAACTATTATAATTACTTGTCTATTTGCTGTCTATTTGTCTCATTGTTTTTCACATTTTTTGTAGTCGCTTTTAGTTACTAGAATGCTTTCATATCATGAAGTGTGATTTATTGGAAGACTATTTAGAGGAAAAGGGTTTAAATTGGATATGTCAATTACATAACGTCAATGGTATAAATGTTCTCCATAAAAATGAATAATTCATGAGTCTGTATAGGCCAGAAAACATTAACCAATTTTGTCTACAGCTCTCGGTGCAAAGAATTTAGGATTTGCACTAAACTTTTAAAGGTGCATGAACAAATCAGATTTTAAGATGGGTTTACACTTGTAATAATCATATTCTAAAGGAGAAATTCTTTTGATCAACTATCATATCAAACTTTTTGCTTTGAGATTCAGTTATGTAATATGTGTTGTCTACGGATTGAAAGAGTAATGATTATAAATGTCATTTGCTATGAGCAGGTTTTAGATCTGCTCATGAATTAGATAGCTTTGGCATTTAATGATGACTTCATTTAAAATGAATACATTAAAACACCAGCAGCATATAGAAAATTTTGATACTCCAAATGAAAAGCATTAACAAATAACAAAATCTAGCTGGACAAATACAACAAAGGTTTTCTTTATAAATTGCTTAGAAACTAGAAACCATTCTGACATAAGAAGAATTTCCTCTTTTATCTAATGGTTTTTTATGCCGTTTGTAGCTTTTACATCAAAGTAAGGTAAAACGGAGTACAGGGTTTAAACATGCAAGGTATTACAGCCAGTATTATTAATGCAACCTGGATAAATAGTTACTCATGGTGAAGTTTGTAGTAAAACTTTTGGATTGAATGAAATATTTATGAATGGGATGCTGGTTTTCGGAAGGGGAAGCCTCAGGTGTAGTGTAGTTGGGCTGATTGTGCCATAGCTTCACATTTACTATGTTGACTTCCTTCGGAACACATGGATGGATGCTGTGTAATGTTGTGTAATGGAGTAATTGAAGTTTGTGTGCAGTTATTTGTAGTTTGTAGCACCCCTTACCGAGTTTGATTGTGTTTTTGTGAGTAGTTTGATTATCAATACCAGGAATTAAGACGCTTGTTTGTGAATAAGAAATCGGAATTAAATTGTGCAGGTTGGCAGAGGAAAGGTTAAAATGCAAGGATGTAGTGTGCGTTTTGCATTTATGAACCTTTGATAGATTGAAATGGGTAAACTTATATAACATGCCTTAACACATTGCCATACAATAATGACATTTGACAAGTTTGTTGCAGACGACTCTTGAAAACATTGTGGACAAGGTGAATTTGCTCTTAACTAGCAATTTCTCCTTTTCCCACACTGCTTTCTGCCCTATCAGAAGATTATCTTTCAATTACAGCACATTTCGAACTGTTGGTCTTCAAACTCTTTCAATTTGGGACAGTCAAAATTTGGTGTTTGGTAAAGGGTTATATGCATAACTATAGTGTGTACTTAATGTTTGTGAAGCACTTACTATAGTCTTGCATTGAACCATTGAAATATTGTTTTATGTTCATTCATTTTTTGGCACAAATTCCATAACGAGGGTTCAATTATGATTATGAAGAAATTGCTATAGTCTTGCATTTAACCCTTGATATGTTGAAACGAGTAAATCGATGACATACATATCACACACCTTGATCTTTAACTACCAGTTCAAATTGTAAGGGTGTCATTAGTTGTCTACATCTGTAGAAACTCCTTCGTGGTCATTACAGAACTGATTGGGGAACCATAGCTCTCCTATGACTCATTTAACCTTTCTTGAAAGGAAGATTTGGGGTTGATTCAAACTCAAATTGAAGTTACCAATTTATTTCATTGAAAGTAAATTTCTTCTCGTAAAATTGAAAATATTTGCAGACGAATATAAAAAGTTTTGATATGAATTTGGAAGAAATTGTTTCCTCAGGTAAACTTTTAATGAGATAGTTTTTTATGAACAAAGGAAATGTTGCTCTTATGATTTCTGTTTTTGCAAGTCCCAAATTCCCATAAGGAATGAATCGGTTAACACTATCAGTAAAGTAAACAATCCTGGAAGAGTGTTAATAATGTTAATTGACACTATTGTCATTTGTTGCAGGGTTACAGAAACTGTCTAGAGTAGAATACATATTCAGTGTTTAACATGTATTATTTTCAAAAGCTATAGAACAAAGCAATAAGGGTCCTATGTGGCTCAGTGGTGAAGGTCGCTGACTTAGAATCTGGGGGCCCTAAGTTTAAGCCCCACTGACACCTCTGGTTCCGTGAGAGTGACCTTTGGCAAGTCACTTCAGAGCCCTATTCTAGTACTGGTGGACCTAGGAAAGCTGTTACATGACTGAAAAATTGTTGACATGGCTTTAAACACTATACAACTAGATTAAAGTAGAGATTTTGGCCACTGATTACAACCTTCCTGTATAGACCATTTTAATGAGTACCTACAAGGTCTAGAGAAACAATGAAGACATTAGCTTCAGGAATACATCTCTCACCTAGACGTCTGAAGGAAAAACACAGTCATTTGAACTCTAGTGTGTTCTATTGTGTTATCATGTTACTAAACTCAATCAATGTGTAATGACAATGACATCAATGGAGACAGATGCCTTGATTTGTTTGGTATTTATTTAAGACGCTGTTCATTTAGGGTTCACTCCTTGGTGGGATAGTTGCTTATTTTCAAGTGATGGAATACATTAGAGAATTAATGTCACAAAAGGAGTAGTGGCTCATTACGTAATCATATCATATCTATGTTAATCAACCCTAAGAATGCTGGGTAATATATTTTTGTGTCACCTGCTTTCCAAAATCTTAAATATCTGCTTCATTTTTATGAGAAAGGATACTCAGAGTAGCAGACAGGTTAAATTACAGGCCAGCCGTCAATTTGCTTGGCGGTTGGCCTGTGATCTAACCTGTTTGCATAAGCATGAAGTCGGTTCTAGCACTATAAGTGTTAAAGAGTTTAATCATAATGGAACCTTAAACAGCTTTTGTATGCTAGGGCTCTAAAATAAGTTCCTGCAACTTAGATTAATCACTCTCGCTTATGCTTAATGGAAGCTAATAGTCCTCACTCAAAAACTGATGCATGGTTTCAAAATGATAGTGGTCTTAATGATAGTTTAAAAATACGGTTTATTTCTTTTGTCACAACACCCCCAGAAAAGTGTTTGGCATAGCCTCTCTGTAGTGGGGAAGGGTTGCAGGTTTGCAAAATAGATCAGATAGTAAATAATCCAATTGCTGCTAATTACAGAATGTTCCCAGGAAACAGACAGTAAAGTGTTAATGCTCATGCAACTCAGAGCTAATGCAAAATGGTTAACTTTTTGCTTAATAAGGAGATTTTGTGCATTTTTAAATGCCATTGAAAAAAAACAACCTTTGAAATCATTGAGATAAAAGGAGGGTTTGCTCATCCCGAGCAAACCCTCCTTTTATCACAATGATTTCATTGATGATTCTATATTTAGGTATGCAATTTTTCATTGATTTTCTATTGTCTGTTAGAGAAATACTGTAAATCGTGGGCACAATGCAAGACTATAGTAAGTCCTTCACATTTGTTTACGACATACATGTACTACAGTCCTGCATTGAACTCTTGAAACATTATCGGCTCAGATGAATCAATTCTCTGAGGTAATGGAAGTGTTGAATCTTTATTCCTTTGTGATTTAAACCATTGTTCTTGCTGCAACCCTTTCTAGAAGAAGGATATTAAAGTGCTTTAGAAACAAAAAACACACAAAGGAGAATTAAATCAATGATGGTAAAGCTGGGTGCCTGTGTTTTTGGATAGAATGTGTTATGAGATGTACTTTCTTAGAGTATGTACTCATTAATGGTCATGGAACAACAATTAAGTGATGAGAATCAGTTTTCTGATGTTTCAGTACATGTATTATGTACTCCACAATACAATGAAACAAATTGATTCTTCAGTACTACTTGGGATAGATTTCCACACCCTATCTCTGGTCAAATGGCTCCAGCATTTTTGGCAGTAAAGTGTTATGAAATGTCAAATTTATATCATCCAAGATGTGCTCGTTATGGGATAAGTGATGTGAATCAGTGTTCAGATGCTTGAGTGTACAAATAGGTGTCCAAGTATTGTGAAACAGATTGGCTCCAAAGTATCATTTGGGATAGATTGCTTCATGTGTGCTTTTTAATTTTGATAGGTTAAATGATGTGAACTAAGTAAAGATTTGGTACTGAAATAGGTTAAATGGTGTGAACAATGTAAAGATTTGGTACTGAAATAGGTTAAATGGTGTGAACAATGTAAAGATTTGGTACTGAAATAGGTTAAATGGTGTGAACAATGTAAAGATTTGGTACTGAAATAGGTTAAATGGTGTGAACAATGTAAAGATTTGGTACTGAAATAGGTTAAATGGTGTGAACAAAGTAAAGATTGGATATACATAGATTCGGTATTACTGGATATATTTTCCCCGACCCACATGGTGTTCACAATGCAGAACTACGACTTTCTGGAACCAGCTGTGCTGGTGATAAATGTTGGACTATTCACCAGTATGGTGGTACTTGATGATGGCCGACTGTATGTTGAGGTAGGTAACCAGTGTAACCAATCGGAACTCTTCGGGTATTTCCGTGAGCTGTGAAATACACCTCGGATATAAGTGTAGGGTTACAATTTTTCGGGTAAATCGGCATCCGCCGATGAACACCTTTTCTAAGCGTGCATATTAAGTAGTTCAATGTGTATGGAAGTGTTGGACATCCTTTTAATCACTTTTGATCAGTAACTCATACCAAATGGCGAACTTGTTGTTGTGACATGTATATATTTGTTTCCCTTATCAAATTCAACGACTTTTTGGATTTTACAGTCAAGATCTATTTTTAGAAACGAAAGAAAGTGACGTCATTCTCGCGGGAAACAATATGGCGTCATCCCTATTATTTCAGAGGTGTTTTCTATTGGATAAACCCGATGTGCTCAGATTGCAGTGTAACCTGTTTATCCCTTGTGGTCCTGTTTGACCCAGTGGATAAAGGGGGGTGTCCATGACCTTGTGGTAAGAGAACTGGGTACCGTTTTATTAAATAAAATACGGAAAATATTTGCGTACGTCATAACTGATAAACATGGATAGCATCTTCAATGAAAGTACAATATTGCAATGTGACACGTTATTGGGAGCGTCTCGGAGAAATTAGGAGAATTTTTGTTTTAGACTTACACAATTTTTAAGCGTACACTGTTTAGTAAACGGTACCCAGAACTTGAAATCACATGGTACTTGAAATCACATGGTCCTTCTTTGTGTGGGTTCAAATCCCAGAAACGACCCTGCAGAGAATTTCAAGTCGAGGGATGTTTATCTGTAAAACTGGGTTAAAGACAAAAACCTTGACTCGAAATTATCTGCAGGATCTTGGAGCTAACAATAAGCCCAAAATGGAAACATTATTCTCTGGTGGTTTTTGAAAATTGATAGTCGTATATGAAATAGTGGAAAACAAAAGTTTTCTGTGGAAAAATGCATAAATACTTGCTCTTTCATTGTGTTTTACATAATGAAATGATAAGCATTGATCACATGATTACCCGGCCTGTTTGACTTAACCGAAATGTTGTTGACTCTGTGTGAATCCACATATTACAAAAAAATAAATACCTTTCTCTCTCTATATATCAAGGGTTCAATGCAAGACTATAGTAAGTGCTTCATAAGCATGAAGCACTTACTATATACCGGTAGTATTGCATTTAACCCTTGATATTGTGTTTGAATGAGTTTGCAGGGGTGAGCATTGTAACTGTAAAGAATGCCTCACCATTGCTTGTTGCAAAAGAAGTTGTAAATACTTAGAGATACAAGATCTACTTCCACTCAATGTGCAGCTACTCATTGATCAGCCAACATCAAGGATTCACTTCCAGACTATAATAACTACTTCACATGCATGGAGCATTAACTCTAGTCTTACATTGATCTCTCTGGTGTGCTGATAGAAATGAATGAGGCTTTGTGCTTCTGTCATTAATACTGACTTGTTTGTGTTAGGATCGTTTTCCAGATGATGCGATGTAACTTGAAGCAAACATAACATAAATTGAATGTTGCTTCATCATAAAAGCTCTGTTTGTTTTTCATAGAAATATCTTTGCAGGGTTTTAGTGTATCAACATCAGTAACTATTGTAATTGAGGGGCCTCCGTGGCCTAGTGGTTAGAGTACAGAACTTGAAATCACATGGCCCCTCTCAGCGTGGGTTCAAATCCTGAGAGGGATATGGATTTTCATGAGAGGCAGTCTCCCGACTGACTTACGGAATGCCGATGGTTCTACCCACCTTGACCAGCCCTTGTGGGCAGTTGAGTATGGGGTCTTCATCCATCATTAAGAGTCGGGCATCGCTACATAACTGAAATAATGTTGATGTGATGTAAAACCCAAATAAAAAAAAAAAAAAATTGTAATTGATATATTCTATATTGTTGCACAGCCGTGTTATCCAGTTCTCTGTTCAGAATAAATTTGCTGCAGACATGATGAAGACACTATTATTAAAGTGAAGGATAAAAAACATGGATTTGAAACCTTTTGTGTATTGCATACTTGACTAATTAATAGAGATTATCAAGACATAAAAAAGAATTTGCTCATGGCAAGCACATTCTTTTTATTTCTTAATGATTTTAAATTGTCTTCTGCCGCAAGTAAGTCAAATGCCGTCTGTATTTGCAAAAGGGTTAACCCTTATTGTGCTGAAACCAACATCATGCCTATGCAAATAAGTTAGATCCAAGCCAGCCGTCAAGTTAGTTGGCATCTGGCCTGTGATCTTACCTGTTTGTTACTCTGAGTATCTTTCTTCATCAAAATTATGAAGGTTTTGAAAAGCAGACGACACAAAAATCTACTCTTTGAAAATTACCAAGCATTCTAAGGGTTAATGTAGTCTGCTGAAGATTTGGTGAAGCCTATAAGAAACATTGAAACAAAAACTTCACTGTTATGAATACGCTTGGATACAGCCATGTCAAATTGATTTCAAATTATCTTCTGCTGCAAATAAATCAAATGTCATCTGTATTTGAAAAAGGGTAATGCAGTTTGCTGAAATGTTGAGAGGTCTTAAGGATATTGTAAAACAAAAACATCACTGTTGCATATAGACAGCTTCGTTACAGCCTGGTTTGCTTAAGTGAAAAACGGATAATGTAACTGCAAGGCTGTTTCACCTCAAATTACTTAACTTTAACATGATGATCAAATTCCTTTTTGTCATAATGATTCCAAATTATCTGCTGCTGCAAGTAAGTCGAATGTCGTCTGTATTTGTAAATGGTAAATGCAGTCTGTTGCAGATTTGGTGAAGCCTATAAAAACCTGAAATGAATCATTCACTGTTGTATAGACAGCTTGGTTACAGCCTGGTATGTGAAATGTGAAAGACAGATTATGTAACTGCAAGGCTGTTTCACCTCAAATTACTTGACTTTCCTCTTGCCATTAATAACATTGCATAGTTTTAGATATCTGGATGGGAAACATTAATGTTTTAGTGGCACATTTATTTTCTCCCCTGCAAATAGTTTGATGATTTTTAGCTCACCTCTGAGCTCTGCTCAGGGTGAGCTTTTAAGATACTTGAATGTGCGTGCGTGCGTGCGTGCGTGCGTGCGTGCGTGCGTCGTCAACAATTTCAGCGTTTACACTCTAGAAGCCACATTTTTGGCCCATTCTTCCTGATACTTGCTGAGGATGTTTACCTTGATGATATCTCGATCGAGTTCGATTATGGGTGGGGTGGGGTCAAAAAGTAGGTCACTAGGTCAAATCTTAGTAAAACCTTGTTTACACTCTAGAAGCCACATTTTCTGCCTAATCTTGATCAAACTTGCTCAGGATAATAACCTTGATGATATCTCAATAGAGTTTGATCATGGCTGGTGTGGGGTCAAAAAGTAGGTCACTAGGTCAAATCTTTGAAAAATCTTGTTTACACTCTAGAAGTCACATTTTCTGACCAATCTTGATAAAACTTGCTCAGACTGGTAACCTTGATGGCATCTTGATCGAGTTTGAACATGGGTAGTGTGGGTCAAAAAGTAGGTCACTAGGTCAAATCTTAGTAAAATCTTATTTACACTCTAGAGGCAATGAAAGCTACATTTTCAGCCCAATTTGATAAAACTTGCTCAAAATGATCAACCTGTTATATCTCAACCAAGTCAGTTTATGAGTAACTTGGGGTCAAAAGTAGATCACTTTCAAATTTAGACAAATCTTGTCCATTACTCATGTGTTACATTGTTGTAACCAACACTTTACAAGTGTCAGGGGAGCGATCCAGGACCCTCAGGGTCTTCTTGTTCTAAATAAGCACAGTCAATTTTGTTTTAACTCTTTAAGGTATAGAGATAAGACTTATCAGTGGCACCATAGGTATAAACCATCCAATTATCGGAGATCATTAACGCATACATAATCAGTCACCCTAGGTACCTATTTGCACATGATTATCTCCGATAATTGTCACTGATTGGGGTACTGTTAATCAAACCAAAATTAATGCAATTTTCGTTAATCCAATAGATTTTCGCAGAGAATAAAGGACGAGAACAAAATTTCCTTTGAGTTGATGGTTTTTTTCTGCTTTTAGTGATACATACATATCAGACTTCACAAAACTTTTCAGGTCCACAGGTCAATTTCGGACTGATAGGCAGTCATTTACTGTCAGTCCAAAATGAAATCTGTCAGTCAGAAAATAGGGAGGGAAGGAACAACAACAACAATAAAAAATGTAATATATAGATGATCATTTAAATACAAAGATACATAAGATCATTGGAATATTTAATGGTAATCATTCTTATTCTCTAACATACAAAATTATTTTTTCAAAATTGATTAACTCATTTTGATGATCAAGTTATGTCATCTTCATCTGCTCAACATAAAGATGCTGCTGCAGGTAAAGTCTTAGCCTTTGTTGCAAGCTTAGCATATGACATTTCAAAATGTGATGAAATTGGAAAATAATCTTCACATAGGGCATAAAACATTGTGGGAAAAGGAAAAATTGTTTGTTACAAGCAATTTTTCCTTTTCCCAAAATGTTTACCAGAGTCGTCTGCAACAAAGTGGTTAAATGTCATTATTGTTTGGTAATGGGTTAAGCCAATTTATTCCTTACTTCTCAAACCTTTGAGACAAGAAAATTCTTTTATGATGTATTCGGAGATAAAATAAACTTTTCATTGTTTATATTTTCAGGACATCATCAGACTAGTGGTTGGTCGACTGGCGGCTGGTGACCGGTTTTTCGGGAAATGTTTCGCTTTAAAACTTGTACACACAAAGTCCAAGATGTCATTCTGGCTCCACAATAACCTTACCATGTACCAGGTCAAACAAAAATACGAAGCTTCGAAACCACCCGATGAATGGAGGTAGGATTTGTTACGTTATCACATATAATTCTTGATACCTTGTTGTTTTTAAGGTTTAAACACATTGTGCCAGATGGATTAGTTGCTCATTAAGGGGCTTTCGATTCCTTTGTAATAGTTTTTTTCTAAAATCATTATTAATTTATAAATGAATTGTGCTTCTGCATCTTTAAAACTTTCTTCCATATTTTCCGTCACCAAACCTCCCACCTCCCTCCAAAGGAATTTGTGACAGCTCAAAATGAAAGAAAGGCAAACAACCAAAAAAAGCATGAAGAAAACTCATTTTCTTAAAGGCACACCAAAGGAGAGGAGTACAACTAAATTACTGAAAAAATAGATGGAGTTCTTTTATTATGTTCATAAACATAATGAGAATTAGTTTAGGAATGCATTGAGACCCTTTCAAAAAGACTGATTCAAAATAAGTTATTTTGTGCTTGAAATATTGTTGTCTCCAATTCAATCATGTTTATCAACAACCTGTTTGTTTACCTATTCAAAATAACGAATTCTGATTGGTTGGTTCAAAAATGTGTGTATAAACTGTAAAGGTCAGAGGTGAAGAATCAGGGAATCTGAATTATAAAACTTGCTAATCTGGGTTACTTCTGGTTAAATTTCACATTTAAGTTGTGCTGATGGTGTTTTCTAGTGATAACTATTTGAAGCAGTCCAATAATTGACCAAATAATAGAGTTTGATATAGCATTAATCTTCTTTTATGGGCCTTTAATGATGTTATTAAGAAACCTTTTTTGACAAAAGGATAAATGATTCATTTAGGGCATCTTAGACTTTTGCCACAGTGGTTTCTAAAGTATTTTAAAATCAGATGCAATAGAGCACTGTATTAATGAGTGAGGGTATATTGCATATCATACACTCTGCCTGACAGAAGTCTTTTGAAAACCTTGTTTGTTTTTGGTAATTTAGGTAAAAAGAGTTATACTATCATATGTTCTTTTATTTACTTTTTCCTCTGTTTTTGAGCCAGCCTCAACAGGTGACTTAGACGAACCACTGTTACAGAAATACAAATTGCTCAATTTCACATTTATTCCTTTTTGTCACATAAAATCTGAGTAAACCGATTTTTTAGAAATGTCCTCTGCTGTTCAATATAATTCTAAATGGTCTCACAATTCAACATTATTGAAGGAGAAAATATTTTTCTTGTTTTGTTTCAGATATGAGTTACGTGTTCGTTACCTACCAAAAAGTTTTCATGAGCTCTACGCAAAAGACAAAGTCACTTTCTACTATTTATATGACCAGGTAAAGTAACAATTACTTTTGTTTCATTTTGTCCCATTGCATTTCTGGCACAGTCCATTGGGAATAATGATGGTATTACTAAACATCTTATACAAAGAAATTAAGTAAGTTAAAAACTCTCATTTGGGAAAAGGAGAAATTGCTTGTGATAGGGCAGAAAACATTGTTGGAAGAGGAGAAATTGCTCGTCACGAGCAATTTCTCCTTTTCCCACAATGTTTTCTAAAGTCGTCTGCAACAAAGTGGTCAAATGTTGTTATTGTTTTGGCAGGGGGTAAGAATATTCAGGGAGCCTCCGTGGCCTAGTGGTTAGAGTACAGAACTTGAAATCACATGGCCGCTCTCCGCATGAGTTCAAATTCTGAGAGGGATATGGATTTTCATGAGAGGCAGTCTCCCAACTGACTTACGGAATGCCGATGGTTCTACCCGCCTTGACCAGCCCTTATGGGCAGTTGAGTATGGGGTCTTCCTCCATCATTAGGAGTCGGGCATCGCTACATAACTGAAATAATGTTGATGTGATGTAAAACCCATATAAAAAAAAAAATAAGAATATTCAGTGGAAAAACATGGGTTGTTTTATAAATTCTACCTACCTTTTTTCACTACATCTGATGTCGATGCGCCTTAAAACACCATTCATTCATTCATTATCACTACATCTGACTGCTAGTTCAGTGGTGGAGAACCAAGAAGACAACACCCCGTTTTCAATGACTAGTTAAGATTATGATTGTGATGTTTATATAATATGAATGTTGTTTAACCATATCCCGAACAATAACCACATTAAACCAGTTTGCAGAAGACTCTGGAAAACATTATGGGAAAAGGAGAAATTGCTCTGAACAAGCAATTTCTCCTTTTCCCAAAGTGTTTCCTGCCCCATCAGAAGATTATTTTTCAAATTCATCACGTTTTGATATGTGGTCTGCAAACTGCAAATTTGGCAGTCGAAAATTCGGTGTTTGGTAAAGGGTTAAAACCTAATAGGTGTTTTGCTCTTGCCTGTGTAAGAAAGGTAGCAGGTTCAATACCATGGCTTGGATCTATTTAGGATAAAAACAAAAGGTAGTAATTGCTCCATTCCATAGAAGTTTGACTAATGAAAACAAAATTTTGAGCATTCTGGTAAAAAAAAAAAATACTAGGACTGATTTCGATTGTGAAAATGTAGCACTGTAAAGACAAAGAGTTGAAATCATTTTTAAACATCGATAAACATGAAGTTTTATTTAAAACCTTTTCTAGATGATAAACAACGTAAAGTACCATTAAGCTCAAGATATGTATAAACATTGTGTTCCACCCAAGGTTTATTTTCTTGAAACTTTCAACATGACTGACAGACGTTTGATAAGCACAAGATTAGGGATTAGAACATAAATTTCATCATAGATACTGCTGGCGGTTGGTTATTGAATAACGTCAGGCATTCTGCCATATGTTTATTGTTAAATCAAGATTTACGCACTGAAATGTCGGCTCAATATTTTGTTTGTTTATTTAACGTCTTTTGAATACTTTGTTTGTTAAGCATTAACTGAAAATTTTGTTCAGTGTAGAAACATATGTATGCAACCTGTTGTTAATTTCCAAACCATTGTGAAAAGACTAATTGAGGGTTCAATCCTAGATGTAATCAAGTATTTAACTTTTATAAAGGACTTGCTATAGTCTATCAATGAAATCTTGATATGATAATTAAATTACTGATAGGGAAACATTACGGAATCTCAGCCAATTCCATAAGTTCAAAACTAAAACTTTACCTATAGGCCGTTTGATTCAATAAGGGCTGAATCATGTTTTTAGATTTTTGATTTCTTGTTTGGAAATGCAGAAAAATAGCAAAAACCAACCCCAAAAACACTAAACCGGAAGTTGTGTAACTGATTTTACTATGTGCAGCATGCACAATAGCACGAGGTTCATTGAAAATTAAACTTTACAAAATATTCTAAAGAATATCGAAATCCCCCAAACTAGACAGGGGCATTTTGTGCAATTACTTGTGTGTCAATTTAATTTGATTGGAACAAATTTGAGATTTCATTAATTACAATAAATGGAATTATTAACTATGATAACACAATGATTTTACCCAATCTCAAGGTTACTATAAAACTCACCAAACTAAACATTGGCTTTTTTTTGCGATTATTAGAGCATCAATTTGATTTAATTGGAACAAATTTGACATTGTATTAATCAGAATAAATGGATTTATTAACTCTAATAATACAATGCAACATGATGAGTTTGGTGGGCATGTTGTTTCTAATTACGTTGATTTAGTTGATGCCTCAATTAGGGTTGTCAATAACCAGCTGTGAGCCCAGGGCCTCAGCAATTATTCATGTCCCTAGAGGTCTGGTCCCATCTGATGGACCCCTTCTATCATTCATAATTTCCGGGGCTCTCTAATGGGGTCCCATACATTCCAGGCCAGACTATTGATTGGTTAGATGGAAGAATCCTTTAAACCCTTTCCCCTAACCCTTCAACAAACGCCAACTGTCCCCAATTGAAAGAGTTTACAGACTACATTTTCAAATGTGATTGAATTGAAAAATGATCTTCGGATAGGGCAGAGTTGGCTGCAACAAACTGTTCATTGCCATTAATGTTTGGTAATGGGTTGATACAAAATTCTCATGAAGAGTTAGCAATTCTGAAGGACTAAGTGCATGTCTACCCTGCGAAAGAACTTAATAACTTATTCAAGAACTTCATGACCATAATAACTTATTCAAGAACTTCATGACCATTCATGAACTTTAAATGGCCTTTCATCAACACAATTCTATACTTAACTTGTTCATGAATTTCAAGAACTTGTTCATGATCATTAAGAACAGGTCTTTGTAGCATTTGTCAATGTAGCAATTTAAGTTTGGGTAATCCTATAAACTTATCACTTAATCCATTACCAAACAATAACAACATTTGACCAGTTTGTTGCGGATAAATCTGGGAAATAATGTGGGAAAAGGAGAGATTGCTCTTGAAGAGCAATTTCTCCTTTTCCCACAATGATTTCTGTCATATTAGAAGATTATTTTTCAAATTTCATCTCGTTTTGAAATATCGTCTGCACTCTTTCAATTTGGGAGAGACAAGAATTTGGCTTTTGGTAAAAGGTTAAGGGTTGTGTTATACTCATGTTGCACCTCTTTGTAACAGTTGTCAATGCTGGCTCCAGAAATTGGTGGCACTTTGAGGGAGAGGGGACACTGGGAACTAATGTAGTTCGGGAAGTAATTAACAAAAGGGCTTCATTGTTGTAATGGAGACTTGGAGTGATATGGATTTTGTCTCATGTTTCACAAACACATCATGGCATACAAGCACATTGTGTCTCATTTTTGCATCTTGTAGCAGACGACTTTCAAAAGGAATTGTGGCAAAAGGCGAAATTGCTTGTCACAAGCAATTTCCCCTTTTGCTGCAATGCATTTTCTATCAGTTCACATATCACAACAGCAAAACTGAAAGGTTGTTTTTTTCACATGTTAGCAAAGCTTTTCTAAGTCGTCTGCTTCATGTAAAAAAAAATGTTGTCTGCAGGTGGTAAAGAGTTAGTTACGTTTTGTCTCCATGATACAGTTGAATATCTACATGTATATCTCAAACTTCTGGTTGTCGAATTCCTCTATATATAAGCCAAGTAAATAGGGGGATCAGAATCCATTGTTTTTTATTTCTATTTCTTGATATTCCAGACATCTGTATACACGCACTCTTTATATCAAACATTTCCCTTAAACTTCGAGGCAAAGAGATTCTGTTGTAGTTTCAATGAAGAATGTTCATTCAATCAAATCATTTGTCCTATCACAAACAGTCTCAGAGTGAGTGTGTTAACCAAGAGTCCTGCGAAACCCAGTGGCCCAGTAACTAAGGTTGGGGTCATAGAACTGGTGGGTTCCGGGTTTGAACCCTATTGGTACCATTGGAGTCTTGGGAGTGTCCTTTGACGAAACGCTTCAGGGCCCTAGCCTCTTACTGGTGAATTAAAACCAAGAAAGCTATAACATAAATGAAATATTACTGGCACAGCATTTAACCCCATATAAAACAAACAAACTCCTGGTAATAAAGTGTACACAGGGTCTTCTAAGTTGCAGAGTCAGGGGTATGCTGGGATCTGATAAAACAGCTGTAATGATTTCCTTAGTGAATTATGAATCATACAGCAAACAATACCTGCCTCACTCTCAACTCTCAACTCTTTACAAAATGACAAGGCCAAAAGGGATCAATAAAAGGCGGTTTTTTTTGTTGTTTTTTTTCAAGGCAAGATGTTTTTTGGCCATAAGTCACTTAACAGTACAAACAATGAATGTATCTATTTGTGACAGTTATGTATCAAAATGGGTAGGGTTCTTTTGAGTAAGGGATTAAGATTGTTGCAGGGCCCTGGTATATGAACAGTGAAAGGGAAGGAAGGTTGTGGGGTGCAGGGATTCATAATCAGTTTGACAGCTGAGTTTAAAACTCATTAATCATAAATCCCAAGGATCCATGCATTGGGTGAACATTTAATGTTATACAGTAACACATTACACATTTTTTTACAGCAAATGGTTCACATATTGCAGTTGAAAAAAAAAAAAGAATTGGAAGAGGAGCATTTTCTCCCTTAACCCTTTACCAAACAATAACAACATTTGACCACTTTGTTGCAGACAACTCGGGAAAACATTGTGGGAAAAGGAGAAAATGCTCATGACAAACAATTTTTCCTTTTCCCACAATGTTTTCTGCCCCTTCAGATGATCATTTTCACATTTTGAAATGTCGCCTGCAAACTCTTTCAATTTGTACAGTTGAAGATTTGGCGTTTGGTAAAGGGTTAAAGATACTTTTTCTTAGATAATGATACTGTTCAACTGTCTACAGAATACTAAGTCTTCTGCATGTGTTTTGTCTGAAGAAATTTTTACAGTGCTTTTTCTTTCGCATCTGTGCCTTTAGTAATCATGCTGAAAGCGTTAATGATGTGGAAAGGATAATTATTGTTCTTGATAAGATGTATTCAGATAATGCCCCTTAACCTTTTCCCTAATTGTAACACCTTCGCAACATACAGCATTTTATCACAATTCACTCCCTGATTGACACAATTAAAACTCCTGTTAACTAGGAGAAACTCTTAACAAAAAGTAAATCTCAAAACTATAGCAAATTGGTGTTAATGGGCGCAAATGAGCTTAAAACCCGGCTACTGTGATTTTTCTACCGAGTGTTAGGCGTATCGACCTTATAAAGCATGGTTTATCATATACCATTAGAATAGGAAAGTTGATGGTCAACTTATGTTGGGCTATCATTGGCAAAAGTAGGTGAAAAACAAGCAAAAATACCTGTTTCATCAATCCTCATGGACGAGGTCATCTTTTTCGGACATAATATTGTGAACATTGGTCATTTGATTCCCCGTGCCTGATCTAGGTAATCCTCCAAGATGCAAATGCTCTTTTTCAGTAGTTGGTATAACCCTTTCCCAGAACAACAAGTTTTCAACTGTCCCTAATTGAAAGATTTTCCAGACGACGTTTCAAAATGTGATGAAATCGCAAAATGATCTTCTGATGGGGCAGAAAACCTTGGGGGAAAAGGAAAAATTGCTCGTTACGAGCAATTTTTGTAACGAGCAATTTTTCCTTTTCCCACAATGCTTTCTAAAGTAGTCTGCAACAAAGTTGTCGAATGTCGGTTATTGTTTGGTAAAGGGATAAGTAAACTGATGCAGTTGTGTTTGTCTATAGTAGTCCCTAACAACAAGATCTTCTAATATTTCGAGCAAAACAGAGTATGATGATCTGATGTGAATCTCCAATGATATGTTCTGCATTTTCATCATCTCTCTAAACATCCGGATGTGCATCGTGTTTGCAGATGTCTGGAAATCCTAGGTTTTATAATTGCATCTGCATAAAGCATCAAAATTTATCTATCTAAAATGTCAGTTCAAATGTTGTCTGCTTCCAACATGTCTTCAGATGTCTGTAAATTAATTTAACCCCTTGCTTCATGATACCTCAATTTGCCACAGCTGCATTGGAAGATTTAACCCTTTACCAAACGCCAAATTTTCGACTGTCCCAAATTGAAAGAGTTTGCAGACGACATTTCAAAATGTGATGAAATTGAAAAATAATCTGTTGATAGGAAAGAAACATTGTGGGAGAAGGAGAAATTGCTCGTAAGGAGCAATTTCTCCTTTTCCCTCATTGTTTTTCAGAGTCTGAAACAAACTGGTAAAATGTTGTTATTGTTTGGTAATGGGTTAAGAAACTAATGTGAAAAAGAGGGGCCTCTGTGGTTAGTAGAGAACTTGAAATCATATGGCCCCACTCCAATTGGGTTCAAATCCTGGTCAAAACCTGTTAATTTTCATGAGAGGTAGTTTGGGAACAGACTTACCGAATGTCAATTGTTCTACCTGGCTTGACCAGTTCTTTTGGGCAGTTGAGTATGGGTTCTTTCTCCATCAGGCATTTGAACATAACTGAAATAATGTTAATGCAGTGTAGGAACCCTTATGAATAAAACTCTGGAAAAGGATTTATCTCAAACGTATCCAGATCTTGTTGCAACTTATATTAGTTGTTTTACTGCCAATTCTATATAAAAATGTTTTTATAAGAGAGCGTATTCTCAACACAATGTTTTTTTAACCTATTGTCCAGTTGAACCTGAATATTTTTAGCCAACTTGATAATTAGAATGAATGCTGTGTTCTGCAAACTGCACTCAATGGAGGAGAGGGTGATCGAAAGCTGGTTGTTTCAATAAACAGTTATATGATACCTGGCAAAGATTGTCTTTTCGCCAATCATGCCAGTTGTGCAAATAGTTTCATTCATAAAGAAGATATGAGTGATAAATCAACCTTGAATGATTTCCAGAAATCCAGATGTATTTGAAATATTTTGTAAACAACTCTTTCCTTACCAAAAGAAATCCATTTATATTCTGGATCCTTAGGTAGAGAAGATCTTTGAAATCCAGGTTAATTATGAAGAATGTCTTGAACTGCTTTGACAAATTGAGAATTTTGTCATGCTTGGCTTTTTCTTGTTTGTTCAGAATGATTTAAAGATTCTTTTAATGGGTTGCAGTGATAACATGATATTGTTGATGGATTATAGAACAATCTTGTACCACATATAAACTAGAAAATGGAAAGAATTGGAGTCACATTGACATAAGGATTGTGTCTTATGCCCACTTGTAACTGTCAGTTTAGCCGTTTCCAATGTGTCCAATTTTGAGAAAAGTCTTTTTTTAGAAAATATTGTGAAGAACGGAAACTGTCCTCTTTGCAAATAATTACGTTTGATCAAAAAGTGGGTTCAATGCAAGACTGTAGTAAGTGCCTTACAAACATGAAGCACTCCCCCCTGCAAAAGATTCAAGGACTTATTCATGAATTTCATGAACATTAAATGGCTGTTCATGAACACAGAACCTTATCATGAATTTCAAGATATGTTTATGAGCATTAACCCTTTACGGTATATAGCGCCGTTCGCCGCCTTATCGATTACCGTATAAAACCCTTTTCGCCGTTATACCTATTACCATATAAAACCTATTTTGACGTTCTATCGATTACCGCATAGAACGCTTTTTGACAGCTGAAAAATTGATTCAACTTTAGCTCTTAATAACACATCTTTGCACACACGTCATTTTCTCCAAAGTTTATTTTCCTCTTAAATAAATATGTCTTCTTTCATTTCCGATGATAAAATTATAGGGTCAAAGTTTAAACTTTTGCTCTAGAGAGAATCTTTTGATAATGGTCTCACGACACGCTTATGGAAATAACGCTATCAAATTGAGATAAAGGGAATCCAAATTACCAATCCAATTAATGAGAAGTCTTCCGGTCATAAAAGATCAAAACACTGCCGATTTGTAAAGACTCGATAAGGATTTCATGCAATTCTTTAGTAACTTAACACATTTCTAAAAATACTATCCAATTAAAACGAGAGCATACGGCACGCGACCTGTAAAGGATGTTTATGACACGGAGCTATTGTTCAAAGTTTAAAGGCGATTGAAAATCGAGCCGTCAAATAATTGACGTTATAAAGACGGCCTTTTTAAAATATATAGCCAATTTGGTGTTTCCGATCGCAAGTCAGACATCAATGTAGATTCAGAGCAGTAATTTGATCAGGTTTTTTAAAGCCTGAAGATGATGAAATGTTGATAAATATTACCAATTCACGGACAAGCAAATTAGATCATTCCTCCGACTTTGACTGCAACTACGAGCTTTTGGTAAATTCATCACCCATGGACACGTATCTTACGGAAATATTAGCATGTTTCGTTGCCAAAATGAGTTGATTTTTACTGTTTTACATTTATTAGAAGGACCAGGTTTAATTTCTTTACAAAGCAATAATGCGTTGAAAAACATTCTTTTCTTCATTTTGGAAACGGTTTGAATGGGAATTGAAGTCAAACGTTTCAGCTTTGTTGAGAAATATGCAAAGAAAAAGTATGCATTTCGAGTCATGAATGGTATTTTTCGGCAACAAAATTCCCTGCAATTGATGACAAAACAGAAAAACAAATTAGGGATCTCTCAGGGAGAACACATAAGTCATATTATTACTTTTGATTTTGTATAATTCACACCGTAATATACATTTTCATTGTTTGTTTAATTTTCTACAACTTAATCCTGATATGAATGTATCACTCAATAAAGAAAAAAACATCAACTTAAAGGAAATTTTGTTCTCGTCGTCTTTTATTCTTTGAGAAAATCTATTAGATGAATGTAAAATGCATTAATTTGGGTTTGATTAACAGTACCCCAATCAATAACAATTATCGAAAATAATCCTGTGCAAATAGGTACCCAGGGTGACTAATTATGTATGCGTTAATGGTTTTCGATAATCGGATGGTTTATACCTATAGTGTCACTGATAAGCCTTATCTCTATACCTTAAAGGGTTAAGTACAGGGTCATGAATGGACCTGTTCTTGATGTTCATGAACAAGTTATTGAGATTCATGAACAGATTAAGAACAGCTATGTGTTTATGAATGGTCATTTATGATTCATGAATGTTTGTGAAGATGTTCTTTAAATTTTGGTAAGGGAGCTACAGTGTTGAAAACCCTTGAAATATAACAAAGCCGTATGGAACAGTAGTATTCCAAATCACCATGTATCATTTGAGGGCTCAATTTTAGACTGTAGTAAGTCCTTCACAAGCATGAAACACCTATAACAGTCCTGCATTGAACCCTTGAATTACTGATTGCTAATAGTTTGAAGACCTTTATGACTGTAGTAAAACATATCCATGTATATAGAGAATAGATGGTTGGTGTCGTGAATCGGAAATGTTATCGGGCAAGGCTTAGGAATATTATCCGGTGAGCCGAAGGCGAAACGGATAATATTCCGATGCCGAGCTCGATAACTTTTCCTATTCAAAGACTCCAATCATCTATTCTATTTATCCTTTTACCTTTATTTATACTTTTAGAAAACAATATGAAAATAAAACACGTGAAAAAAAAAAAAGCAGAGAATGATGTAAAAATGACGTCATGTGTCTTGGTGTTCTTATGACGTCATGATTTGTCACGTGGATGTGTTATATGGTTAGTGCCGGATATCACAAATGTTATACGGCACCTAGTTATCGGTCCCAAAGTGGCACTATTGACAGTATAAAAACTTAATCTTTTTGTGTCGTTTCAGGTTCGGAATGATTACATGAAGGACCTTGCAGAGCGGATTGATCATGATATGGCCATCCGGCTGGGCTGTATAGAAATGAGGTAACATAGTTTGTATTCACATGCAGAATATATTGATTATGGATGGTGTCAATCGCTAATTTCAATTCTTATCAAAGATAAATACAAAAACTGTATTGTTCCAACGGACATTTAATTTCAAATTTGAAATGTTCTCTTCTGTGAACAAACAATTTTAATCCATTACCAATCAATACATTTGACCACTTTGATGCAGACGGCTCTGGAGTTTTCTGCACTATTGGAATATTATTTTTCAATTTCATCACATTTTGAAATGTTGTCTGCAAACTTTTTTATTTTGGGACAGTCGAAAGTTAATTGTCTGGTAAAGAGTTAAAGAAGGCCATCAAAAAGAAAGTTGACATACTTTTGATGCCATATAAAACCCAAAGGAAATGGCAATGTAAAAAGCAGTTTTCCATAAGCAAATATTTCGGATTTTATTGGCTTTCAAAAACCTTCACTTTAAATTGGTAACAAACCTCTGTATTGGTAATGGTTTCAATAAAGGGCAATACACTGCTGTTGTTTTACACAAGTAGCAAGTGGCGAACTTGAAATTTATTAAGAGGTTTTCAAGAAGTTTAGGATTTTTATTCTTTTTTTCAATTTTCAGGCGTTTCTTCAAAGACATGCCACAAGTAGCTTTAGATAAAAAGTCCAACTTTGAGTACTTAGAAAAAGAAGTTGGGTTAAAAAGATTTCTTCCAAAGAATGTGATAGACTCAACTAAGGTTTGTATTTTTATGATTTATTTATTGAGCAGTTTTGTACGCACTGAGTTCCAGTTTACTGGTTATCATCTAAAAATCAACACTTGTGCTTTTCTAAACAATAAAGTTCTGGACACTTAATATTTCTTTGCAAAATGCCACTTATCTCAAACAAAAGTTTCTATTCAATATTACATAAATGTTGATTTGCAAACATCATCATTGTTGTCTACTGTTGCTTTTGATATAAGATAAATAGCACTAGGAAGTATTGGCTAAGCGATATATTGCCTTAATAAAAGAAAGAATGTCTTATAGCGATTCTTCAAACACTAAGTTTTTGGTGCAAAATGTTCTTAAATGTTTCTAAAGAAGGTCCTATTTTGTTCTACCCTTGCGAACAATTAAATAAATTATCCATGAACATTCATGAATATTAAATGGCCATTCATGACCTCAAAGCTGTTATTAACTTATTCAGGAATTGCAACAACATATTCATGAACATCAAGTATAGGTTCTTGAATGTATTGTTCTTCATGAAGGACCATTTAAGGTTCATGAATCTTCTTTAAGTTCATGAACAAGTTTTTCAATCTTTAGCAGGGTAATACAAATGAAGGTTGGGTTCTACTGTTTAGAGCAGCCAAGAACTTTATTGCCTACTCAGGGAGGAAACAGTTTGAATGCTGATGAAAGAGAAGGTCAAAGTTCATAACCATTGTTTTATTGTAGAATTATGAGCTCTGTCTTCAATATTATATGATTATCCATTTTCCTGATGGTAGGAGATAAATGTTGCACTTCAAAATAAATTGGCTCTTTCCATGGTTAAGTTGGTTTTGTCCATACATGATTAAATTGTTTTTTCCAGGTTTCAATCTTTTTTTCCATATCTAAATTGATTTTCTGCAGGATAAATTCATCGGTTTTCTGCAGCAGCCATGTAAGATAAGGGATTGTTCTGTTATGGATTTAATCACAGACACAATGAAAGAGAACAATGTTAATTAATGCCAGGAATGTTCTGTAATTAAGTGAAATTAACCAATTCAACCCTTCTCATGCTCTAGAAAATCTCAGTAGGATGGAAGTCTTTGATAATATAAAACAGATCTCACTTTGAACCGTTATGATCATCTCTTTAACCCTTAGAATGCTGGGTGATTTTCTAAAAATATATTTTTGTGTCATCTGTTTTCCCAAACCTTAAATACCTGCTTAATTTTGATGAGGAAAGATACTCAGAGTAGCAAACAGGTCAGATCACAGGCCAGCCACCACTTTACTTGGTAGCTGTCCTGGATCTAACCTGTTTGCATAAGCATAGAGTCGGTTCCAGCACTATATGAAGGGTCAAGCTCTTCCTTATTAATAACACAATTTGTGCATCTGCTGCAACTCGACCCATTATCCTAAAGGTTTTTTATTTTTGCATTCTATTTTCAATTGTGTCTGCTCCTTTTTCTTTGTATAAATGTTTGGTAAAGAGCTAAGAGTGAAAAGAAAACAGCCTGGTCAGACACATTGCATGATTTTTTTAAACAATGTTCAAATGTATTGTACCTATTCTATTCACATAAAGGGTAACAAAGACTTTTACTTTTCATTAGGCACATGAAAAAAGGTCAGATCGCCATTTTATTCACAATGAGCTCTGTGAGATGCCAGTTGGTCTCCAGTAAGTCTGTATCAAATAATCAAATATTCTGGAATTCATCTTTGTTTTCCCTCAGACGGATTTTCTAATGCTGCTAGATGTTGCCAAAGAATAAGGCAATATTGGTTAGACTAGCAATTTCATTTTTATATATATTTAGAATATCTCTACTGAGAAAACAAAATTCCAAAATGTTTTGGGAGGGAGGATATATCATTACATTTGTTAAAGACAAATGAACAAAAAATGGAAACAGTTTGAAGTCTCTCAATGCATATGATCAAGGATGTATTATCGCAGTTTTTTCCCTATTTTTCCTTGATAGCAAAAAGTTATATTAAAGATTTAATGTCGAAAAAGAATCCTTATAGCAATATTCCCCCAGCCACAATCTCTTGATCTTGCTATTTTGTTAAAAAGAGTAATTATCATATTGATTTATTTTTAATTTTTCCTATTATGTATGCCATCTTCATTCCATCTCTATTCTCATCCATGAACAATCTGCTATTTGTTGTTTTATTATTTGTTAATATGTTTGATCAGTTGTCTGGCTTACGACAAATGTGCAAATCATACCTAATAATGTCAAACTTCCTTAGTTCTGTCAGTTCTTTGTTTTAAAGACATTTGAAAACATTGTTGTATAAACAAATTTCCCCTTATGAGAATTTATAACTAGCCAGCAAGCTATTGAATTCAAAAGGCAATAATGTTACATCCTGTAAAAAAATAAGGGTGTGGACTGTTTGAATACTACCAAGGGACATAACCACAGAATGTACTTATGGAAAAACAACAGGATTACACCCCCTGGAAAAAAAATCCTTTGAAAAGCCTCTAATATACAGAAAGTCTGCATATAATATACCAGTTGACATTTAATTGAAAATGAATAAATCCTAATCTTGAGGCTAAGCCATAAATGGTTCCTAATGTTATTCAAAATAATTCATCAGATAATGCTTTTGATTGAGATGTATCAAAATTTGCAATATCGAGCAATACATTACCCGGTAAGCCTGCACCAATGAATAGTCAGGATTTGGTTTTCTTCTTTAAGTAAATGAAATGTTGCCTCTATGATCTACCTGTATCTCTTCTCCTTTGGATGAAATTCTAATCTACTAGAAGAAAAATTATTTATAGAGTTTTACATCACATCAGCAGAATTTCAATTAAGTTTCATAGCCGGACTCCAAACTTGACTGCCCGCTCATATGGCTACTGTCAAACCAGAAAGAACCATCTTCTTGAAGGATTTCAAATTTTATTTAAAATGAGAAATTAGTTTCATATGTGTCATCTTGTATATATGTTGTGTTAGGGTTTTGAGGAAGGATTTGTATGAACAGACAAATATTTGATTAAACAGGAACAAGACACACTTCCTTAATTGTTTGTCCAAATAAGGAAATAGACAGGAAATGCAACTTATTTCGAGCCTGGCTAAAGGTTACATGTAATTGCACATTGTATTAACTCCCTGTTAACACTTGACCTTACCAAAAGATGTTCTATTAGTTTTTGCATCATATTTTATTATTAGTTAACATGCTCCTCCTATGAGATTTGTTACTGGTTTGAATTAAATGGTAAATTAGACGAAAAAAAAGGAAGATATAAAAAATGTTTCTTTTGTGATATTGACTAGAATCCATTGTGACTAAAGGATTAATTTGTCATTAGGAATTATATAGGCATACAGGTTTCTAAAGACTTATTCAGCACAGTGGTAATGTGAAGGTATTAGTGGTTGAGAACAAAGATACATCAACATCAATTAATTGTTTGTAGAACAAAACTTTACTCCTTGCACTAATATTTGCCTTGCAAAGGAAGTAATAGATCAAAGTCAACATGTTCCTCCTTTTGTTACTATGGTTTCATTCCATTTTCATGTCTTAAGAATAATATATAAGTGACAAACATTGCCTGTGCTTGAATTTCCAATTTCGACCCGTCGCATAAGGCATTATGGGAAAGTATTTCTCATGAGGAAAACTGTTAACCTTTGTGGAGGCTGAAGTAGTCTAGTGGTCTGCCTATGGAGTGAATATTAGTCTTTGTGCTTATTACAAGTTATTTTATGTGATATTATCATGTGGACTGTATAATTGAGGGAATTATGTTGGAGGGAATAATGTTGTTTGATAGCTTTGGAGTGAATATGATGTTATGGTGTTTGTTCTGGGTTATTTAGACGGATTAAATGTGGATTATTTAAAAATGATGCGTTTAAAAATACAAATCTTCTTTAGATAAAAAGTTTGTTGAATTAAGAGTCTTGAGGGACGTATTGAGTCAAACTAAGTAAGTGAGTTAGGTGTTTCAACTTGTTAACCCATTACCAAGCAATAATGACATTTGACCACTTTGATGCAGACAACTCTAGAAAACATTGTGGGAAAAGGAGAGATTGCTTTTGATGAGCAATTACTCCTTTTCCCACAATGGTTTCTTCCCTATCAGAAGATTATTTTTCAATTTCATCACATTTTGAAACATGGTCTGCAAGTTCTTTCAATTTTGGACAGTTGAAAATTTGGCATTTGGAAAAGGGATAAACAATATCTCTTCCTGATCTGATGTGCAGTTAAAATACAGTAGACAACATTAACCATCAGAATGTGGGGTAATTTTCTAAAGATTTAATTTTTGTGTCATCTGCTTTCCAAAATCTTAGATATTTGCTTAGTTTTGATGAGGAAAGATACTCAGAGTAGCAAACAGGTTAGATCACAGGCCAGCCACAAATTTACTTTGCGGCTGGCCTGGTTCCAGCCTGTTTGCATAAGCATGAGGTCGGTTCCAAGTTACTGAGTTTTCTTAGTTGAAAATAAAGGGGACTGGCCTACAATATATCATTTATTAATGAATTGCTTATGATCTATTGTGGTGCAGGGAACTTTATTTACTTTTTGAATCAGTGAAAAAGTTAAGCTGACTTCCAAAGGGAGTAGAAAGCTTCATATGAGATGAATAAGAAAATGATATCTATCATTGAGAAAAAAAAGAGAATGATCTGATGTCAAGCAATGTCTTGTGTCAGAAATTTTTTATCATGCTAAATGTTGCTAAGACAGCTTCTTTATACCTAAAAGAGCCTTCTCTAAACCCTTTATCGTGGGTTCTCATTAGACTTGTTTCGGCAATATATCAGAATAAATGATTTATTTCAGAAGTAAAGGCTATTTACTTCATAAATTAGACTAAAATTAGGGGTCCTGTTGGCCCAGTGGTTAAGGTGGTGGACTTAGAACTTGGTGTTCCCTGGTTCGAGCAGGACCGACACTTCTTGTTTTGTAGTAGTGACCTTTAGCAAGTCACTATAGAGCCCTAGTCAAGTACTGATGTAAACATTACATCGTTTGTACACGGATAAAATATCATCTGCTGCAAATCTTTCAAACAGGGTAAATGATTAAAAGGACGTAAAATGCAGAAGAAAAAAAACCTTTTGTTATTTACTCTGATTGTATCACAGTTTCACCTTTATTTTCAGTCGAAAAACCTACGAAAGTCCATACAACAGCATTTTAAAGCGTACGCGCAATTATCAGAGTCAGAGTGTGTGTACAAGTTCTTCGAAACATTGTCCATAGTGTGTCGATTTAACCAGGAGCGATTTAAATGTGAATTGGGGGTATGTATGACATAAATTTATTTCATTTGTAACTTAATGTACTTGACCATTCCCCACACACCCACCCACCTAATTATTGGAACTTTTTTACTTTTATTGATCTATATTGAAAGCAATGGCAGACGACAAGTCATACCATTAAAAATAATCTTCAAGTTATAAAGTAAAAACTATTTTAGCAAAAGGATAAATTGCTTATTGGGAGCAATTTCTCCTTCATCAGTCCTGCTTACGCATTTATTCTATTTTGTAAATATAAACCCCTTCTACTGACTCCCCACACAAATGGAAAATGTCCTGAGTTTCAGTGTTACATAGTTTGTTAACCCTTTCCCAAACAATAACGACATTTGACCATTTTATTGCAAATTACTTTAGTAAACAAGGGAAAAGGAGAAATTGCTTGTAACAAGCAATTTTTCCTTTTCCCACAGTGTTTTCTGCCCTATCAGAAGATTATTTTCCAATTTCATCACATTTTGAAATGTCGTCTGCAAACTCTTTCAATCTATGACAGTCGAAAATTTGTTGTTTGGGAAAGGGTTAAACAACTCTCGAGTATCTATTACATTTGCACTCTGGCCATAAGACACGCCTAACCAAGGTGAGAAAGGTTCGCTGCAAGGTTGGGACTCAAACCTAGAACCTCCCTTGGACAAATAGCAACAAAAACGGAAATCTATTATTATCATGTCCAGAGAGATGGTGTAACTTGTCTGTTACTATGCTAAACCCTACATTGTGATATGATTCTTATGAATACTAGAAAAATAAGAGTTTTTGATTTGTATTTTAAGATACTGCTCGCACAAGAGCCATACCAGCTTCTTAGTTGAAAGTCGGGTTTATGTGAAAGAGTTTGATAGGCTGGACTTTGCCGTTGTTAGTCATCAATGTCTTGATCAAAGGTTGACATCACAAATAGCGCAAGTTTCATACAATAATAGAAATGGAAAACAATGAATCAGAAAAAATTATCATTTCCCTGAAAAAATTGAAACTCTTTGTCTTATAAAATATAGAGAGTTTTATTCAATCAAGTTTAATAGGGCTATGAAATTATGGGCTTACATGTATTTGATACTCAAACTTTTTAGATTTAGGATTTCTGACAAAACTGTGAGATGGCTTAGTGGTTAGAGTACTGAGCTTGAAATTTAAAAGGCTCATTCCACAACATTGGATAACATTGTGAGAAAAGAATGACTGTCAATATGAACACAACAGTACACTATGAATTACCATATTTAACAGCAAAAGTATATTCAGTTCAAGCATTGCTATACTTAGCCAGCATGTCAAGGGTTCAGTGCAATACTATAGTAAGTGCTTCATGTTTATGAAGCACTTACTATAGTATTGCACTAAACCCTCGATGTGTTGTACGAGGATGTTTGCTTTAATCCTTTACCAAAAGCCAAATTTTAGACTGTCTCAAATTGAAAGGGTTTGCAGACGACATTTCAAAATGTGATGAAATTGGAAAATAATCTTCTGATAGGGTGGAAATCATGGGAAAATGAGAAATTGCTTGTCACAAGCAATTTTTTCCTTTCCCACAATGTTTTCCAAAGTCATCTGCAACAAATTGGTGAAATATTGTTATTGATTGGTAATGGGTTAACATGACAGGGGATTGAGCTGTCAGAGAAGGATATATGACTAATATTACCTAAAGGTGTTGGAAAGAAGGAAATAACCAAATAATGAAAATATCTGGTGATATTTTTGAAAAAAATGCCTGAGGTCCTTAAACTGAGGTTTTTGTCAGATTGGTTTTTGATCAACCCTTACCCTGATTCAGAAACTTATGACTTGTCTAAATTGAGAGAAAATGCAGACGACAATTTTAGAGTTTGAAAAATAACCATTTCTTTGTGACGTTAGGCTGAAATTATTATGAAGATAAGTAGAATTATTTTTTTGAAGCAATTTATGTATCTGTTTCTTAAATCATGATGCTAGAGGTGTGTTTAATTTAACATGAATACATGTATACAAAGTAACAGGTCAAAGCGTACAACGTGAAATTCATCCCCAAAAGATTTGATTCAAAATTATTCATTTGAATAATTTACTTTTTCTTGAATATAACATACAATATAACTTAATTACTTCTTTTGCCATTACATACACATATACTACATATTGATCATAATCTTGCCTTCATCTAGAAATAGGGGTAAATAAAAACACAATAAATTCATTAAGATATAGAGATAAGGGGGAAGATGATAGATAGATGTCAATAAACTGATGTTACATCTTTTCTATCATAAAACATGATTGTTGAAATGTAGGGCGATCTATTTACACAAATAATTAAACGAAATCTGGAATTGTTTTCAGTAGTACAGGGGGTGACTCTGGGGGAATTGTGTGTTTATTTATCTCTGGAACATTTTGTGCATATTACATACTATAAAATTGGATATGATTGACAGGAGTATTGAGGTAAAAACCTTTAGCTATTTGTCTTATTTTAATTTCAGCAATGTAAGCTTGTTGAAAACTTGATAAAGTTTCAGTTTAGTTAAGAACATACATTTTCTTCCTTGAGTTTAAAATCAATCTAGTTTCAGTATAGTGCCCCTGCAAAAAAATTAAAGAACTTATTCACCAACTTTATCAGCATCCATCGATGTGAAATGGCTGTTCATGAAGGCAAAGCTGTTCTTAATTATATTCATTAATCTAAATTTGGTGTTCATGAACATTGTTTATGAAATTCATTGAACGGTTCTGTGTTCATGAACAGCCATTTTACGTTCATGAATGTTTATGTTGCTCATATGAGCAATGAAATGAATTATTATACTGTTATAATTTCATAACAGATTGCAAGACGAAGGTATCGTTTGATCGAGCCTTTAAAGTTTTTTCTTAGAAATTTATTGCCAACCCATTGCTTCATATACAGTTCATGTCCTAAGTGGTTAATTAAGGTGGTATACTGGAAGCTCTATAGTCTGATGTTCAACCCCCAACGATAACACAGAAAGAAAATATTTCAACTTTTACGAATCGAATCGTGAAATCCCGCATGAAGGAACTGATTTCTGGAGTAATGGGCTTATCATCAGGGGGTAGTCAGAGTTTATTGAAGATGCGTCAGCACTGATACTGATAAGCCACAAGGGGCTTTTCCTTGAAGTGATAAAGACTAAGCTCAAATCATGTGTATGTGTTGGTAGCAGATGTAGGATCCTTGATCTTAGACTTTGAATTAATCGAATAGTCAGGAATTGGGATTTAGTTCCCATGAAGTACTTCAGTGATTAATGGTTTTATGGGACAGTCATAGGGAGTTAACAGGAGTACCAGGGTTATTTGCAAGAAATAGTAATTCAGGCTTGTGTTCAGAATTCTTAGTCAAATATTTGGATTTATGTTACATATGGAATTCTTTTACTATCAGGTTGATTCTTGAAATCAGAATCTTTTGAAAAGTGTAACATTCCAACAATATTTGAAGGGAATCTTGTGGAAAGTGTTATATTATGACGGAAATTATATTGAAATATTGGTCATTAGTTAACTTCATTGGAACCAGGAATAAGGTGTGAAGTGTAAAAAGTGATGAAAATTTGATTTATGTGCCATATCTGGAATTCATTTTTAAAAGGTAATTAAATTGCTACTTTAACAAATTAGAGATCTTTGATAACTCCCCCCCTTTTTGTCTCTGTCAGTTTATTAGGGTTTAACATCGCATCAGCAGTATGTCAGTTATGTTGCGATGCACAGCTCTTAAATGCAAGATGGTTTAACGCAAGACTGTTTTATGTCCTTCACATACAAGAAGCACTTGCTATAGACTATGTTGAACCTGCAAGCTCTATGAAATAAAAAATACTTGGAGTGTTTGGAGTAGAACCAGTAACAAGGTGTTGTTGTTGTTTTCTTTTTTACTGAGCAGTATCTTTTAACAGTCTCTATTTTGATAATAAAGATAATTTACGGTATCTCTGTCAAGTCCCGGGTAGCGTTTTATTAAACTTTATGCTAAGAACTTGCACAAGTCAAATAAAAAAACATTCCTATTATTTTGATATTGAGAATGATATTATTCTGATATAACAAACCTTTTGAATCAATTTGGAATCTTTCTGCAATAAATAAATAAATGAGGTGTCACACTCAAATAGGTTACTGTTGTTTAACCCTTTACCAAACAATAACGACATTTGAAGAGTTTTTTGTAGACAACTCTAGAAAAACATTGTGGGAAAAGGAGAAATTGCTCGTAATGAGCAATTTCTCCTTTTTCCACAATGTTTTCTGCCCTATCAGAAGATTATCTTCTAGTTTCATCACATTTTAAAATGTGGTCTGCAAACTCCTTCAATTTGTGACAGATGAAAATTTGTTGTTTGGTAAAGTGTCAAAACAATTTTCATTTTCTTTTTTAAGATTTACATACAAATAAAGTTTCCATTAGTCATTTGATAAAAACAATACATTGGTGTTGTCTGGTAAAGGTTTAGCTCTCTAACTAGAACATGCTAAAAGAACGCAGAAACTCTGGATGAGATAAGTAATCAAGCAGGCATTACTTGTTGTTGGTTTTCCAGCTTATTGTTTTTTCCATGATTCAGTCATCACTATCAAGTTAACCCTTTTCTTCATGGGAAATGTTCGACTAGTCTAGATTGTATGAAACCATAAATATGAGAAATAGGGTATTAAAGATACGTTCTTTTCTGGTACCATGCAGGAAGAAAGAAATGTGATAAAAGAAGAAACTGCTTTTAAAGTGCAATTCCTTCATCTGTTACAGTGGTTTCTTGTTCCTCTGCAGGGGCCTCTGTGACCTAGTAGTAAGAGTACAGAACTTGGAATCATATGGTCTCTCTTCACGCGGGTTCAAGTCCCAGTGATGACATTTGGATTTTTACGAGAGGTAGTCTCCCTACTGACTTACAAAATGCCAATGGTTCTACTTTGCTTGACCGGCCCTTGTGGGTAGTTGAGAATGGGGTCTTCCTTGATCATTTAGAGTCAAGCATCGCAACATAACTGAAATAATGTTGACATGATGTAAATACCCATAAAAAATGTATATTCTTCTGCTGCAGTTATGTATGTTAGGTAAGCATTTCCGAAGTTATTGTTCATACTGTGGGGATGGTTAGGAATGGTCTCTAGTCATTGTGATGTCTCACCACCATTTACTGTTAACCACTTACCCATACTGACTCATTTTGTGAAGAACACGGATAGAGCGTTGGCTATAGATACGAGGGTCTTGGGTTCGAATCCTGTGAGTAGTGGGTATCTGCCTCACAAACTTTCATTTATTCACAAGTACTGGTTATGTATCGAGGAAGCATAATCGAGAATGATTAATCAAAGAAAATGTTTAACAATCAATGTAAAATGAATAAGTTTAGTTTAACACTGTTGATGGCTGATGGAAACTAGTAAGTTTATTTGTAGGTCCTTAAAAGTTAGTTTTAGAGAGTGAGAGATCCCCACTTATGTGTACAGGAAGTCGTGAAATCTATATATTACTCATTAGTACAATTTTCAGCCACTTGTTTATCTTCAGTCTTATTGCTTGTTTTCTTTAACCCATTCCCCCTCAGGTTTTTTTTTCTGACTTATCCAAATTGAACCCTTTCCCAAACAATAACGACATTTGACAACTTTGTTGCAGACGACTTCAGAAAACCTTGTGGGAAAAGGAGAAATTGCTCCTAACAATCAATTTTTCCTTTTCCCACAAGGTTTTCTGGTCTTTCTGAAGAATATTGTTCAATTTCATCATATTTTGAAATGTCGTCTGCAAAGTCGTTCAATTTGGGACAGTCCAAAATTTGTTGTTTGGGAAATGGTTAAAGCATTACCAAACTACTATTAAATGTATGAAACAATAAGTGCATTTCGAGGGTTCAGTGCAATACTATAGTAAGTGCTTCATGTTTGTGAAGCACTTACTATAGTCTTGCATTAGGGGCCTCCGTGGCCTAGTGGTTAAAGTACAGAACTTGAAATCACATGGCCCCTCTCCGCGTGGGTTCAAATCCTGAGAGGGATATGGATTTTCATGAGAGGCAGTCTCCCGACTGACTTACGGAATGCCGATGGTTCTACCCACCTTGACCAGCCCTTATGGGCAGTTGAGTATGGGGTCTTCCTCCATCATTAAGAGTCGGGCATCGCTACATAACTGAAATAATGTTGATGTGATGTAAAACCCATATATAAAAAAAAAAAAAAAATAGTCTTGCATTGAACCTTCGATATGATATTGATAAAAACACATTCCATGATAAGAGTGTAAATTTTTGTGATTTTCTTTTTCTTTTGTTATAATAGTTTCTGCTGCTGCAAATATGACAAAATGAGTCAATATTGAGGCTACTGCTAACTCTTAATCCCTTTTCTCACACACACAAATAGACACATCTGTCGCAAGGGCACTGGAAACCACTGCTTCAAAAGGATTTATTGTTCCATAAGCACAATTCATTCTTCGGTAGGGTCCTGCGCAGCCCAGTGGTTAAGATGGTTGACTTAAATGTCGGCGTCCCTATGTTTTTAAGTATGGAAGGCTCAGGGCAAGACCCATACTAAGTCTTTCTAAAGGTCTTTCTACAGGCTTGCATTTACATTCATAAAGAAGCACTTTTCCAGGTCTTTTAGGGTTGTTGTTTGTTTTTTCATGACTCTGATGAATTCCTATGATTGTCATTATAAACTTTTAACAAATATTGTACCGATTCAGAAAGATATATTATATCAGAAGTATATCATCAAAAGATGTTAAGAGGTACTTATATTTTGTCTTTTCCGGCAGTACTTGAGGAGAGTGTTTTCATCCACATGGAAGGTGCTTGTCCTTGTATGGTCAAAAACACATCTTTAGACGTTGAGCATACATGAAAAGTCTTTACATGTGCCAAACTCTTTTCTTGTTATGATGTCTGAATAAACTTTCAGACCAAAGTGTTAATTTTTAAATAACATATTGAGGGTTCAATGCAAGACTATAGTAAGTGCTTCACAAACATGAAGCACTTACTATAGTATTGCATTGAACCCTTGATATGAAGGATTTAAATATCGAAGCATCCAAACCCCTTTCTACACTATTTAAGGTATTTGTTACTTTTTATGTACATATAGTCATTTCATTTAACTTCATTTAGTTTACAGAATCAAATAGGTTGAATTTGTTCATCTTTGACAAACTCAAAGATAATTTTTTTTTATTGACAGTTTAATCTTTGAGTTACTGGCATTGTCCTTTGCAGAATGATATCAAACTCTTAGAATGCAGGGTAATTTTCTGAATATGAATTCTTGTGTCCTGTGCTTTCCAAAACCTTCTATATCTGCTAAATTTTGATGAGGATAGATACTCAGAGTAGCAAGCAGGTTAGATCACAGGCCAGCCACCAATTTACTTGGTTAACCAAGAATGACCAAAGTAATCTATCAGCAGAATGAGTTTCAAAATGGCAGATTATGGGTATTGTACCTGAAATGGTTGAATTTTTTTCCATGTCTCACGTCTTATCTGGAAATAAGGGGAGAAGGGTTAGTGATAAAATCAGCTTAATTGGCAGGGAATTAAGTTCGGTAGCACCAGGGTTTAGAGGGAGGGCATTGATTCTTCTATGAGTAAACAGGTACTATATCTTTCTCTGAAACATTCTTGTCTTTAAGGGATGCAGATGGCTTATCAGTTACAGTTCACTGGCTGCATGAGTCTACAATAACATCCAACCCCCTTGAATGAAGCTTGTCATTGGATTGAGTTACATGTTGTTGAAGCTTATGTTTACAATATGATTGTTTTGAGTCCTATGTTTCAACCATGGCCTGTTAGTACCAAAGAGCTATAGCTGTTGAACCCTTTACAGAAAGGCCAAATTTTGGACCGTCCCAAATTGAAAGAGTTTACAGACAACATTTCAAAATATGATGGAATTGAAAAACAATCTTCTAATAGGGCAGAAAACATTGAGGGAAAAGGAGAAATTGCTTGTATGGTAATGGGTTAAGGCATGAAAAGGCTTATCAGTTACAGTTGACTGACTGCATGAGTCTAACATCCAACCCCCTAGAAATAAGCTTGTACTAATATGGGATTGAGAAATATATTGTTAAAGCTTATGTTTACAATACAATATCTATTTGAGTCCTTCGTTTAAGCCATGACCTGAACATACCAAAGAGCAATAAAAGCTGCTTAACATTTCGAGGCTTCAATGTAAGACTTAAGCATGTGCTTCACAAACATGAATGCCAATGGTTCTACCTGGCTTGACCAGCCCATATATGGCCGGTAAGGATTGAGATCTCCCTACATCATTATGAAAGGGGCATAGCAATCTGAGTTAGATGATGTTGACATGGTGTTCAACTTGAAACTTGTTCTTCGAAATTCATGAACAAATAAAAACAGCTTTGTGTTTATGAATGGCCATATAACACTAATGAATGTTCATGAATAAGTCCATAAATCTTTCACAGGGGATATTTTGAACTTATTTTTAGTTTGGGTGTAAAGTCAGTGCTGAGTCTTTGAAGTCCCGATGCAGCTGTTATTGTTTCTGTCAATATGAAATAAACTGAATTTCAAATCCAATGTTCTTGGCAGGGAAGCAGTTAAACAACTGCTTACCACTGCTTTGTGTATGCTTTTCTCTGTTTCTTCTTTAGAGTCTTTACATGTGTCTTAAAATGACTATCAGAAGTTTGATATTTTGTGTTCATAGACTACTGGTAAAGCTACTGAACTTGAAATGATATATTTTTTAAATTTGTCACTAAATTCATCAAATCTATGACAGACAATAACAGGCAATTTAGAAAAGAGAAGTTAGACTAACCAATAAATTCTTAATACCAAGGATACTTTGATTAATTGTGTTTCATACAGAAACCTAAGTTATCAAGTGCATTCCATTTCCTTGAGATTACAGTGGGTAATCTACAGAAGAGAGTTGTTAATGAGTTATTCCCAAGCGGTCAGTGCCGGTGTAGTAATCAGGTTTGATTGCATACTATTCCAGGTAAACCCTGATAGTGCTTGAAACGGCTTCCTGCTTATGCAAACAGGTTAGATCTAGGCCAGCCGCAATTTGGCTGGCCTGTGATCTAACCTGTTTCCTTCTCTGAGTATCTTTCCTCAACAAAATTGAGCAGATATTTAAAGGTTTTGGAAAGCAGATGAATAAAGGAAACAAACGAGAACTAATTATCTATTTCCAGAGTGGTTGGAGTATATCCACGAAGCTGTTGATAGGCCCAGATGTGGGGTTATCATATCTTCCAATGGTGTGAATAGTTATAGATATTTATTGTAGATGTTGATTTATGAATACATGTACATGAATAAAGGAAACTAATGAGAACTAATTATCTATTTCCAGAGTAGTTTGAGTATATCAACTGAGCTTGTGATAGGCCCAGATGTTGGGATATCATATCTCCCAATGGTGTTAATAGTTATAGATATTTATTGTAGATGTTGATTTATGAATACATGTACATGAATAAAGGAAACTAATGAGAACTAATTATCTATTTCCAGAGTAGTTGGAGTATATCTATGAATCTGGTGATATCTCCCAATGGTGTTAATTGTGGTAGATATTTATTGTGGATATTGATTTATGAATACATGTACATAACTTAAGGAAACTAATAAGAAATTATTGTCTATTTCCAGAGTGGTTGGAGTATATCTATGGAGCTTGTGATAGGCCCAGATGTGGGGATCAGCTATCTGACGGAGAAAGCCTCATCTGTAAGTTGGTTTATTCCTGAAACACCCACTTTTTGATTTTCAAATTCCTGAAACACCCACTTTTAATTTATGTAACCCATGGTTTCGGACTATAGTCTGTTTTACCTATTGGTATAATATTTGCTGCATAAGGAGATATAAATGTAAAATATTTATAATTCAAGATTTGATAAATTATGTCTAAATACATAAATATTATTAGGACCATAAATTAATATTGATATTAAATAATCAGAATTGCCAATTAATTATTATTATTTTATCAAAGTATAACAGTTTATATCAATTAATTAAGATTAATTAGGTTTCTTTGATCTTTTTTTAAAATACATGCATAATATGTGTGTATAAATTATTTGTGACAATAGAAAATATATATAAATGTAAAATATTAAAAAAAACTTTCTAATTTTCATATTCCTGAGAAACCCTGAAAAAAAGAAGAAAACTATAATTAATTTATTAATGTTCAATTATAATATTGCCTATTTTAATGTAAAAAAAGCAGATTTTTCTAAGTTAACATTATAATATTAAATAAAATTCATTAAATTATCAAAAAAAGATGATATAAATGTATAGAAAACATTGTCTTGTTTTATTAAATCATCCAAAATGTATAAAAAACATTGTCTTGTTTTATTCAATCATCCTAAGAAACAGACTATAGCTATAATTTGACCTAAGGCCATAGGAAGGTGTTAATTGGAAAAAGCAAAATTCCTGTAACACCTACTTTTTTTTATCAAAATTTGAAAAGTGGGGGTTTCAGGAAGACACTTCGTAAGTTTGTCCTGGTATACATCTGACAATTCTTTTCCTCTGTATAAACATTTTTCTTGACCACATAATTAATAGATTTGCCATCATTTGTGTTTTCTTGAGGAAAACAAGTGATACTATGGGCTCCTCCCCCTTGATCTGTAGGTAATAAAGCAGGTCTAGCAATATTTTTTCAGGTTGTAAAGGGCTACATGTAGTACTGGTTGTGAAGTCCAGCCCTCCCCAATATAATTGGAAAATAGTTGGAACCAACATTGAATCCCAAACATTTGCTGCATTTGTTTGGCCTTTTTCTTCAAATACTTAAACCCATTACAAAACAATAAAAACATTTGACCATTTTGTTGCAGACCACTCTGAAAAACATTGTGGGAAAAGGAGAAATTGCTAATAACAAGCAATTGCTCCTGAAAGGAGCAATTTCTCCTTTTCCCACAATGTCTTCTAATCTAAAAGAGATTATTTTTCAATTTCAACACATTTTGAAATGTCATCTGCGAAGACTTTCAATTTGGAACAGTCGAGAATTTGGCGTTTGGTAAAGGGTCAAAGCAATAGCTTAGAACATTAAAGATATCTAACTTGAAAAAAGGTGGCATACATATGGAAACATCAATCAGGGATGTTGATCTACAAAAAATATGGGGTTCTAACACAAATAGCATAATATTATCTGATTTCCTTCTGTTTATAAAAAGGCTACACCTTGATTGGGTGCCAAGACAGTTCTCTGGGATTCCCTGCCTATCATTCTTCATCCTTTCCCCTCATTTCTGTTATTTACACAAGACTAATGACGTTGAATAAAATGCACACACTTTATGGTTTAAAATGATCTAAATTGTTGATTAAATAGCATTAAAATCATTGTGGCAAAAGAAATATTTGCTCATGATGAGCAAACCTTTCTTTTGCCACAATGATTCTAAATGGTGTATGAGGCAAAAGGCTATTCAGAACACCTTTAAAAGGGAAAGGTCTCAATGATTTCTAATGTTTTTGGATTGTTGATGCATAGCACAATCAGACATTTGGGATTGATTTATTAAGTTTATCAGGTGGTTCTCATCTGCATTCGATTTCAAAACATTTTGTTTTGGTTTGTTATATGTCTTTATTCTCCAATGGGAAAATCTTTCTTTTGTCTCAATGATTATAAATGATGTCATGAGGAAAAAGAACGTTTTTGAAATATCACTTTATGGGAAAGATTTCAATGATTTCTAATGTTTGTGGATTGTTGATGCATAGCGCAATAAGACATTGTGGATTGATTTATTCAGTTTAGCAGGGATTTTTCGTTCATCTGCATCAGAATTCAAACATTTCGTTTGTGTCAGTTTTATGTCTTTATCCTCATCTTCACTCCTATTTATCAGACGGGGTGACCAATGTTTAGGAAAATGTCCAACAAGATGGCCGTGCCACAGGAATATTTTCTTTTTTAATCAGATTACTTTTGTTTTCCACCATTTTATGAATGCCATGTTGGGACCATCAACTTTCAGGTTCCAGTGGTATATGAAACCCCATGGTTTATAATGATGTTACGTCTAACACTCGATACAGAAATTGCAGTTGATTGGTGATGTTTAAGGTCATTTGCATCCCACTTGAAATTTTCTACAGGGTCATGGAGCAAAAGCAAGGCCAAAATGGAAACTAAATGATCATCAGAACATGGCATTTATAAAATAGTGGGAAACAAAAGTTATATGCTGAGAAAATGCATAAATTCCTCCTCATTCATGTGTGCCGCCATTTGCAATCAGTTCTATATCGTCAACATCACACGATCACCCCTGACGGCTAATGGTACAATGGCCCTTACAGCGTTATGTAACAGTTTGTTCACCTATCCAGGCATCTTGGTATTACTTAACCAATACTGATGGTTCTCTCTGACTTGACCAGTGCCTATGGGCAATTGAGTATGGGGTAAGCTTCCATCATCATGAGTGGGTCATCACAGCATACATAAAATAATTATGAAATAATGTAAAACCCATATAAATATAAAACATCTATTAGTTGAGTGTCTTATAATTTGTTGTGTGTCTCATAACCAATATTTTTGGTATAAATTGGCATTACATGACATGCGTGACTTTAAGAAAAGTGCAGTTTGATTGTGAGCATAGTAAGTTGTCATTCTGTATGTATGTATCGCTCAAATGAGTATTCAATGTTTTATTTTTCATGCTGTGTGTTTTATGGGCTAATTACCTTATAAACATTGTTGTTGTTATTGAATAAGAATCATGATCCCTCTACTTCACAGCCGACCCACATGGCGGATTTCTCCCAGGTCCAGTCTATCCACACACTACAGTTAGAAGATGGGAAGGGCGTTCTACAACTCCGGATAGCAGGTGCCCAGGAAGCATTGACGATCACATGTACGTCAGTTGGGGAGGCGGAGGATATGGCCGATCTGATCGACGGATATTGTAGGCTCGTACATGATTGTCAAGGCTCTTTCTGGACCAAAAAAGGTAGCTACATTTTGCGACGTTTCAGTTGGTCGGTTTTGTTTTCTTTTTTGCGTAGGCTTTTGAAGCTTTTCCCTTGAAAGAAAGGTTTTGTGTATAGTTGACAGCTTCATTTCATAAAATTTTAAAACTTATGACGCTCTTTCCTATTAGAAAAATCTATTAAAAAACAGGGAAAAAAAGAAAGGTAATTAAACAATTGACAGTACAACTGAATATTGATGATGACAATTGGTAAACATTGAAAGCGATGTTGGAAAACTAACATAATTATTCTCTATATATGCTTATCCTTTTTTTTTGTCATATTGCTTTCTAATGTGGTCTACATCATTTGTGTGCTGTAATGTATGTGTTCTGGAAAATGATGAACAAGTAAGCAAGTCCAATGATAGCATTATATAATGATGATTTTGTGAATGAATGTGATACTCAGAACTTGTCTTTCATGGGAAGTATTGCTAAAATAACAGCTTTCATTTCTATAATCAGCAACTGTTTTTTATCCCCTTTCATCTAAAGGTAATTTTTCCAAATAGAAAAAAAGAATGTATCATAATTGCATTTAGACACTCTACCAAGCTATCATCCAATATCACTTTTCTTTGGAAGGTTACTTGAACATGTCATGAAAAAAGAACATTTCATGAAAAAATCTTAACTTGTCACCGTGGTATCAGAAATCAACTACATGTACTAGCTTACGCGAACCATACCTTTAACCCTTTACCAAATGCCAAATTTTTAAAGTCCCAAATTGAAAGAGTTTGCAGTCAACATTTCTAAATGTTATGAAATTGAATAATAATTTCTGACAAAATACCTTTGCGGAAAAGGAGAAGGTGCTTGTTCAGAGCAATTTCTCCTTTTACCAAAATATTTTCCAAAGGCGTCTGCAACAAACTTGTCAAATGACGTTATTGTTTGGGAATGGGTTATTAATTTTTCTTTCATCAGAAGGAAGATTGTGGTTTCGCTATATATTCAGTACATTCTACTCCTATTTAGATGCATGGCTGCACCTTGTGCTAGGTTGCAGGGTGCAGTAAAGGAGTAATAAATGCATTAACTGCTTCTCCTTGTTTACAAGGCTCTATAGAGTCATGCCCAGCCCATTACAAAACAATAACGGCATTTGATGAGTCTGTGGCAGACGACTCTTGAAAACATTGTGGGAAAAGGGGAAATTGCTCAAAATGAGCAATTTCTCCTTTTCCCACAATGTTTTCTACCCTATCAGAACATTTTTTTTTCAATTACATCACATTTTGAAGTGTGGTCTGCAAACTCTTTCAATTTGGGACAGCAGAAAACTTGGCGTTTGGTAAAGGGTTGGTACAGGTTAATTCCATGAAAGCCTATAATAGCTAAAAAACTGTCGACAGACAAATCCATTTCCTTTTGTTGGGTAAACAGTGGTTCATAGGTAGAGCATTGGTCTTGGGACAAGAGAGTTGTGGGTTCAAATCTCAAATCAAAGAAATATATGTGTATGAATAAAAGATTTAATTCATCTGTATTTAGTTAAGTACTTTTATGCCTTGAAACCCAATGTATTTTTTATGAAATCAAAACTAAATGGCAGTTAGCTCTAAATGAGAATACTTTGAATTGTCTGAATGTTTTAATTGACAAACAAAATTGTGAAAAAAGAAGTATTTGTCATGAAAAAAATCCCTGTCTACCTGTTTGCACCTTAGACCCCATATCAGGCCTAATGTCCTTTATAGTTGGTCAGAAAAGAAAATTATGTCTTTTAAGCTCTTTTTATGCTTATGAATAACCAATTTGTATACGCATTTTCTAACAAGTTTAACCTTTATACATGTAGAAGACATTTAGCTTCATGTAGCTTCCGCCTAAATAAAGAATTTTTCAAAAAGGAAAAAGCTATACACATTGACCAAATTCTCTTTTTCCCACGAAAATTTATTTGTACTTTTTAAAGTTAAAAATCAAAATCGAATAAATGTTTTGTATTTTTTAACAAAAGCAATTTGAATGTATCTGCTGTGAATAATTGGTGTTTTAACCAAATACGACATTTTTGAATTCGTGTTGAATCCAAAATAAAAGGAACTGTAGACGGCTAAAAAAAAAGTGGGAAAAACCTCTACATTTTCTCTGTCATATTGGATAGAAACCATTGTTACTGATGGATAAACTGCTCATTAGCAATTTAGCCTTTTGTTACAAATGTTTTCTAATAAATTCTGCAGCAGACACAGTTAAGTGAAGTATCATTAATATAAAGAGTTGAAGAGGAAACTCACCAACATGTTTGCTATTTTCTTAATCCAAGCTTCTACTGATGCTAAAACTATGGAAAAGCAGCCGCTAGTCAATGCCAAAGGTTTGTGGTTAAATGCTTAATTGCATGATGTGGTCTCCCATGTTGTATTGGTTTTGCATGATTATTTTTACCTGATGTCCAGATAAGGGAGTAGATGAAGGTCTCTATTTTGTAATCCCCCTCAACTGCTCTGTGTTCATGAACAGCCAATTTTGTTCATGTCTGTTCATGCAGGTCATGAACATGATTGATTTGCTCATGCAGTTCATGAACACAGTTGTTCAACCCATTACCAACACAAAATGTTCAACTGTCTCAAATTGAAAGAGTTTGCAGACGACATTTCAAAATGTGATGAAATGGAAAAATAATCTTCTAATAGAGCAGAAACCATTGTGGGAAAAGGAGAAATGGCTCATCAAGAGCAATGATTTCTCTTTTTCCTGCAATGTTTTCCAGAGTCGTTATTATTATTGAATGAAAAGACTGTTCAAGGGAGACCCCTAACCCCCATCCACCCCCAAAAAAATCAAAAACGCTGCATTAGATCCTTTAGAAATCATATTTTGTTAATAACCCTTAGATCTGTCTCATCTAGACAGTTTTATTGATTATTCACAACTAATAAAGGGTTTTAGAAGAAATTGATAAAGTGAGCAAGGAACTACACCATTTATCTGGACATTTTATTAACCTAAATATAAGCATAGAAAAGACGCTTCTTTCTCTGTCATTCTAATACCAGTTGATATCATTGCAACATGATATATTCATCAGTTACTGCTTAACAACTTAATTCATGGGAAAGCCTTTTTTTTTGCTTTGAGAGAAAACTAATCTTGATAAAAGTTGTTCATGAAATACAAGGCATATTGATAAGTCAAGAGCTATGGTAGATGTATTTCAAATACAGTTGAATGAACTCAAAACCGACCAATCTTATTCATCAAATGTTTCAATAAGGTAACATTTACTTCTAATTTAGGAATAAACGAAATTATGTTTTAATTTTGATACTCTCTTTTGTTTCTTTAATAAAGAAAAATGGTTCAACCAATTAGAAACTTGAAGGAGGCGTCAAGCATGCATGTATTTATTATTTCCTATTTACAATTTAACCCTTTCCCTTTAAAGGGCTGCTCTCGGTGTCTGTGGTGCAGCTGTCTCTTTACAAAAATGTTGAAACAAAATAATTCACTCATGGTGAGCAAATGTCTTTAGTCTCAATGTTTTCATATACCATTGAATAATCATATCCCTGATTGTTAACAGACGTATTTCTTTTTATGCTATATCGTCATTCATTTTGCAGTTTAAAAAAGTAATTGCACCAATGTTATTTCACTTCCTATTTACCTTTGATTTTTCATCATTTTTGCATGTTTATATCGTAGCACAATATCATAATTTTGCATGCTTATCTCACAGTATTTGATAATCTTTTTTATTAATCTATTACCCTTTTACTATTTGTTTTGATGTATAATCTTCAGTGAATGACATGAGAAACCATCATAGCTAAATCACTTAACAATAATTAGTCCATTATTTTATTATTGTACCTGATTCATCCTTTTTGCAGCAAAAAATTCAAGAAACTATTGTGACAAAGTGAGATAATGTTTATAAGAAGCAGTTGCTATTTTAAGTGACAATGATATCTGCATATAATTATTAGATATGAAGATTTTCTATATTCATGCTTCAGTTATTTGATAGTCTACGGGTTGACTAATGGAACGCCTATGTATGGACAAACACTTACTTGCGATCAATTTTGAAACCATCCTCCATGAGCCAGGCAGTTGAACATGATTAACCCTTTCCCAATTAACAAATTGTCAACTGTCCCAAATTGATAGAGTTTGCAGACGACATTTCAAAATGTGATGAAATTGGAAAATAATCTTCTGAAAAAGCAGAAAATCTTGTGGGAAAAGGAAAAATTGCTTGTCACAAGCAATTTCTCCTTTTCCCACAATGTTTTCTAAAGTCATCTGCAACAAGGTGGTCAAATGTTGTTATTGTTTGGGAAAGGGTTAAACTGCTGTTGGGGCAATGTAAAATCTAATAAGATATATACATGTAGTTTAATTTTGACAAACCTTCATTAGGAGTCAAAAAGTCTTATGATTTGCTAAAAATGTCTGCTGAGTTCTAAGATGCTCTAGAAGAAAACAATGTGTTAGCACATTTTTTTCTTTTTCTACCCTGATTGGAAATGAAAATGTGAGTTCTTATTTGAAGAACATTATTTTCCTTTTGTTTGTCACAAGCAATTTCTCCTTTTGTCATAGTGGTTTCTTAAATGATTTGATACAGGTCATTCTTAAAGCTGCTGGTTCACAGATTTGATAAGTTTGAATGATGGAACTTGCTTGCCTTATAACTGTACAACAACAGTAACAATTGAACTGTTTTATGCAATGAGCCAGAGAATAGCCTTTGGAAGCAAAAATAGTAATTGAATTTTTAGAGGCTGTGTACAGTGAATCAATATGTTTTGATCCAAAAGTTTTGAAATGGTTTTGAAATCTCCATTATACACTGTACATACTTAATTGATTATACTTCAATTGATAACTACTATATCTGTTAATAACTGGGTAAAAATATATCATACAGCAACATTTTAACTGTATTGTGACAAGGACATTTGGTTTTCATTTTTAAAGTTTTTCATCTGTAACCCTTCACATACATAAAAGAAAGATATAATTAAGCTGTTGTACTCATTTTCCATTACCAAGTTATAGCCCAAACCGAACCCAAATTCCCAATGCCCAAATTCCCTGTGGTACGCTCTAGCTGGTATGACTTTGGTAAGAGACTGTGTGTTAACCCTTTACCAAATGTTAATCTTTCGACTCTCCCAAATTGAAAGAGTTTGCAGATGACATTTCAAGATGTGATGAATTTGGATAGTAATCTTCTGATAGAGTAGAAAACATTGTGGGAAAAGGAAAAATTGCTCGTTTCGAACAATTTCTCCTTTTCCCACAGTGATTTCCAGAGTCCTCTGCAACTAAGTGGTCAAATGTCTTTATTGTTTGGTATTGGGCTAAACAGTGCTTTCGTGGTGCTTCTTTTGGCTTTTGGGTTTAATGTTTCCACTGATATTTGTTATACAACGGTCTACACTTGATTTAAAGGGAAAAGTTGTAACTTTTTTCTCTCTATAAGGTCCATGTGGCCCTGAATAAATTTTCGCTATTGCGTTACCTTGCTCTAGCCAATGGTATGAACATATTTAAAAAAAAAAAAGGATCGGATACAAATTTGGTTTTTAAATAAGATATGGTGACATTTTACTTCATGTCATACATTACCATGCACGATAAGTAATATACATAAAGACATGATGAATCTGTTTCTATCATCTCCTTAATTTTGATGAGGAAGAGATTTAGTTCGTTTTAAAGAACTATTGTGAAACAAGAAGAGCAAGATTAGTATATTCTGCCCCTGTCACATGGTTTTCTGTTTGATTGCTGCATAAGATTGTTTTACATATTTTTTCTCTAATGATTTTTACTGTTGTTTTCGAGAACGGGCCATAAAAGAAGGACTTAAGGGCTCTTTTGCTTTGTTAATTTCATTTGGTGTTGGTATACTGTCTTCTAACCCATACCAAACAATAACAATATTTCACCAATTTGTTGCAAATGACTTCAGAAAACATTGTGGGAAAATGAGTAATTGCTCTTAATGAGCAATTTCTCTTTTTTCCCTCAAAGTTTTCTGCCCTATCAGAAAATGATTTTTCAATTTCATCTCATTTTGAAATGTCGTCTGCAACTGCTTTCAATTTGAAACAGTCGAAAATTTGACTTTTGGTAATGGGCTAAGCAACCATGGTCATGGGACACAGAGTCTGGGTGTATGAGACATCTAATAGCTTGATATGGATGCCAGTCATTCGGAAAGCTCCAGTAGGGGCCTTCTAAATGATTTGTGTCCTGTATTTAGATGACCTCAGACTTAATAACCTTTCACATAATGTTTAAGATTGGTCATTTAAAACACATTACGGGGCGGAATCACGTGACCAATGTTTATGATATTATGCCTAAACAAGATGGCTTCACCCATGACGGAACAGGTATATTTTTAAAGAAAAAAGAAAAAATATCTGTGGCACAGCCATCCTGTTCCGACATACGAAGATAAATATTGGTCATGTGATTTCCCTGCCTGTATCAAGTTTATGAAGAAATTTGATATTGAGACTATCAAGAATAATCTACTGATAAAAAGTTTGTTTGGCGAATTGGTTAGGAAATGTTAGTCACATATGTATGTCACATGTTCATTCATTGAAATCTTGTGGATACTTGTGAATCTAAGTTCAAGTGTGATGATTCATAGTCAGGAGTAACATGTTTTCTTCTTTTAATTTTCCTTTTATTATGTCACTCACACATATGAGGCCATAGGCCCAAAGTCCTTGCGTTAAAAAATTAGATTTGATATAAAGCAATTTTTATAATAGGATATTTAAAGTAAAGAATGGTGATTAATTAGATGTCCATTTGTAAATGTGAATTAGTTTATCATTAAACAAAATATGCAATCTTTGATGCACATTTTTTCGATTTTGAGAGTTTGTTTGAATTGTTGCTAAAATTACATCAAATCAAGGGTAGGCTTAACAAGATGCAGACACAAATTCTCAACTGCCAAAATTTAATTAAACCTATTCCTTGAGACTTTGTGACCGGTCCAATTTGAAAGCAACACCAGATGTCTAACACATGCATGGAAATCACAGTTGAAGGGGTGTTTTTCCTTAACAGTATGTCCTAAACAGTTGCTTTTCAACTGTGATTTCTTTGCCGAATTTTAAACGTAACGTCTTTATAAAGCATGGGTAATCATATACCACCAGAACTGGAAAGTTAATTGTCAAATCAGGCAGGGTACACAATGTGGCTATCATTGGCAAAAGAACGGTGAAAAAAGGCAAAAATGACTGGATGCAGCCATCTTGTACGGACATAAGATGATGAACTTTGATACCATGATTCCCCTACCTGAAACAATAACAATGATGAATGTTATGTTATTGAGTAGAAAACATTGCGACAAAATGACAAATTGCACATTTGGAGTCGTCTGTGCATCCAAGTTTTAGTATTATAGATTAACGAATTTATTGAATTTCTATCCTTGATTCTGTTTCTATTTCTTATTTTACAGATGAGACTGTTCCACCCTCACCAAAAATCAGGTAAGTTTTTTAACCCTTTGCCAAATGCAATATTTCCAACTGTCCCAAATTGAATGAGTTTGCAGAGGACATTTCAAAATGTGATGAAATTGAAAAAAATCCTCTAATGGGGTAGAAAACATTGTGGGAATAGGAGAAATTGCTTGTTACAAGCAGTTTCTCCTTTTCCCACAATGTTTTTCAGAGTTGTCTGCAACAAGTTGGTAAAATATTGTTATTGTTTGGTAATACATTAAAGGTCCTTGTGCATTTAAGAACTCTTACTGAATCCATTGATATCTGGCACAGGTTCTAACTGAACATCTGTCAACAAACTGATTTGCTTGATTAAAAAGATTTAAAAGAAAAAAGGCAATTATAGATCTGTCAATTATTTTTTTATACATTTGACATTCATTAATATTGCTGCCATTTTGACTTACTCCTGTCTACGTTTTTGTTACAGTGCATCAAAGAAAGAAGGAACTGGCAGATCTGATGAGCCTTTGTCACCAAATGAAAGTAAGTGCCCCAAGCTATAGTGTTTTGTTTCATTATGGTGACTTCTTCTTAAATGAAGAACGGAATCTTTATCTTCTTAAGGAAATAATATACATTGAATAAAGATTTGTTTGAGTCGGCCCTTAATTGTTTTCGTCACCTATACTTTGTTGAATTTCTTTACTTCATAATACCATACTTTTTCACAAAAGTTCTTAGAAACCACATGGAACAAATGATAAACTGCTCATTATGAACAATTTATCCTTTTTTCACAGTGGTTTCTGCTCAGTGCTTTCTACTCAGATTTATTTTCATGACTTTCACAGTAGTGTCTAAACATTTTTTAGCAGATGAATAAAATTGAGGTTTTATGAAGTAAAGGGACAACCAGTAATGTTCTCTAAAGGTCAGGAATTAATCAATTGTTTTCAAGTGCTCTTTAAAGTGACATGCAATTGTGACCCCTTCCCCAATGTTTGCATGCCAATTCCCAAATCTGATATTACTGTGTTAGAAAATATGTTTAAGTCAAAATGAATTGAATGCTATTGCATTAGATTCCATAACAATCAATTATAATTAAAGGATTAATTGCACATCATGGGAAATATATCAATGTTTTTTACATTTTATAACAGTTTACAGTTATTCTTTTTGTCATGTAAATTCAAAGTGAAATGTGCACATATTTATTGTAAGATTTGTTTCTTTGGTCACAGAATGGTTTTGCAGTAAGTAGGTTGATAAAGTATTCATTTGTTAATTAGTCAAACAAGAATTGATTTCTACAAGAATTTGTCATTTGCTAGATTTTATCTGAAAACATCTGTTTGAAAAACTTTCTAAGATTTGTCAGATGTTAATTTTGATGTATGCTGGATTGTTCAAAATTGTACATGTTTCTAAATGTGTTTCCTGCTGTTACTAGGTTATGATTTTAGATCTCTGTTCTATTTCAAAGTTTTGTATATTGGCTGATAAAACATGTATTGGCTTCTTTTTCACTTTATAACCCATTTCTCCAAGACTTCCCTTTTTACCTTATTAGCAATAAACTCAAATGTGTTAGTAAAAATTGCATACCAAGGGTAAAATGCAAGACTACAGTTTGTGCTTCAGGCTTGTGAAGCACTAAACATAGTCTTTGCATTGAACCTCTGATATTTGTCATTACCTATTCTTTTCATAAAAGCTCTTTTTGATATCCCTGCATCAGATGCTTTAAGGAAATACTGTGAAGTTTCTGGTAACAAGTAATTTCTTCTTCATCACATTATTACAATAGGAATTTAAATTTTCATACACCATTATTTTACATGTGTTGCTTTCAAATTGGGTCAGTCACACTTGCAGGCTATGGAGAAATGGGTTATGAAGGTTATGAATGTCTTTCTGGAATAGCACTATCATGTCTTCTTCAGTGATTGTTCTAGTTTGTCATCCTTTGAAATGAAAGTTTGCATGTAAACATTAATCTAATCTATACTCCCAGGTTGGTTTTAAATGTTTGGTTTCCAATTAAAAAGGACTTTGGAACATAGCAGCAAACCTTATGTCTCATAAAGACTTATTTCTCTTGAAAAAAATAATAATTTAGATTTTCAATTTTCTTTTATACATGGAAGCCTCCTACCTGTCTTACTGCATATGGAAGATTCAAATTCAATGCAAGACTAGTAAGACATTCAAAAACATAAAGCACTTGCTATTAAGTCTTGCATTGAAGCCTCCTTTTTTTAAAAAACAACAACATAAAAACAATCACAGAGTTGGGCCTAGAATGCTCCCAACATAAATGTATGCAAGAGATATGATTTCAATTTAACAACCTAAATCCTACTATTTTGGTCCATCAAAAGTGAAATATTAATTGACATAAAACTCAATTTAGCTTGTTTAATGAAAATATCATTTGAATTTACTAAAGTTTCCAAGTACTTCAGTGTTATTCCTGAAAGTGAATCATAACTGATCCGAACTTATTATCCTATTCATATATGATGTTTGTCATTAACGTATCTTAATACATTTATCTGTACACTTGTATAATGGTATTTATATCATATCCTCATATTAACTTACAAAATGTTTACCTATAGGGTTTTGATTTGTGCTCAGGTTCAAACAGAGGTGAATGAATATAATCGCCATACACAAGATGGATTTGGCTCAGGTCTACATGATTAGTGATAGGATTTGTGTTTTCTATACACAGAAGTTTGAACACATTCATTATTATCAATTGAAACAGGGCTTTATCATGTTATATGATAGGTGCCTAAAAAAGGCACCTTCATAAATTTGAAATTTATTTAAGAATAATGCAGTTTTCCGAAAGATTTAAGGTCAAACCAGCTTTTTGGTTTCCCTTTTTAGCATTCTCTGTGATACATCTTCCCAGAATCTAAAGGCCTAGGTCTCTTCCCAATCCAAGCAAAATATGCCCTGTGGAACATTGTTATTATAAAAACAGAAAATAAAATTGTTCAAAAAAACACATTTGTTTTAGAAACAATTTCCCAACATTATCTTTAAAAAATGCTTTGCTTGGTAACATTTTGATTAGAGGTAGTTTGTTTTGGTATCAATACCTCACTACTTAACTACTAGGTATTCCTGGTCATTACTTTTCGACATACTTACTGTATCAAATTAGGGTTTGGGAAAGTTCATTATTATTCTATTACATAAACACCATATTCTCAGTAAAAACTACATAAACGCAGTATGGACACATACATAGTTGTCCTTACAATATTTCCCAAGGGCGCACTAGTTGTCTTGAAATCTTGGAGGAATTAATAGTATGAGAAAAGTAAATCTTGATTATAAATCCATTGAAATGACCCATGGCGTGAAATTTCAACTCAAGGACTTAAGCATTTACAGCTTGTAGCAGGTCATATCTTTAAGGGTGTGTTAACCTTTTTACCCAATTTGGCATTCTTGAATATTTTTAGAATAGAAAAAAAACTTCATATGGTATAGAGATTGTATGATAGCTAAAGTGTCACTGTAACAAAAGATTAATATATGGGTGAATTTTGCTGGTTTCCATTTTTTGATTATGCAAAGAACATGGAAGACATTGCAGATTATGAAATAAGTAAACTCTCACTTGCAATATCATGTAGATGAAATGGTTAATTTTGCTGGTTACCATTTTGTAGGGATTTCCGATTACGCAGAGATCGTGGAGGATGATGGAGATTACAGTTCCCCCGATGGTAAAAACAAATTTTACGTTTTATTACATTACAAACCCCGTTATTAACTCTTTACCAGGCAACTCATTGTTGTGTGTCCTTAAGCAAGGCACCATTTCATAGCCTAGTATAGGACTAGTAGAGTTACCAAGCAATCTTTAATAAGTAGAATAGTTACTGTGATACTGCCGGAAAATTGTTGAAATAGCTTCAAACTCTATTTGAATAGTTCTTGGAATTTAACATGTCTGCTGTGGCTGACTTTAGAAATAACTGTTGGGAAAAGGAGCATTTGCTGATAAAGGCTGATGTGAGACAGGGATGGTCATTGTAGGGAAAAGGATCATTTGCTGATAAAGGCTGATGTGAGACAGGGATGGTAATTGTATCATTGCTCATTATGAGAGGGATAGAATACTTCTGTATGTTGCAATGGTTCTATAAGGATTTAGTTATCCCTTTACCAAACAACAACAACATTTGACGAGTTTGTTGCAGACGACTCTGGAAAACATTGCTCATGACGAGCAATTTCTCTTTTTCCCACATTGTTTTCTGCCTTTTCGGTGGATTATTTTTTCAATTTTTGTCACATTTTGAAATGTTGTCTGCAAACTCTTTCAATTTGGGACAGTCGAAAATTTTGCATTTGGTAAAGGGTTATATACTATTGCAGTGAAAGGTAGGTAAATTATTGCAAACAACAGACAAATTAATGGAAAATGTAAAAACTGGTAAGATAGAGTTAAATATAGATGAGCTGGAAAAGATGGAATAAAATACTGAGCCCCCTCCTGTAAATGAGGGTAGGATCCAAAAAATGCGGGTAAAAAAAGTATCTTTTGGTAAATTTTGTGTATATCTCTATTTTGATTAAACAATTTCAATATAATGTTTATTTCCTTCATTTATGAAGATCTGTCTGATAAGTTTTTAAGATTGTCACATATATCTTAGTTTGTTATAAAGCTTATTTTACATTATCAGCTCTTATGGAAGGGGTAAACATACATAATTGGTGTTTGAGCTTGTCGTATCATTATACCTTGATCATTACACAATTATTAAGTTACCTACATGTACTTGATGTTGATTTGTTGTTACTTTCATTGCATAAATTGGGGGCTCAAAGCTAGTCTATAACATGTTCTTCTTGTTGTGAACAATTTTCTTTTGTTTGACATTGAACCCCATAAGTATATTAGTTATAGGGGAACTTGGATGGTGCAATGGTTTAGGTGATTAATTTAAAGATTATTGCGGTTTTGGAATTGATTCTAACCATTACCACGGTTTCACAAGAGTATCCTTTGGCAAGATCTGTCATCAGACACCTAGCCTAGTACTGGTCAAGTCCAGGAAAGTTGTAATATGATTTAAAAACCTTTTTTAACTGTGTTTAACATAATATTACCTATTAATTGTTGGAATATGGGGGTGAAAATGGCAACTAGTAAAGAAAGACAGACCAAGAGTTGTATATAAACTCTCTGTGACATAAGAGTCATTACAGATAACCTTGAACGATAACATATGATAAATACAGAATATAAAAGGTTCTATTTTCCAAATTGTAATCACTCCATTTAGCAGGTTGAAAACATTCTGATCTAAGGGAGACTTTGCTTAGAAAGAGCAAAGTCTCCCATTGACCAGAATGTTTTCAAATTATAACTGCTGCAGACATTATGAAATCTGTCACACTTAAGTTTGTTGACATTTAATGTTGTGACAATTCTGCAGGTCGTAAAAAGAAAGGAAAGAAAAAGAAGAAAAGTGAGTCAAGCGCCTTGGCATGCTCCTAGAAAGTAGTGCTATGCAACAATCCACATGATTGGCTTAAAAAAGAAACCAAACTTGTAACAAGCCAGTTGATTGGTTGCCTTGAATTAATAACTGTTTAGTGTTAAAAATTATATGAATCCCCATGTACAAATAATAAACAAACAAAAAATAACTGAATAGCCATTAGTATTTCAAAAATGAACATATTTTTTAGATCTATTGGCATACAATAACATTAGATGTCCCCTTTTCAAAAATGCTTAAAAATGACCTGGCAATTCATCTCTTTGTGGAAGTGTCTTTAATTGAGACACTGCACACACAGTGTTTTGTACTGATGAAATCCAGGAAAGCGGTAAAATGACTGAAATTATGTTGACTAGGTATTTAACCCCATTTAAACAGACAACTTCATCTCCATACCTTGCAACAAACAAAATTCATCAAGATATTGTTTCTGTACAACCTTTAAACATGATTTACATAAGTAAAATTTCTTGTTTATGTATTATTATCTAATGTGTCTTATTTTAACTCTTTACCACCTACAGACAGCATTTCTTTTCTTGAATCAGAAGACTATAGAATAGATTTGTAAACATGTGAAGAACCTTTCAATTCTGCTGTTATGGTATGTGAATTGATTGAAAAGGCATTGTGGCAAAAGGAGAAATTGCTTGTATGCTTGTGACAAGCAATTTCTTCTTTTGCCACAATGCTTTTTGAAAGTCATCTGCTGCAAGACTCATAAATGTGCCGTTAGGCATAAATAAAGTTTTCTTTAAGGTTGCTTGATAAAGGTCAAGCGCATTTCTTTATATGTGTTTTTGAAAAAGATATACCTTAAATTATTTTAGAAAGCACTGTGACAAAAGGAGAAACAACTCATTATAGAGCAATTTCTCCTTTTGTTGTCATGGTTTATAGAGTTCTGCATTTTGGTAAAAAGAGTAAATGTAAAATCAAATGTCAAGTGTTTGAAGTAAATAATTATATAGCATGCGGAATGGAATGCCAACTTGTATCCAAAGACCCCTGCATTATAATAACCTTACAATTTGTCATTAACCCTCTTAATGCTGGAGCCAACTTCATGCTTATGTAAACAGTTTTGTTCCAGGCCAGCCGCCAAGTAAATTTGGCGGTTGGCCTGTGATCTAACCTGTTTGCTACTCTGAGTGTCTTTCCTTACAAAATTGAACAGACATTTAAGATTTTGGAAAGCACGACACAAAAATCTATTTTTAGAAAATTACCCAGCATTCTAAGATTTTATGCTGCATCCCATGTTATCTTTGCCGCATCATGTATAGCATTCTGTACAGTGTGTAATATCTATGCCGCATACAATACTGTGTGTCCTTATTACCCTATAACCTTTTTCAGAGTTGTTTGAAAGCTCTAGATATAAAGTCAAAGCAGACGGCAATGAAATTATTTTCTGTATTTTCTCAAAAATGCGAGTCCTGGATGGCTGAGTGGTAGAGTAAGCAAACTTAAAACTTGGGAGATCCTGGGTTTGAGCCCCATCAAACACCTCTGGGCTTATTGGAGTGACCTTTGGCAAATTACTTATGAGTCCTTGCCTAGTACTGATGGATCCAGGGAATAACTGAAAGCATGATGATACGGCCTGTAACACCATACAAAGCAAATTCTCAAAAATGACTAAAATGGTACTATTGGGGAAAAAAGATATCTTGTAACAAAAGTTTTCTTCTGGTTTTGGTAAACAAGATTGATACTTTGGCAATGATTGTTCTGTGTTTTTGTTGTAAACGTAAGGCTAGACAAACACAAGGAATTTTAAAAATTAACAAAATGAAAATGTTCTCATCAAAGTTTTCCTTTGCTTTGATCTTTTTAATGTTTCAAACCAACAGATAGAAAATTCATTTACTTTAATTAAAGTAACAAGAAATGTAATGTTATAGAAATGCTTGAGGAAAAGCATTAGAATAAGCCATAGGACCTGAAAGAAGTGAATTGCTTGCAGCAAGTTTTTGATGTGAGTGTTTGAAGTGGCATGAAAATTAGGTCAACCCAATCCCAAATATGGAAATTTGTACAAACAGCAGATGACTTATAAAGTATTAACAGTTATGATTAAGTTGTTTTTAGAAACCATTGTAACAGAATGATAAGATGCTCATTTAACCAATTGTCCATCGAATTTAGTGACGGGTCATATTTGAAAGCAACATCATAAAGTAGCATCATTAGAGTTAACAGATTCAAATACTTGCCTATCCAAGTGACAGCATTTGGATTTTCATGAGAGGCAGTCTCCCGACTGACTTACGGAATGTCATTTGTCCTACACAGCTTAGCCAGCCCTAACGGGCATATCGCAACATAACTAAAATAAAGATTAAGCATTATGGGGTTGTGGGTTATTGTGGGGTTGTGGGTTAATGATGGAAGTCTCATTGATTCTGTAATCAATGCCCAAAACTAAATGTTGGGATAATGAATAGGAAGTGTTGGCATTGTGTAACTGAGGTTGCAAGTTTGATACCTTGCTCTGGTCTTGCCATCGACAACAACGTTATTGCAAAGGTTTCCCTTCATGGAAGCCTAGGTAGGGAGAGGGATAGCAATAAAACATGGAAAAAAAAACAGTTACAAGTATTACTGATTTGGATCTTGGAAATGAAAATAAAATTTTGAAAAATAAAACATTAACTGACACTGTTGTTGAATGATGCAGTGGTAGATCAAATGTAAAGGGGACCAAGCTACTTGAAACAAAACACTTCCTTTCCCAGGGTTGTCAATAAGTTTTGGAGTAAGAGACCAACTTTCGCTTCGAGTAGGCCAATGAAGCACACACCCAACAAAAGTTAGGTGTTACTTCTGACCACCTATCGTATGTTTTGTTATTTGAGCTGACCAAAAAAAAAGTCATTTGAAGCGGTCAAATTGGTCAAATTGCCAAAAGCAGCAAGCTGTTAATGACAACCCTGTTTTTTCTTGTGGTAATAGATAACCTCCAATCTACTTTCAATGCTCCTCAGAGATAACTGATGGTCTTTTGTTGAAACAGATGAATTTTGGTGTATCTGCTTCACACAGTAGTTAGTAGAAAATGTTGTGATAAAAAGGAATTTTTGTCATGCTTTCAGCTTTCAAACTCACATACCTATTGAGGGTTCAATGAAAGAGTATACTAAAGTCTTGCATTGAACCTTTAATAAGCATGCACAATTTAAGAGTTCAATACAAGACTAATAAGTCCTTTTACAAATTTGAAGCACTTACTATAGTCCTGCATTGAACCCTTGATATACAGTGTATGTCTTTTTTTCATCCAGATCAGGTTATCTTTATTTTCTCATGATAATAACCTTTTGAATATTAATTTTCCAGCTCATGATTATGAAATTCAGCGAGATAAGATTCAACTCCTTGACATACTTGGGAATGGGCAATTCGGTGATGTCCATAAAGGGGTCTACCGCGAGAAGGTACTTGTATTTCATTATTCTAACCCACTGTTATTATAAAAGACAGTGGGTTTTCTATTTTTTCTAGAATACACTATCTAAAATGTCACATTTTTGTGTCAAATTAACTTTTATCCAAACATTCATAAAACTTCGCTTTGTTGTGCTTTTTTCATAAGAAGAATTAGCATCTGACAATAGCTGTAATAAGGTAAAAAAAAAAGAAAAAGAAATTTATATGATTCTTTATTTAGAATTAAAATCATTATGACAAAAAAGAAATAGTTTTGTTGTTACCCTCCGGTAGTTGTGCGCTTAAATCCGAAGTCAAGTGTCAATTGAATGTATGTAAAGCCAGACTAAGTATACACAGAGATATGGGAGTTCATCAATCTTACACTTTCATTCAGGATGGCAATGAGGTACCAGTGGCTATCAAAACATGTAAAGAAGATGGCGAGGAATCCATGACAGAAAAGTTCTTAGAGGAAGCTTGTAAGTTACAACGTATCTATACCAGGAAGAAATATACGACCCCATCCCCCATGTCTAGAGTATATAATTTCCCCCAAATATTTGAAAAATTCCCCTCTCGGAAGTGTTATTCAATCTTAATGAAGAGAAGGGGCCCGTTTTACTAAACAACTTACGGAAAATGTTTGCGTAAGTCATAATTGATAAACATGGATAGTATCTTCAATGAAAGCACAATGTTGCAATGTGGCACTTCATTGGAAGCGTCTCGGAGAGACGATTCCAATGATGTGTCACTTTGCAATATTGCTTGGTCCAATATTGAAATAAGAGGAATTGTTGTTTTAGACTTACGCAAATCTTAAGCGTAAACTGTTTAGTAAAACGGTACCAAGGTCTCCAGAATTATTGACAAATACAGAAAAGCTATGAAATGTTGAACTTTTAACATTAACATAACATGTTGATGGATGAAAAAGAGTTGGAATGAAGTTTTTCTCTCCATGAATGGTGAATTATAGTGTTATAACTTGATTTTGTACTCTTACTTGCTAAGCATAGAAATTTTCTCCTTTTATGGTGCAAATATTCCCTCCTCATGGGCTTGACCCCCTTACCCCAAAACTGAAAAAAAATCTGCCAGGGTTACCAATGTATTTTATATACTTCTACATGATTGAAAAAGTATTAGGCAAAACTTTTGAGATACCTGTATCACCTCTTCTTAACAGAAAAGATCTTTTGAAGAGAAACACTTATGTGTAATGAAAGGCAGATTCACCTTTCTAGACTTCTTTGGGACAATTGACTGTGGAAGTAAATATGTAGCCCTGTCACCACAAGCATAGATAATACTTTATCCGACTTGAAATACAGGGGCCCTGAGTTTTCCGAATATTCTGCAAATGTTCATAAAGGTGATGCAACATGATTTAATTGTTGTCTCTCACCATGGATCAAATATATAAGATGTCAACATTGATCAAGTATATTAGAAGTTTGGAATAACTATTCTGCAGTACTAGGGATCACAGGATCTTCCCAAAGATTTTTTCAGGCACTTGGGTAATTATAGATGCATCCTGAAATGGTGAAATTTTAGGAATCTTATGGAATTAAAAGACAAAAAATACTGTCATCATGACTGTATCTGCTGACAACCACAACATGGCTGAACTACTGTTGAACAAAGGGTTGAATTGATAAGATTTGGAGCAACATCAGAAGTCAAAAATAACATTTGAAATATTTTCTATTATACTGGTTAAAAATATTTGAGGCAAAAGGATACAAAGAGCGATTTATCCTTTTGTCACAGAGGTTTCTAAAGCCTTTTTCAGCAGATATGTAAGAGTGAGGTTCTATTGACAAAGGAGTTACTGTTTTGTGGTCTATTTTCCAAATAGGATATGATTCAGAAATGGTTCATGTATGAGTAAATGTTGTGTTGTTTGTTTTGCAGACGTTATGCAGCAGTTTGACCATCCACATATCATCAAGCTGATTGGTATCTGCTCGGAAACCAGCCCTGTCTGTATCGTGATGGAACTAGCTAAACATGGAGAGGTTAGCATATTGAACCCTTTACTAAATGTTTGACTGTCCCAAATTGAAAGAGTTTGACCCTTTACCAAACGCCAAATGTTTGACTATCCTAAATTGAAAGTGTTTGCACACAGCATTTCAAACTTTGATTAAATTGGAAAATAATCTTCTGATTGGGTAGAAAACATTGTGGGAAAAGGTGAAATTGCTCATCACAATCAATTTCTTCTTTTCCTGCAATTTTTTTCAGAGTCGTCTGCAACAAAATGGTAAAATGTCAATATTGTTTGGTATTGGGTTAGCCGAAGTCCGGATAAGATACGTTTTTCCCCTTATACTAACTGCTTTAGTTTTTCTCTACACCTGCGTAGCTCAGTGGTTAAGTTAGTGGACCTAGAACTCAGGGATCCTGGGTTTGAGTCCAATGGACACCTCTGGATTCTTTGGAGTGACCAAGTTACTTCAGAGCACTGGCCTAGTACTTCAGAAAGATGTTACATTGTTGATACAGTGTTAAACACCATAGAAAAACAAATAAAATATTTTGATACTCACAAGCACCACTTTACATATGGGCCGTCTCTATGTGGGTTCGAATCTCTGTGAAGGCATTTCGGTCTTCATGAGAGACAGTTTTTTGGTTGACTTAAGATCATGAAATTAATGGCATGGCGTGAGACCTATAATTATAACAATTTAATCCTATACAGTGGACCCTCGTTTATCCGAACACTTTCGTTCCCAGGAGATATGTTCGTATTAACGAATTTTCCGGAATAAAAAATATGCGAGTTACAGCGAAATGTTTACCTCTACACGGTGTCGGTGTATCATGATCATTACTATGAAGTAAGAAATACACAATTTTTTTTTTTTGAAGGGAAATATAAAGTGTGTTAAGGAAGTGTTTATTTGGTCAAAACGGATTTTTAAAAAAAAATGACAATTTGAAGCAATGTCTTTCGAGAAGTTAAAATTCCTTAAGATAGCTCTGAAAAGAACTGTCTTCGTTTGGCTGTGGGTGTAGACATCTTCAAGTTGTATCTTTTTATTTCAATATCGAGAAATGAGATAGGTAGGGATTGTCGAGAGTTTATTTATAGGGAAAAGGAGCATATCGATTGAGTAATAATTGAAAATGTTTGCCAGACACTGTCTCCCGATCGCTGTCTAAGCAGCCAATCAGCCAATCAACACCTTTTACAAACTCAACTATCGACATGCGACCGTAATTACAATAATGTAAGACCAATCAACTGACAGAATGACCAATTAACAAACAATCAACACCTTCCAGTACACTACACTAGGTGACATGTTATGGTCAAGCATACGTGACAGTTTGCGTGACAGTTTGCAAAACGTGTGAATGCCGTTTACAACAGAAGACCGATCCCTTCATTTGCAACTGTAACCGCAAAATAAACGATTTTACTGGTTTCCGGACTAGCCATACGCATATACTATGAAAAGTGACTGTTGGTTCCCGAATATTTTTGTCCGGTTCCGGAACGCGGATTTTCCGCATTAAACAGTTAAATTGATGAAGGTAAGATCCGTTCCCTCAAAATTCTGTTCGGATGGTGAATATTCCGCATAAACGACGTTCAGATTATCGCGGGTCCACTGTATTTGGGGACTTTGAGATATTTCTATGCATACCCCACAATAAAGGGTTTCCTTGAAAGTTTGCTTGACCACCGGTGTTGGGCAGTTGAGGATGGGGTCTTCTGCCATCAACCCTTATAGTGCTTGACATGAACAGACTTCATGCTTATGCAAACAGGTCACCTACTTGGCGGCTGGCATGTGATCTTTCCTGTTTGCTACTCAGAGTATCTTTTCTCAACAAAATTGAGCATATATACAAGGTTTTAGAAAGCAGACAACACAAAAAACTATTTTTATAAAATTACCCAGCATTCTAAGGGTTAGGAAACAGACATGGCAACATGATTGGTATAATGTTGATTAGATGTTAAACCCATATAATAAAAAGATTGTATATGTATTCAATGATGCATTGGTTTTATTTCTCTTTCAGATGAGGGCTTATTTACAAAACAACAAGCATCGTCTTGAACTTACGACTTTGATAGTGTATGCCTTCCAGCTTAGCACAGCTTTATCATATCTAGAGAGTAAAAAATTTGTTCACAGGTTAGTTTTAGCTTTGTTAGATGTAACCCTTTTCCAAACAATAACGACATTTGACCACTTTGTTGCAAACAACTTTGGAAAACATTGTGGGAAAAGGAGAAATTGCTTGTAACGAGCAACTTCTCCTTTTCCCACAAGGTTTTCTGCTCTATCTGCAGAATATTTCTCGATTTCATCACATTTTGAAAAGTCGTCTGCAAACTCTTTCAAATTGGAACAGTAAAAAATTTTGTCGTTTGGGAAAGGGTTAAACATACATGGGGTCCTGTCTGTCCCAGTGGTTTAGGTGGCTGCCTTAGATATTGTTTTTTTTTATTAGAGCCTAATTGGTATCTCTGTATTCTTTAAAGTGTCCTTTGCCAAGACACTTCAGAGCCCTAGGCTTTTACTGGTGACTCCAGGGAAGCCCCAACATAGCTGAAATATTGGTTTTGGTTTATACTCCATATAAACTGTCTACCTCCATCATTAAACATAGGCATCACAACATAACTGAAATAGTTTCGATGCGATGCAAAACCCATATGATTAAGTTAGAGAAAAAACACATGAACAAATAAATGAAGATGGAAAAACATTGCCCAAGGGTAAAGCATCAAGATATTTTGATTTGAAGGTTGTGAGTCAGTGGGATTAACCTTGGGACAATTTAGGAGACTTTTATTGTTCATGTAAAAATATTTTTTTCCTATGTTCATAAATTGTTTCCTTCCCAATACCCTTTTTTCATTCTTTGTAAATATTTAAACTAATAAGAATGTTTTTTGTTAACTCATTTTGAAATTGTTATGAAACTACATTATTACAGTTTTATTTACCAAGTGTATATTAATCAAATTATATTTTGCAGAGATATTGCAGCTAGAAATGTGTTGGTTGCGGCACATGACTCCGTCAAACTCGGTGACTTTGGTTTATCAAGATGGGTAGAAGAACAAAGTTATTATAAAGGTATGTCCTTTCCTTATTAAATAAGCCAGCCACAATTTACTCCTTTTTTGATTGAATGAATCAAGAAATGTCTTTCAAGAAAACTTGTATTTTTTCATGGAGGTATGAAAATATAAACCTTATAACACCATATGAAACTGAAGTGTGTGGGTGGTATTTGTTGTTGTTTTATTTATTTATTTAACAGCTTATTAAATTCCCTCTCAATGATTGCTTCCTGGATACTTTACCAGTTATCACCCATTTGCGGGCTAGTCCGGCCATTTTGATATTGCCGCTAACAGTCATCGAACCTTGGACCCTTCCTTCCAGAGGAGGACACTCTATCACTTCACCACTGTTGCCAACTGAACCAGTGTTCTGATTTATAGTTTATCTATCCTTTCAACCATAGTTGTTTCCCAATGACTCATAAGTGAATAATGGAAGTGTTTTAACCATTTTTTCCGCTTTCAGCCTCAAAAGGAAAACTCCCTATTAAATGGATGGCTCCAGAGTCCATAAATTTCCGAAGATTTACCACGGCTAGTGATGTTTGGATGTTTGGTAAGTTTGTGGATTCATATTTGCTTACAAATTATACAAAAAAAAGTCAATGTAGAAGCTGTCCTACGTGACCAAGTGGTAAAGGTGGTGGACTTAGATCTTGGATGGTCTGGGGTTCAAGCCCAAACGACATCTCTGGTTTTGAGGGAGTGACCTTTGGCAAGTTACTTTAGAGCCCTAGCCTTGTACTGGTGAATCCAGGGAAGCCGTAACATAACTGAAAAATTGTTGATTTGGCTTTTAACACCATGCATACAATAATATATAGTGTGGTTGTCCTTTGAAAGCTGGAAATATTTCCATAAGAGTGAATTTCCTATTTAACAAACAGAAGATTGGTGATTCTGTCTAACCTGTTACCAAACAATAACGACATTTGACTAGTTTGTTGCAAACAACTCTAGAAAACATTGTGAGAAAAGGAGAAATTGCTTGTTAAAAGCAATTTCTCCTTTTCCCACAATGTTTTCCAACCTTTCAGATTATAATTTTCCAATTTTACTACATTTTGAAATGTCTTCTGCAAACTATTTCAATTTGGGAACAATCGAAAAATTTGGCGTTTGGTAAAGGGTTAACACTGTGTTTGCAGGTGTGTGTATCTGGGAGATCCTGATGTTTGGGGTGAAGCCATTCCAGGGGGTGAGGAACAACGATGTGATAGGGAAGATCGAGGCCGGGGAGAGGCTACCCCTGCCCCCAAGCTGCCCCCTTTCGCTCTTCAATCTTATGTGTATGTGCTGGTCTTATGAGCCCTCCAAAAGGCCAACGTTTGCTGACCTGAAGAGCTGGTTATTGTGAGTATTCAATCCTATGGTCCTATTATCCATTCAGTTCTATCAGCTGACTGTTAGAATTGAATAATATTGATGTTTTTGTCTCTGTCCCCCCAAGCTGCCCCTCTCTCTCTCTTCAATCTAAATTGTATGTGCTGGTCTTATGAACCTTCTAAACAGCCAACAGTTGCTGACTTTAAGAGCTGGTTATTGTGAGTATTCATTTCCTAGTATGTAAATGGTCCTATTCTACATTCAACTCAATTAGCTAGCTGTTTCCCAGTATGGAATTATGTAAATGTTTTTTTCCCTGCCCCCCTCCTCCAAAGCTGTCCCCCTCTCTCTTCAATCTAATGTGTATGTTTTGGTCTTATGAACCTTCTAAACAGCCAACATTTGCTAACCTTAAGAGCTGGTAATTGTGAGTATTCATTTACTAGTATGTAAATGGTCAGATTCTCTTTCAATTTCATCAGCTTACTGTTTCCCAGTGTTGAATTATATTAATGGTTTTGCCCCTTCCCCCCAAGCTGCCCCTTCTCTTAAAACAATCTAATGTGTGTATGTGACCTCTAAACCGCCAACATTCATTGACCTTCAGCTGCAAAAGTTTTATAAACAACTGTGATAAAATCATACATGATATTATCAATTTGTCCTTTTTTCACAATGGTTCCTCCAACATTTAACAAAGAAAAATTGTTGGTTTTTTTTCTTGTTATTGTTTGTGGATTGCTGTTGCCTTAAAGATCAAATAGTTTCAATATTGGGATTTGGTAAGCTTAACCAATTTCATATTCCATCATTATTCTCAATGGAAAGCATTTGTAGATGGTATTCTTTTACATGTATTTTGGTATTAAATCTTGAATTGAAGATGTTTTAATTAAGTATTTTTATTTGTGTTTTAAGATAAATGAGTTTTACTATTACAGTGAAATTTATGAAGAAGAAAAGATAAGGCGTGATCAAGAACAGGATAGCAGAAAAATCAACACAATATCATGGGGTAGGGTTTTGTTTTTCTTTCATTTACTGATATTTTTAAAAACCTAGTTGAAAAAGGACAAAGTAGAAATAGGAAATCTTGTGTAGAACATTTCTAATGTTTTGAACGATAGATCCTTCGATTTTGTATTGTTATCATTATAATAAGATGAAGTATGTTTGATTTGGTTAATTTTTTTCAAGGCACTTCCCTTTGTTGTGAAACAAAGCAATTATGTCATGTCTGAAACTTTCTCTTTGTTTAAAGTTATTTATCAGTGTTATAATCCTAACTTGTTATATTAACTCCAGGACCAGAAGACGGGGAAGAACAGGCCCCGCCCCCTAAACCTGCCCGCCCCCTACAGCCTGGCATGTCACCTTCAAACTCATCGCGTAACCTCAACCTTTGTAATAGTCCATACAGCGTCGCCTCACCTCCTCGCAACTGGAACAGTGCATCACAACTTCCATTAGGCCAGAGTACACCTTACGGGCAGAGCCCACAGCAACCCGGTCCCGGCTCTCATCAAGTTGCCCCGCCCTTACCACGTGAGATTGATCTCTCACATTATTTTCCATCATCGTCTGGTTATACGGCCATCAGTCAAGTTTCTGGTCTGCAAGGCGGGCCACCTGCCTATAGCCAGCAAGGGCATCCAGGGGCCCGTGGGGTTGGAACATTCCCAGGCAGGCAGATCGCCCGAACGCCCCAGGAGCTGTCTGAGATGGTGAACGGCGGGGCTCAATCGAGGACGGCTCCTCAGTATAGACAACAGTATCAGGACCAGGTATGTTATACAGTGCAGAGTAAAGGATTATTTTCCTTGCAAAAGTCTTCATAAAAAATATTCTAACCCTACCAAACGCCAAAATTTTGACTGTTTGTTTATGGGTCCTGCATGGCCCAGTGCTTAAGGTGCAAAAATGATTGTTTATGGGTCCTGCATGGCCCAGTGTTTAAGGTGTAATAATGATTGTTTATGGGTCCTGCATGGCCCAGTGCTTAAGGTGCAATAATGATTGTTTATGGGTCCTGCATGGCCCAGTGCTTAACCCTTTACGGTATATAGCGCCGTTCGCCGCCTTATCGATTACCGTATAAAACCCTTTTCGCCGTTATACCTATTACTGTATGAAACCTATTTTGACGTTCTATCGATTACCGCATAGAACGCTTTTTGACAGCTGAAAAATTGCTTCAACTTTAGCCCTTAATAACACATCTTTGCACACACGTCATTTTCTCCAAATTTTATTTTCCTCTAAAATAAATATGTGTTCTTTCATTTCCGATGATAAAATCATAGGGTCAAAGTTTAAACTTTTGCTCTAGAGAGAATCTTTTGGTAATGGTCACACGCCACGCTTATGGAAATGAAGCTATCAAATTGAGATGAAGGGAATCCAAATTACCAACCCAATTAATGAGAAGCCTTCCGGTCATAAAAGATCAAAACATTGCCGATTTGTAAAGACTCGATAAGGATTTCATGCAATTCTTCAGTAACTTAACACATTTCTAAAAAATACTATCCAATTAAAACGATAGCGTACTGCACGCGTCCTGTAGAGGATGCTTATGACACGGAGCTATTGTTCAAAGTTTTAAGGCGATTGAAAATAAAGCCGTCAAATAATTGACGTTATAAAGACAGCGCTTTTTTTTAAAAATGTTTAGCCAATTTGGTGTTTCCGATCGCAAGTCAGACATCGATGTAGATTCAGAGCAGTAATTGGATCGTTTTTTAAGCCTGAAGATGATGAAATGTTGATAAATATTACCAATTCACGGACAAGCAAATTAGATCATTCCCCCGACTTTGACTAAACCTACGACCTTTTGGTAAATTCATCATCCATGGACACGTATTTTACGGAAATATTAGCATGTTTCGTTGCCAAAATGAATTGATCTTTACTGTTTTACATTTATTAGAAGGGCCAGGTTTAACTACTTTACAAAGCAATATTGCGTTGAAAAACATTATTTCCTTCACTTTGGAAACGGTTTTAATGGGAATTGAAGTAAAACGGTTCAGCTTTGTTGAGAAATATGCAAAGACAAAGTATGTATCTCGAGTCATGAATGGTATTTTTCGGCAACAAAATTCCCTGCAATTGATGACAAAACAGAAAAACAAATTAGGGATCTCTCAGGAAGAACACATAAGTCATTTTATTACTTTTGATTTTGTATAATTCACACCGTAATATACATTTTCATTGTATGTTTAATTTTCTACAAAGTAATCCTGATATGAATGTATCACTTAATAAAGAAAAAAACATCAATTTAAAGGAAATTTTGTATTCGTCGTCTTTTATTCTTTGAGAAAATCTATAAAATGATTGTAAAATGCATTAATTTGGGTTTGATTAACAGTACCCAAATCAATAACAATTATCGGAGATAATCCTGTGCAAATAGGTACCCAGGGTGACTAATTATGTATGCGTTAATGGTCTTCGATAATCGGATGGTTTATACCTATAGTGTCACTGATAAGCCTTATCTCTATACCTTAAAGGGTTAAGGTGCATTAATGATTGTTTATGGGTCCTGCATGGCCCAGTGCTTAAGGTGTAATAATGATTGTTTATGGGTCCTGCATGGCCCAGTGCTTAAGGTGTAATAATGATTGTTTATGGGTCCTGCATGGCCCAGTGCTTAAGGTGTAATAATTATTGTTTATGGGTCCTGCATGTCCCAGTGCTTAAGGTGCATTAATGATTGTTTATGGGTCCTGCATGGCCCAGTGCTTAAGGTGTAATAATGATTGTTTATGGGTCCTGCATGGCCCAGTGCTTAAGGTGCAATAATGATTGTTTATGGGTCCTGCATGGCCCAGTGCTTAAGGTGCAATAATGATTGTTTATGGGTCCTGCATGGCCCAGTGCTTAAGGTGCAATAATGATTGTTTATGGGTCCTGCATGGCCCAGTGCTTAAGGTGCATTAATTATTGTTTATGGGTCCTGCATGGCCCAGTGCTTAAGGTGCATTAATTATTGTTTATGGGTCCTGCATGGCCCAGTGCTTAAGGTGCATAAATGATTGTTTATGGGTCCTGCATGGCCCAGTGCTTAAGGTGCAATGATGATTGTTTATGGGTCCTGCATGGCCCAGTGCTTAAGGTGCAATAATGATTGTTTATGGGTCCTGCATGGCCCAGTGCTTAAGGTGCAATAATGATTGTTTATGGGTCCTGCATGGCCCAGTGCTTAAGGTGTAATAATGATTGTTTATGGGTCCTGCATGGCCCAGTGCTTAAGGTGTAATAATGATTGTTTATGGGTCCTGCATGGCCCAGTGCTTAAGGTGCATTAATTATTGTTTATGGGTCCTGCATGGCCCAGTGCTTAAGGTGCAATACTTATTGTTTATGGGTCCTGCATGGCCCAGTGCTTAAGGTGCAATAATGATTGTTTATGGGTCCTGCATGGCCCAGTGCTTAATGTGCAATACTTATTGTTTATGGGTCCTGCATGGCCCAGTGCTTAAGGTGCATTAATTATTGTTTATGGGTCCTGCATGGCACAGTGCTTAAGGTGTAATAATGATTGTTTATGGGTCCTGCATGGCCCAGTGCTTAAGGTGCATTAATTATTGTTTATGGGTCCTGCATGGCCCAGTGCTTAAGGTGCAATAATGATTGTTTATGGGTCCTGCATGGCCTAGTGCTTAAGGTGCAATAATGATTGTTTATAGGTTGTGCATGGCCCAGTGCTTAAGGTGTAATTATTAGGGATGGGAATGAATATTCGAATATTCGAATAGCAGGTCAAATATTTGAATAGCAAAATAGTATTCGAATATTCGATTTTAATGAACCCATATTATTGTATGTTTACCATAAATTTTATTCAAAAATAATGTTTTATTTTCATTTTCTTCCTCTAAACCGATCCCAAATATCGAAGAACGTGCCTAGCTCCCAGGTGCAGTTATGATGTTTTTACAACGTATGTCACACAGTAAAACACCTGTGACAAATTACCACATCTTTTGACAGTTTGCAAAACGATTAATTCCTAAGTGAGAAAAAAGTCGATTTTAAGCCGCTAAATCTAACACCTTAATGATCTGCACTTGCTCCTTATTATCCAAAACAAGTCAATCACGCTAATTGACAATTGTCAGTGTCGACCAATCACGTAACTTGTTTGTCGTGAAATTAAACAATTACTATTTCAATAACCAATCGTAATCATGGTTGCATATGCACGAAGACCAATCAAATAATGTGTTAGAAAGTATATTTTTCTTCAGAATAATTTGTCAAACTTATCTTCATTCCAATTTCTACATCTATTCGATAAACATCACAATGTCTCCATCACGTGTCAGGAATTACTTTACTCGTTCTGCCGACAAGTCGAAGGCGACCTGTTACCTGTGTAACCAGGTATTTGTATTCAAGAATACAACATCCAACCTACTGAATCACTTGAATGGCATGCAATTGTACTAGTATTCGAACATGCAGACATTCGGACATCAAAACGAATTCTAAAATCGAATATATTCGAATAGTTCTAGTCGAATATTGGAATAGTGATTTCACTATTCGTTTCCATCCCTAGTAATAATGATTGTTTATGGGTCCTGCATGTCCCAGTGCTTAAGGTGCAATAATGATTGTTTATGGGTCCTGCATGTCCCAGTGCTTAAGGTGTAATGATGATTGTTTATGGGTCCTGCATGTCCCAGTGCTTAAGGTGCAATAATGATTGTTTATGGGTCCTGCATGGCCCAGTGCTTGAGGTGTAATAATGATTGTTTATGGGTCCTGCATGGCCCAGTGCTTAAGGTGCATTAATGATTGTTTATGGGTCCTGCATGGCCCAGTGCTTAAGGTTCATTAATTATTGTTTATGGGTCCTGCATGGCCAAGTGCTTAAGGTGCAATAATGATTGTTTATGGGTCCTGCATGGCCCAGTGCTTGAGGTGTAAAAATGATTGTTTATGGGTCCTGCATGGCCCAGTGCTTAAGGTGCATTAATGATTGTTTATGGGTCCTGCATGGCCCAGTGCTTAAGGTGCATTAATTATTGTTTATGGGTCCTGCATGGCCCAGTGCTTAAGGTGCATTAATGATTGTTTATGGGTCCTGCATGGCCCAGTGCTTAAGGTGCAATAATGATTGTTTATGGGTCCTGCATGGCCCAGTGCTTAAGGTGCAATAATGATTGTTTATGGGTCCTGCCTGGCCCAGTGCTTAAGGTGCAATAATGATTGTTTATGGGTCCTGCATGGCCCAGTGCTTAAGGTGCATTAATTATTGTTTATGGGTCCTGCATGGTCCAGTGCTTAAGGTGCAATAATGATTGTTTATGGGTCCTGCATGGCCCAGTGCTTGAGGTGTAAAAATGATTGTTTATGGGTCCTGCATGGCCCAGTGCTTAAGGTGCATTAATGATTGTTTATGGGTCCTGCATGGCCCAGTGCTTAAGGTGCATTAATTATTGTTTATGGGTCCTGCATGGCCCAGTGCTTAACCCTTTAAGGTATAGAGATACGGCTTATCAGTGACACCATAGGTATAAACCATCCGATTATCGAAGACCATTAACGCATACATAAATAGTCACCCTGGGTACCTATTTGCACAGGATTATCTCCGATAATTGTTATTGATTGGGGTACTGTTAATCAAACCCAAATTAATGCATTTTACATTCATCTAATAGATTTTTTCAAAAAATAAAAGACGACGAGAAAAAAATTTCCTTTAAGTTGATGTTTTTTCTTTATTAAGTGATACATTCATATCAGGATTAAGTTGTAGAAAATTAAACAAACAATGAAAAAGTATATTACGGTGTGAATTATACAAAATCAAAAGTAATAATATGACTTATGTGTTCTCCCTTAGAGATCCCTAATTTGTTTTTCTGTTTTGTCATCAATTGCAGGTAATTTTGTTGCCGAAAAATACCATTCATGACTCGAGATACATACTTTGTCTTTGCATATTTCTCAACAAAGCTGAATCGTTTCACTTCATTTCCCATTCAAACCGTTTCCAAAATGAAGAAAATAATGTTTTTCAACGCAATATTGCTTTGTAAAGAAGTTAAACCTGGTCCTTCTAATAAATGTAAAACAGTAAAGATCAATTCATTTTGGCAACGAAACATGCTAATATTTCCGTAAAATACATGTCCATGGGTGATGAATTTACCAAAAGCTCGTAGTTGTAGTCAAAGTCGGAGGAATGATCTAATTCGCTTGTCCGTGAATTGGTAATATTTATCAACATTTCATTATGTTCAGGCTTAAAAAACACGATCAAATTACTGCTCTGAATCTACATGTCTGACTTGCGATCGGAAACACAAAATTAGCTAAATATTTTAAAAAAGCCGTCTTTATAACGTCAATTATTTGACGGCTCGATTTTCAATCGCCTTTAAACTTTGAACAATAGCTCCATGTCATAAACATCCTTTACAGGTCGCGTGCCGTATGCTCTCGTTTTAATTGGATAGTATTTTTAGAAATGTGTTAAGTTACTAAAGAATTGCATGAAATCCTTATCGAGTCTTTACAAATCGGCAGTGTTTTGATCTTTTATGACCGGAAGGCTTCTCATTAATTGGGTTGGTAATTTGGATTCCCTTCATCTCAATTTGATAGCGTTATTTCCATAAGCGTGTCGTGAGACCATTATCAAAGGATTCTCTCTAGAGCAAAAGTTTAAACTTTGACCCTATGATTTTATCATCTGAAATTAAAGAAGACATATTTATTTAAGAGGAAAATAAACTTTGGAGAAAATGACGTGTGTGCAAAGATGTGTTATTAAGGGCTAAAGTTGAATCAATTTTTCAGCTGTCAAAAAGCGTTCTATGCGGTAATCGATAGAACGTCAAAATAGGTTTTATACGGTAATAGGTATAACGGCGAAAAGGGTTTTATACGGTAATCGATAAGGCGGCGAACGGCGCTATATACCGTAAAGGGTTAAGGTGCATTAATGATTGTTTATGGGTCCTGCATGGCCCAGTGCTTAAGGTGCAATAATGATTGTTTATGGGTCCTGCATGGCCCAGTGCTTAAGGTGTAATAATGATTGTTTATGGGTCCTGCATGGCCCAGTGCTTAAGGTGTAATAATTAGGGATGGGAACGAATATTCGAATATTCGAATAGCGGGTCGAATATTCGAATAGCAAAATAATATTCGAATATTCGATTTTAATGAACCCATATTACTGTATGTTTACCATAAATTTTATTCAAAAATAATGTTGTTTTATTTTCATTTTCTTCCTCTAAACCGATCCCAACTATCGAAAAACGTGCCTAGCTCCAGGTGCAGTTACGATGTTTTTACAACGTATGTCACACAGTAAAACACCTGTGACAAATTACCACATCTTTTGACAGTTTGCAAAACGATTAATTCCTAAGTGTGAAAATAGTCGATTTTAAGCCGCTAAATCTAACACCTTAATGATCTACACTTGCTCTTTATTATCCAAAACAAGTCAATCACGCTAATTGACAATTGTCAGTGTCAACCAATCACGTAACTTGTTTGTCGTAAAATTAAACAATTACTCTTTCAATAACCAATTGTAATCATGATTGCATATGCACGAAGACCAATCAAATAATGTGTTAGAAAGTATATTTTTCTTCAGAATAATTTGTCAAACTTATCTTCATTCTAATTTCTACATCTATTCGATAAACATTACAATGTCTCCATCACGTGTCTGGAATTACTTTACTCGTTCTGCCGACACTTCGAAGGCGACCTGTAACCTGTGTAACCAGGATTTTGTATTCAAGAATACAACATCCAACCTACTGAATCACTTGAACTATTTAAGTTTCTGATGGACCAACTCTGTAAGAAACTGGAAAAGTTGTCTGTTGATAAAAAACGAAATAATGGTTATTACTGCTTTGATATTGCATGCACGTACATGTAAACGAATTCTAAAATCGAATATTCGAATATATTCGAATAGTTCTAGTCGAATATTCGAATAGTGATTTCACTATTCGTTCCCATCCCTAGTAATAATGATTGTTTATGGGTCCTGCATGGCCCAGTGCTTAATGTGCAATACTTATTGTTTATGGGTCCTGCATGGCCCAGTGCTTAAGGTGCAATAATGATTGTTTATGGGTCCTGCATGGCCCAGTGCTTAATGTGCAATACTTATTGTTTATGGGTCTTGCATGGCCCAGTGCTTAAGGTGCATTAATGATTGTTTATGGGTCCTGCATGGCCCAGTGCTTAAGGTGCAATAATGATTGTTTATGGGTCCTGCATGGCCCAGTGCTTAAGGTGCAATAATTATTGTTTATGGGTCCTGCATAGCCCAGTGCTGAAGGTGGCGGACTTTTAATTGGAGGGTCCCGGGTTCAAGTTCCATGAACACCTCTGGGTTCGTGGAAGTGACCATTGGCAAGTAATTTCAGAGCCCTGGTCTAGTACTGGTGGATCCAGAAAATCCGTTGCATAACTTGAAAATTGTTGATATGGTATTAAGCATCATACAAGCAATTCAAATGAATTTTTATAACATGGCAGGTGAATGAGATGGGAGAGCCGTTACCGGTGAACGTAAACCAAGACATTGAGCCGGAGGTGCTGGAAGAGCGACTACGGAGGCAGCAAATGGAGTCTGTGAGAGACGCAGAGTGGCTTGTTACAGAGGAAAAGAATCTGGTGAGTTTAGTTAAGTTTAGACTTATCTATATTTGACATCGATTGTGAACCAAGTTCCTACAACTTGAATTAGCTAATTACAAGATAGATTAAGACTGTCATGACATGAAGTTTGATACATGCAGGTGACCAAGAACCAAAGCTTACTCTGATTGTTACCAAGCTGTAATGGGCTGATTTACTTGTAAACTTTCTGGCACTCTTGATTCTACTTCCTGAATACACAACCAGTACTCACGCCAAATGTGGATTACTAGCTACTCATGGGATAAAAACCCAAGACTGTCATGTCCAGATGCCCATCTGGTGATGGTTTGGGAATGAATAGTTTCTCACACATTAGTTTGTAACACTAATAATGGAATCAATTACCTGTGCGCAACATTTTCTGGGTCATATTTGTACTACAAAATTAAAAATTAAATAATAGTAATATTGTATTATATCTCTACTCCTATGTCACCTTCATGCATCGGCTGCAAAAATTGTTAGAAATCATCGAGACAATGGTGAGCAATTGATCCTTTTGTCTCAACGGTTTCTTACTCATTTTTAAAAGAAAAACATATTTTTTGTTGTTATTTATTGCCAACTGCTATTCATTTTATATCTGGTTCTTTGGTACTGTCGAAAATTTGATGTTTGGTAAAGGTTTAATCCAGGGAATGATGTGTTTGTATGATTGTGTGATTTCAGAAGCGAGATTTACCGGGTCAGACGGTCAACTTGAGCCCGCTCCATATATCGGAAGACGGTGACCGGGAACATTCTCCACCCAGCACCCTACAGCAGGTAGAAACGCGACCTACGATAACGCGGACGACCTCCAGAATTTCCAGCGCGAGTATGTATCTATTTTTATGTTTTTATGCTTTTCCAACAAAATCTCATAAGTATCAGTCAGTTGTCTGTCCGCTTAAGGGGGTGTTTAAGGAAATACCTCTAGAATGTTCGGTGCACATATGTACCAAAACCATTTATTTCCAGCAAAAGAGGTGTTTATAGCGATTTTTACATGCAATTTTCTGGAAACCTCCTTTTTAATGGGTGCTTGATATAATTATCTTAACAGGATGATTGTAATGAGTAACCCAAGTGTGTGGTTCTAAGAATGCTGGGTAATATTTTAGAAATAAATTTTTGTGTCATCTGCTTTTCAAAAGCTTAGATATCTGCGTAATTTTGTTGAGGAAAGATATTCAGAGTAGCAACAGGTTAGATCACAGGAAAGGCGCCAATTTACTTTGGGCTGGCCTGGATCTAACCAGTTTGCATAAGCATGAAGTCGGTTCCAGCATTATAAGCCTTAAGGTTATGAGCAGTGATAAAGAAGTTTGCCAGAAGAATACACCTCTTGATCTGTGATCAGTAAACTGTACCCCTACATCTCAACACTTAAGAATGTCATTGGTAATGCGATTATTTTAGACATCGCAATTCATATGCATATTTCATGAGCAGTTTATCCTTTTGTCACAGTGGTTCTTAAGGTGTTTTGAAGCAGATGCTGTAAAGCAAGGTATTATGGAGTAATGAGTGAATGCCTGATGTTTTCTGTTACAGGTAGTAGAAGCAGCAGTACAAGTGATCATGACCTACCTCCATTGTCCCGCATGGTAGGTGAAAATTCATTTATCATTTTACTATTTGCCTGTTCCATTAAAATTCTTGATCAAGTCATGTAGCTTAAAGGCTTGTAACTCAGGTGGCCCCTGGTTTGAGCCCAAATGTTGCCACTGATTTTATGGAAGTGTCCTTTTTCAACACAATTCAAAACCCTAGTCTACTACTGGTGAATCCAGGAAACTTTTTATAAACAAATTAACAGACAAAGGTTATAAGAAATGTGAATCAATATGTATAAATGTCTTATAACTAATAAGACTTCAGTAAACCTTCACAATCCATTTTTGTTTTTTTTTGTAACTGACCATTTTGAAATGTTAACCTTTTCCTTTCTTTTTATTGGTTTCAACACACTTCGAACAACATCGAAAACCATTGTGATCCAAAAGAGATATTGCTTGCAGAATTCAATTTTTGTCACAATAGTCTCTTCTCAATATTACAAAGAATGTGCAGCATTTGTCATCATTTCATTGTTGTCTGTTATGGGTTTCAAATTGGATCTGCATCAAAGCACTGTATGTGGAAAACGGTTAAAAATAAAACACTTTAATAAGCCTCTCATATCTCCTCATGGTATAAGCCCAAGAAAAATCATTGAATACAAATTTAAAACATTCTATTTTACAGTCTGAGCCATCTACACCAATTTTAACAAAGGAGAGTTTGGATCGTACTAATGATCATGTTTATGAGAGTACCACGTGTGTTGTCAGATCTGTAATGGCGTTAACGCAGAAAACACCAAATAGTCGAGCAGACGAGTTTGTGGATCTTGTAAAAGTAAGTTTTTATTGCTTAACGACTAAGCAAACAAAAACAAAATTTGAACACTTTATTGTGATTTTTGTTGTCTTATTTTCCCCTGTCTGAATGCGAATGCCGAATGCTTTTGGACACCGAACAAGCTTGACTGTAACTTAATTGGTTGGAATGATATTAGCCATTACCAAACAATTATGACATTTGACCAGTTTGTTGCAGGCGACTCTGGAAAACATTGAGGGAAAAGGAGAAATTGCTCCTGACAAGCAATTTCTCCTTTTCCAACAATGTTTTCTGCCCTATCAGAAGATTATTTTTCAATTTCATCACATTTTGAAATATCATCTGATAACTCTTTCAATTTGGGACAGTCGAAAATGTTGTGTTTGGTAAAGAGTTAATATAACCAATCAACTCATATCAAATTTATTTTTATTTCTTAATTTGAAACAACAGCAGACGGCAATTATAAAGTTCATGATTGTGTAAAAGTGTGATTATTTTAGAAATCATAGTCATTTCAGCACTTTGAGTGCAAAATTGATTAAACTGTCTTGATGACATGTTCTACAGTTTTATTAGAGAGTAATCCTTTCATAGAATTTTCTAAATTTTTGATAGGTTATTCAAAACTTTATTGTGAATTCATATATAAAAAGAAAAATGCAGGTCGACGAGTAAGTTTTTTCGTAAAATGACAGTTTCCATGGTTACCGTTTGGGGCAAAAATGTCAAAATGACCATACCATCTTCAAAGGTAATAGAATAATTTCTGCAAGGTACACAAAAAACATGAATTCATACATTCAATACTTTATAATTTAATGTTATTTCAAATCATTACAATCTGAACAATTTTTGGAATCCAAATCAGTTTTTCAAATTTTTGTATTCGACAAAAAATAATGATATTTAAAAATTCCTTTCATAGAATTCTCTTATTTTTCAGTATGTGAAGTAAAATTAAATCTTGAAATACAAAATGAAAAAAAAAGTATATGTTGACGAGTTAGTTTTTCTGTAAAATGACAGTTTCCATGGTAATCGTATTTGAAAAACATTTATAAAAACGGTTAAAATTACTTGAAACTTGAAAAAAAATGGAAGCTTGGGGCTTAATATGCATGAAAAATATATAATAATGTCAATAACCATTTATAGTTTTATTAATGATATGATTATTCTTCGAAAATAATTGCATACAGTTAATTGCATCAGAATAAAAACGTTTATCCGACTACTATGCAAGTATCCCTTCGGAAACGGATTATTATCTCCCTTGGATGAGCAGATGAAGTGCGCAGATAAAACTACAGAGAACGTCCTTAAGCATGCATACATGTCTCATAGAAATGATTTTAATGAGTAGGATTTTTTTATAAGACTTAAAGAGGATAGCAGCAAAATACATGCTTTTACATAGATATCTTTAACTCTGAAAGTGCTGGAACCGACTTCATGCTTATGCAAACAGGTTGACGGCTGGCCTTGTGACCAAACCTGTTTGCTACTCTGAGTATTTTTCTTCAACAAAATTAAGCAAATTATGGTTTTGAAAAGCACAAAAATCTATTTTTAGAAAATTAAACAGCATTCTAAGGGTTAACCAATTATCAATGTACATGTACATGTATTTCCTTTTTCAGGCTGTTGGTGTAGAGTTAAAGGGCCTTCTTTCATCCGTGGATGATTACTCAAAAACATTACAGAGTGGATTACAGAATGAGGTAAATATTACGGGAATGAAATATGACGATAAAGCTGCTTGTTCACAAATGTCAGGAAATTTGAAAATTGATTTCCTTTTTAAACTGTACAGTGGCTTTTCTGTTGTTTTATACCAACTAGAAATAGCAACTGATAGCAAAATAAGTTGGTATTTTATTAATCTAGAGCCTTTTACAGTGAATTTGAGGTATCTAAATCAAAACAGCATTGAAACCCATGTTACTTAAGGATAAATTGCTCATTGATTCTCAGTAGCATATCTTTTTGTCACAATGGTTTCTAAAGTCTCCTACAGTAGATGCAGTAAAGTGGGGTTAATAAAGAGTATGGGGGGCCTCGGTAGCCTAATGGTAAGAGAACAGATAATGAATTCATATGGCGCCTTTGGTCTGGTTGTGGGTTTTTTTCTTATCTTGCATACTGTGGTGAGATCATTTCATGCTGGTCCCTTAACCATTTTACTACCTATAGTGCCAGATATATCCAGCGCACTTAAAGCAACCTTATATACCATATCCGTCGTTAATAAACGGCAAAATATGGTTGTATGTATAGAAGCACTGGGTACACGTTAGAGTATAGAAGGTTGGTATATAGTGTACTGTGAACCTTGATATCACTTTTCCTGAATCAGTAACATCATTTGAGTGTCTGTTACAGGCGGTGCAGGGGTAAATTTTGTCTTTTTCCCATTTTTTCCCTTGGTATACTAGAGAGTAACAAAGTCTGGGAGTGAAAGGTTAACCCTTATAGTGCTGAAATTGACTTCATGCTTATACAAACAGGTTGGATACAGGCCAGCCGCCAAGTAAATTGGCGGCTGGCCTGTGATCTAACCTGCTTGCTACTCTGACTATCTTTCCTCATCAAAATTAAGGAAATATTTAAGGTTTTGGAAAGCAGACGACACACTAAATTTATTTTTAGAAAAATTACCCAGCATACTAAGGCTTAATGCAAGATTGATTATGGAGGGTTCAATGCAAGCACTTACTATATATAGTATTGCATTGAACCCTTAAAATTACCCAGCATTCTAAGGGTTAATACAACATTGACTGTGTGTTATTTTTCCTGCAGATCACTATGGCCCAGAAGATACTGAGTACAGACATGGGATCCTTGATAAGCGCCATGAAGCTTGCCCAACATTACAGCAGTACGGCCCTCGATGCGGAGTACAGGAAGAGCATGCTTAAGGCAGCTCATGTCCTTGCGATGGATTCCAAAAACCTTCTCGATGTGGTCGATAAAATTAGACTTTCTCAAATTGCGAATGGAGTGAGATGATAGATTGAAAAAAGGGTCCTGATTTACTCGTTACTCCATTTCAATAGATCTAAAAGCAACAGGGTATTGTTTTACTAAACATTTTTATGCTTAAATTGTGGGTGAGTTCAAAACAACATTCCCTTTTGTTTCAATATTGGGCTAGGCAATATTGCAATGTAACACATCATTGGAAGTGTCTCTTCGATGACGTGTCACATTACATTATTGTACTTTAATTTAAGGTACTATCCATGTTTATCCATTTTGACTTACGCAACTGTTTTCGTCATTTACCGGCAACTGTTTTCGTCATTTACCGGTAGTCGTTTATCAAAACAGTACCCTGGTGTGGTTTACTGAAGGAAACCTTCATTGACAAATTAACAAATTGCATTTTACAATTTCCCCCAATGTCATAATTGCTTCTCAGTATCAGGAAGCATATAGTGCATGTGGTTTCTCCTTTTGGCACAATGGTTTCATCGTAACATCACTTTGTTGATGTAACTTTTTAAAAGTTTATGTTGTTGTATGGAAGATGCTTTCAATTTGGATTAGACACAAAATCCCATTAGAAGGAATGGGTTTGAGACACAAATAAGATTGGGAAGTTTGTTCAATGAACATTTATATAAAAGTGACAAAAGAAGAAATCTCCCATGACAATTTTGTTCAATAAACATTTATATAAAAGTTACAAAAGAAGAAACCTCTCAAGACAATCTAATTGAATAAACATTTATATAAAAGTTACAAAAGAACAAATCTCCCATGACAATTTTGTTCAATGAACATTTAGATCAAAGTGACAAAAGAAGAAATCACTCTTGAGTCTTATGTTGCAATAATTCCAAAGTTTTAATCATATTCAAACTAAAATGGTCTACAGATAAAAGTTGCAAATATGGCTGTATTTGAAAAAGAAAAGTTTCTTTTTTTGGATATAAAGTATATTCAGGCTAAGAGATAATGCTCGCTTCATTTCAATAGATATAAATGTCTTTAACATGACCTTAAATCCTGTTAACTTTTTTGTTTAAACATTATTTTTAGTGATTAACATTCTGAACAATTTTAACCACTTTATGCCAATAGACATATTATCATAAAAGTGATTCATGTAAAGTGCTGCATTAAAATTGTTGAATTCTTTGCAGCAAATGTATGTGATGCAAATTGTTTGATAATTTGCTACAAATAAGGGCACTGACAAAGCAGTTTACAAAATGTCTGATTACATTATATACTTTTATGAATGATTTAAAATGAAAAAAAAGCAGACAGCATATCAATATATCAGGTAGTTTTCTGTTTGACCTATGGAATGCATATGTTTCTACGCTACATGACTAGCTTTTATGGGTAGTTAGGGTTGGGGGTCTTCCTCGTTCATTAAAAAGTGGGCATTGCAACAAAACTGACAAAATGTTGATGCAATGTAAAACCCATTTTAAATCATTGGAATAATCCTATATGGGCCGCGTCACGCGAAAAGGGGCACTCGGACATAAATAAAAACTGCTGACTCAGCTCTTTCTTAGCGCTTATATTCCAGCATCAAGTCCCGACAGTTATCATTTGTATTTATTTAAAGGTAGAACTTGATGTCCTCTAAGATGGCAAACAGTGTAACCCCAGACCAGCCGCCACATCACACCCAGACCAGCCGCCACGTCAGTGACGTGGCGGCTTGTCTGGGGCTACACTGTTTGCTATGTCAGAGTGCCCCTTTTCCTGTGACGTGGCCTATATATATAAAACAAAACGTCCTAAAAGTTTATTAGTATCTCTTTATAATGGGATCAAAAGAAGACTGGAAACTGCTGAATAATTGTGAAAAAGGGATGAATTGCTTCTAATGAGGCAATATCCTTTCTTCGCTATGGTTTCTACCCAAGATTACGAAAAAATTGTCTTTTGTTTTATCTAATTGCAATGATTTCTACCCAAGATTACATAGAAACTGTTTTTTGTTTCATTTTTTTTTGCATCTGCTGTTGCCTTCAATTTAAACCAGTCAGGTTGATGGGTTTATTCTTGAAGAGTCTTAGTTAAGCTTGACCCTTAGAATGCTTGGTAAATTTCTAAAAATATATTTTTTGTGTCCTTTGCTTTCCAAAACCTTAAATATCTCCTTAATTTTGATTGAGGAAAGAAACTCAGAGTAGCAAACAGGTAAGATCACAGGCCAGCCGCCAATTCACTTGGCGGCTGGCCTGGATCTAACCTGTTTGCATAAGCATGAAGTCCAGCACTATAAGGGTCAAAAACATGTCTGAAATAGTGTCAAAATGTTATGACACAAAGTATGTTCGATGATATTTCTTGCAATCTATTTGCTATGATAATTTACAAGCAATAGGAGATATGGCTTCCCACTGTTGCATCCTGGGTAGAGGAAGTATTATTATGAAAGGAAGACAATGTCATGGTCAAACAAGGGAAGAAAATTGTTGAATCCAGGATGCTTTGCGAAGTTAATTATAACTGCAATATTACTATACATATGTTGAAAATGTTGATAAATATATCATTTTTGGAGGGTTAAAGGCATGACTATAGTAAATGCTTGACATTTGTGAAGGATTTTCTGTAGTATTTAACTCTTGTATTGAACCCTTGTTTTGTTGAATGCATCAACAGTCTGGGGGTATATAAGAGGGATGCTTAACCAGATTTCCACTCATGTAGTTTTATTCATATCATTGTTTTTACCATGTTAGCTTTTGTACAAACATTACACTGTTAACGAACTGTAACATAATGCAATTGGAAGATAAAAGAAAAATCGATTGAAAAAAAAATGGAAAAAATAAATATTATTAATTTTACATTGTTTTGTGGTCACTTATTTCAACACCATTTTATATATTTTTTTTTATCCCTGGCTCTGTTTCTTGCAGTTTGTACACATACCTTCATTAATTACACATCTAGACATCGAAAATAATACATTCCCTTGCGTATCCATTTCACCCTTTACCAAACAATGACGGCTTTTAACCACTTTGTTGCAGACGACCCTGGAAAACATTGTGGGAAGAGGCGAAATTGCTCGTCACGAGCAATTTCTCCTTTTCCCACAACATTTTCTGCCCTATCAGAAGATTATTTTCAATTTCATCACATTTTGAAATGTCGTTTGCAAACTCTTTCAGTTTGGGACAGTCGAATATTCGGCGTTTGGTAAAGGGTTAAATGTACCTAGTGCAGCTATCCCAACAGTTCGTAAAAAAGCATGATTTGACACACTTGGAGTTGTTCCCAAATATATAATGCTTGCAGGGGCCTAGTGGTTAGAATACAGAATTCAAACACATGGCCCACCTCCGTGTGTTTTCAAATCCCAGTGACTGTTCAAATCCCAGTGGCATTTGGATTTTCATGAAAGGCAGTCTCCCCACTGACTTGCTGAATGTGGTTCTACCTGGCTTATTTCGCTTAAATGGGGTCTTTTTCAGTCACAAAGAGTCGGGCACCGCAACATAACTGAAATAATGTTGACACGGTGTAAAACTCATAATACTTGCTTTGGGCCCCAACGTTTGGGGTAAGATTACTTGAAATCACAGCATTAAGAATGGATTCATGTAACGTTAGCAATAGATTGAAATTTTCGTGATAGGTAGCCTCCTGATCCTATCAAATGCTGACGGTCTGTCTTCGCAGGCCCGTATGGGCAGTTAACCCTTTACCAAACACCAAATGTTCGACGGTCTCAAATTGAAGAAGTTTGCAGACGACATTTCAAAATGTGATGAAATTGGAAAGAAATGTTCTGATAGAGTTGAAAACATTGTGGGAAAAGCAGAAATTGCTCGTTACGAGGGGTCTTTCTCCATTGAATATGAGCCCGTATCGAAATGTAAATGAGATACTGTTGAAGTCAATTAAAGCCTTAAAAAACCCTCATGCAAACACAATTTTAACACACCTCGGGCCCGGGACTCCCTATTTCCAAGACCGCCACATTAATCACTGGACTACGTAGACTACCCACATGTAATACTAACCAAGGGACAACCAGTACTAACCTTTTACTAAATGCCAAATTTTAGACTGTCCCAAATTCAAAGAGTTTGCAGACGTAATTTTAAAATGCGAATAAAATGGAAAATAATCTTCTGAGGGGGTAGAAAACATTGTGGGAAAAGGAGAAATTGCTCGTCACGAGCATGTTTTCAGAGTCGTCTGCAACGTCATTCGTTTGGAAATGGGTCAAAGAAAATCGAAAACCAGCGCTTTCAAATTGAATACTATGTGACTTACTCTGGTACGTGGTTTATGGAGTTGTATGTGTGTAGAAAGCGGTAAAAAGGCTCCCATTATTACGGTAACCTTTCTGGAAAACTCTTTTCTCAACGTATAGTATACACACATATCAATCGGAACTACTCGGGTATTTCCGTGAGCTGTGTCTTCATAAACCCGATGTGTTCAGACTGCACACATATATGCAATAATCACGGTGTTTTTTGTTTTATAGCATAGGCTTTTACGAGTCAATATCGGGCAGCTGAAGTAGGTCCGGTTTACAGACCAAAGTCTTGAATAGAACCACGAAAGGCTAGAAAATTCTACGTCAACACATTTAAAGAAACACTCTTGAAGAACACGTGTTTATATTACCGATCTTAGTTTTAGTTTAAAAAAGTTCTTAGACATATCTCTCTCGATTCTGCTTCCTGGAAACATAACCAGTACTCGCGCCGAATGTGGAGTAATGAAATGTCCATGTCAGAGTAATAACATCGATGTTAGCTATTTCTCTGCTAGTTTACATAATGTAAGAGTTATAACATCGATGTTAGCTATTTCTCTGCTAGTTTACATAATGTAAGAGTTATAACATCGATGTTAGCTATGTCTCTGCTAGTATACATAATGTAAGAGTTATAACATCGATGTTAGCTATGTCTCTGCTAGTATACATAATGTAAGAGTTATAACATCGATGTTAGCTATTTCTCTGCTAGTTTACATAATGTAAGAGTTATAACATCGATGTTAGCTATTTCTCTGCTAGTTTACATAATGTAAGAGTTATAACATCGATGTTAGCTATTTCTCTGCTAGTTTACATAATGTAAGAGTTATAACATCGATGTTAGCTATTTCTCTGCTAGTATACATAATGTAAGAGTTATAACATCGATGTTAGCTATGTCTCTGCTAGTATACATAATGTAAGAGTTATAACATCGATGTTAGCTATTTCTCTGCTAGTATACATAATGTAAGAGTTATAACATCGATGTTAGCTATGTCTCTGCTAGTATACATAATGTAAGAGTTATAACATCGATGTTAGCTATTTCTCTGCTAGTTTACATAATGTAAGAGTTATAACATCGATGTTAGCTATTTCTCTGCTAGTATACATAATGTAAGAGTTATAACATCGATGTTAGCTATGTCTCTGCTAGTATACATAATGTAAGAGTTATAACATCGATGTTAGCTATTTCTCTGCTAGTATACATAATGTAAGAGTTATAACATCGATGTTAGCTATGTCTCTGCTAGTTTACATAATGTAAGAGTTATAACATCGATGTTAGCTATTTCTCTGCTAGTATACATAATGTAAGAGTTATAACATCGATGTTAGCTATGTCTCTGCTAGTATACATAATGTAAGAGTTATAACATCGATGTTAGCTATGTCTCTGCTAGTATACATAATGTAAGAGTTATAACATCGATGTTAGCTATTTATGTTAGTATACTATTTCTCTGCTAGTATACATAATGTAAGAGTTATAACATCGATGTTAGCTATGTCTCTGCTAGTATACATAATGTAAGAGTTATAACATCGATGTTAGCTCTGTCTCTGCTAGTATACATAATGTAAGAGTTATAACATCGATGTTAGCTATGTCTCTGCTAGTATACATAATGTAAGAGTTATAACATCGATGTTAGCTATGTCTCTGCTAGTATACGTGTACACGTACACCTCTGGAACTTTAAATTCAATTCGATGGTTCAGCGCAATACTATAGTAAGTGCTTCACGTTTGTGAAGCACCTGCTGTAGTCTTGCGTTGAACCCTCGAATTGTAGTCGATGTATTTACATATCAACGTCAAAGATAAAAAAAAAGAATGTATCGTCGTAGGCCTTCCTTCCTTGCCTTAACCCTTAGAATTCTGGGTAATTTTCTTAAAAATAGATGTTTGTGTCGTCTGCTTTCCAAAACCTTAAATATCTGCTTAAATCTGTTGAGGAAAGATACCCTGAGTAGGCTAAATAAGAAACAGATTAAATCACAGTCAGCCGCCAATTTACTTGGCTGCTGGCCTGGATCTTACCTGTTTGCATGAACATGAAGTCGGTTCCATCACTATATAAGGGTTATAGAAGTGTTGCCAACAATGTAGTTAAACCCTCTTTCAAGTTGTTAACAGCTTTTCAGATATATCACGGGCTTCTCTGAACTCCCCACTTCTAGGCTAGGGTTCTGGATATGCCCAGAATTTGCGTAAGTTCAAAACAACATTCCGTCGTATTTCAAAACTGGACTAAGCCATATTGCAAAGTAACAAATCATTGGAAACGGCTCTCCATGTCACATTGTAATATTGAGTTTTTATTTGAGATCCTATCCATGGTTATCAGTTTTGAATTACGCAAATATATTACATAACCCATTACCAAACAATAACGACATTTGACCTGTTTGTTGCAGACGACCCTGGAAAACATTGTGGGAAAAGGAGAAATTGTTCTTAAATAGAAAATTCTTCTTTTCCTACAATGTTTTCTGCCCTATCAGAAGATTGGTTTCAAATTTCATCACATTTCGAAATGTCGTCTGCTAATTCTTTAAATTTGAGGCAGTCGAAAATTTGGTGTTTGGTAAAGGGTTAAGGCGTTTAGTAAAACGTGTTTAGTAAAACGGTACCCTGAAGTCTTTTCCCGTAAAGAACACTCAGGGTTGAAGTTGTTCCACGACTCAAATGGCTGGAAACATTACCAGAACTCTCAAGATACCAGGGAGTAACAAGTCCATCCTCGACATGGTGGTCCTTGGTTCGATTCCCGTGAGTTGCGGGTTCCGCTTTGCGATCTTTCATTTATCCACATTTGGCGCAAGAACTGTTTATGATCCAGGGATCGGAATCGAGAGCGATGAATTTTAGTTTTAAGAACTTGTTTCCCAATCGATGCTTAAGGAATAAGTTTAAACTAAACTATTACTACGGCATCCTTTGGGTCCTAAATAAACAACCCCCATTCGGAACACCTAAGCCATTTCTTAAAGTAATGGGGAGCCATTTTTGAAAGTAGGTCAGCAACGAAGGGCATGTCCGTTTGCATTCGTATCTACTCGGAAATCCCGGGGATTGCCTAAAAGAGCCGATTGACAAAATATGAAACAAAGATGTGTTGATATGATCATCTTTAATGAAAAGGGTAATAAAAACATTCACTTGTGATATATAACCAATTTGTGTGTTTCTAAATACGTATTTAGTGCCTGTGTGCATTTTGCGTTATCCGCCGGAAATAAGGCGAATTACCCCAGGATTTCTGGTGTATTCATGTACTGCTTACGAGGTATATCTACCGACTTGTTACGGGGATTGCCGAGTAGATACGATTGAAACAACCCCGTGATTTACGGTGATATACACAGTTATACCGTTTAGGTACAGGTTAAAAGCATAAGCCTGTGACTCATACGGCTTTCCTGGATTCACCGGTACTGGGTTAGCGCTCTGAAGTGACTTGCCAAAGGCCACTCCCTCGAAACCAGAGGTGTCGTAGGGGCTCGAACCCAGGGTATTTTGTATTTCCTGGATCCACCAGTACTTGGCTAGCGCTCTGAAGTGACTTGCCAAAGACAACTCCCACGAAACCAGAGGTGTTGGTGGAGCTCGAACCTGGGACGTGTCACTTTTGCTCTTGTCAACCGTGTAACGCTTTTAGAAACTTTGGCTGGGAAAAGGAAAAATAGCACAGAGATATGATAGAAAAGCCTATCTGTCTCTGGTAGCGCATCTTAACCCTTTACCAAGCACCAAATTTTCGACTGTCCCAAATTGAAAAAGTTTGCAGACGACATTTCAAAATGTGATGAGATTGGAAAAATAATCTTCTGATAGAAAACATTGTGGGAAAAGGAAAAAATGCTCACCACGCGCAATTTATCCTTTTCCCACAATGTTTTTTAAAGTCGTCTGCAATAGTAAGAGTGGTTAAATGTTTTATTGTTTGGTTATTGGTTAAAGAATACTCTTGCAAATGATTAACAGGAACACACGACAGAAACGCCATCCAACCCTATAAAGTTCTTTTCTGGTAGACTATGTATTTCCGTTTCATAAATCATTTAGAATATACACCATTTCCCCTGTTAGTGGGAAAAAAGAGAAAGAGATAGATAACAATAATTAAGCATAAATCTTATAAACATTAGGTATTTTAACTAGAAACATAGATCTATGATGTCTCTGTTTGAACGAAGCAATCATTTAACGGCACATAAAAGGAGATTGATGCTATATCAAACTATATTATTTGATAAACTTTTGGTGAGATTCAAATAGTTATCACCAAAAAACCCCATCAGCACAACATGTTTGAACCAACCAATCAGAATTCGTTATTTTGAATATGTAAACAAACAGATTGTTGATAAACATGATTGAATTGGAGACAACTATATTTCAAGCACAAAATAACTTATGTTGAAGGAGTCTATTAAATGGGATCTCAATGCAGTTGTTAATTAATTTTCATTACTTTTATCTATGTCTCTGCTTTTATGAACATAATAAAAGAACTCCATATAGATCTATTTTTCAGTATTTCATTTGTAGGCTACTCATCTCCTTTTGTGTGCCTTTAACAGATTTAACTAGGCAGCTAACTTAGGCAAACTAATTTGACGCGATCGGAACATATTGGGAACATTTTTAATCGGGCAGCATCTCCCGTTAGATTGTCCCATCAGAAAATAAAAGCAATTTTCGCGTCGAATCATTTTGACGAGCAGCTCACTATGCAATCTGAACACATCGGGTTTATCCAATAGAAAACACCTCTGAAATAATAGGGATGACGCCATATTGTTTCCCGCGAGAATGACGTCACTTTCTTTCGTTTCTAAAAATAGATCTTGAATGTAAAATCAAAAAAGTCGTTAAATTTGATTGAGGAAACAAGTATACATGTCACATTATCAAGTTCGCCATTTGGTATGACTTACTGATCAAAAGTGATTAAAAAGGATGTCCAACACTTCCATACACATTGAACTACTTAACGTGCACGCTTAGAAGATGTGTTAATTGGCGGATGCCGATTTACCCGAAAAATTGTAACCCTACACTTATATCCGAGGTGTATTTCACAGCTCACGGAAATACCCGAGTAGTTCCGATTGCTCACTATGCTGATTCGTATTTCGCGCCGAACTATGTCACGTGAATCCAACATTCGGAACAACTCGGCCATTTCTTAAAATATATCTACCGACTTGTGACGGGGATTGCCGAGTAGATACGATTGTTGAATCCAATAGAGGGAGCTCTGTATTCAGTTCAATGTGTATAAATAGATCTAGAATAAACCCGAGCGTGTAGATGTTGGTGTTGCTGGAAGTATCCCTACAACCTATTTTCAGCTAAAGTAGCCGTTATCGACATTTTCCAAACGTCTACTTAAAGCGACGCTCATCGTATATTGTTGTAAGTAGTTCTTATAACAACACTTTTTTCTTTCTTGTTTTTGTTTAAAGAAGAATCGCATTTAATGTAGGTTAGCATGATAACGAAACTCGGTCAGATAAATGAGAGTCAGTTTATGGTGTGTGTGTGTGTGTGTGTGTGGGGGCGTTTAACATTCACTCAAAACGTATCCGAGATGCTTGCATGCAATCTGAATACATCAAGTTTATCCAATGAAAACACCTCTGAAATAATAGGGATGACGCCATATTGATATCCGCGGAATGACGACACTTCACTTTCGTTTTCGAAACTAGATCTTAAATGTGAACTCTTAAAGGCCTAGTTTAGTCCTTCTTTAATTGACCCCCCCCAAAACCAATAACCAGATGCCCACCCGGTGTGGTGACCAGCTGTGATGATTAATTGGGATTACGTAATACCATGTATAGCACTGTGTCAAACTGATGGGTTTCTCTTGACATTTTTTTTTAAAGAGGACATTTAAGCAGCAGAATTGATTTTTTTTTTCAATTAGTCTTCAAATATTTTTTTTTGGAAGTTTGAAAGGTTTTTTGGTAATTTTTTTTTTTTTTTCAATTTGTGCCATATATAAAGATCATTTTACGTAATTATGACTTGCAGCATAGTTATAGTTCCTCTGTAGTATCACCATCATCATCATCATCAACATTATCATCAAAATCATCATCATCAACATTATCATCAAAACGCTGTTTCTCAATAAAATGAGCCAATTGATGTTCCGAGGAATATTTTACAATGTGAAGTATTTACTTGGTGAGTAAATCCTTTTGCAGGTAGTTGCCGACGTAGGCAAACACAGGCAACATATATTACGTTAATATGACCTGCCATCTTGACATTATAGAGGCAGACATGCTAGAAAATGAAACATGCGTTACTGTCGCCACTCTACTATTTTACCTTTGAGAGGGTGACACATAGAACATGCAATGTTTGTTTCATTTCTTTGTTATTTATTTGAAAAAAGCATGTTTGGTGAGCATTTTGATATGACTTCTATGGTGCTTTATGACTAAACAAGGTATATACGCATAATTCATAGATGTCGCCATTCTTACTTGAAGTGGATTTAGACAACATGCCCCGTTTGTTACATACACAGAAAATTTTCAAAATACCAGATATCATACGCATTTGTCTTTAAACAACAGTTGATATATCAAATGATAAAAAATAATTGCATTTATAGAAAAAGAATTGGTACAAATTGTCTTTTTCCTGAATTTGACTAGGAAAGGATAAATATATTTTTAAGTATGAAACCTACGTGACATGCTTTTTAAAAGTAACTATTACGTCTAGATATATACAACGTACAGTAATCAACCTTCTTGACAAATAGTTTAATCGTACACAATGGCATTGCAAAGGAACAAGAAAATCACATGCAAAAGCATCTCAAATGTGGCGATGTAACATACGTTACGAAACATACGTGACCAAGATTATTCCCAAATTAATATCCGGATGGAGTATCCATCTAAAACTGCAAAGTCATGGATTTATTATATAATGATGTCATCAGCAAAATGACCACCATGTTTTGAAGGCGCTCATGACTTGAAATTTGACGAAGAACGCATATGTTTGGTGACATAAATTTTGCGGAATACACTGTGCCAGGTAAGACTTAATATATCCAATTAGTGATTCGTGCATGTATTAATATATTGATTTTCTATATGTCAAGGAATTTTCACATGTAAACAAATATTGCACATTCATACCCAAACCACATGGAACAAAAACTGAGTCACAAAAACTAGAGAAACATACGTTACATCTGGTAACGTATGTTTCACTATATAATTTCATCCTTATAATAATTATTACACAGAGAAATATACCATAGTCGTTAATATTAAACTGTTTCGTCCATGCTGGTGTACTTTGTTGGTAACGTTTCTTGTAAAAACATATTTTAATGAAGTTACCACAAGAAGTTAAACATGTAGAATTCCAGCGACATCATTTTTATGCTAAAAGTTTTCTCTTAAAACCAGCGAATGATTAACATAATGATATGTGTTCAATAGATTAAGTCTAGCCCATTGATGAAATGCCATTACTATACATAGGTCATTGTGTCTAACCATTTAATGTTGTACTTTCCTGATCTAATTTTGGTAACGTATGTTTCAGAATGCCTCTTTCTCGTGCCGAGATACAGCGACGATACAGAGAGCGTAAAAAGGCTTCAAATGGTGAAAACTTTCTACAAAAGGAACGAAGAAGACAACAGAAGTACTACAAACCATCAGAAGAGTTGTCAGCCTCAGACAGAAAGAAAAGGAATGAAAAGATTAAAACCCGTGCGCAGAAACACCGTCGATCTAAGAGAAATCAAGCAGAAAGTAATACTGAAAATGATGACCAGATTGGTGCAAGTTCAAGTGGATATGGCACGCATGAATCCAATGCAAATCATCTAGTTGTTAAATTTCCTAACAAACGAAACGGCCCTAGAAAAAGATTAAGTAGAGCCCTCGTTACAGCAAACTCAAAACTTAGGAAAGTCATCAATGAAAATATTGAAACTCGGAAAAAGGTCAAAACATTACAGAGAAAATTACAAAGAGTGTTGAAATCCAAATCTAAAACAAGTATGTTGACACCAAGAAGGAAAACGTCCATCTTTATGGCATCGTCCGGTATTAAAGGAGACAATGTTAGAAAACAGCTTTTGTTTGGGAACGTGCTCTTGCACCACATGAAGACTAAATCAAAGAGCGGTGACAAAAGGCACAGAAACGGTGTATACGCCACGGTAGCCGGCGAAGTAATAAGAAAGAACCGCTGCATTTCCAAACTGGCATCCGAACTTAACGTTAATAGACACAAATTATCAAAAGTCATCAAGAAGGGTATTGATTTCGCCAAAGTCAGGAGGCGTAGAGTACAAATTAAACTAAAGGACAGTGTAACCAACTTCTTTGAAAGGGGAGATAATTGTAGGATTCAGCCTGGGAAAAGGGACGCCACAAGAAACGAAGGGGAAAAGATACAAACCTGTGTCCTTACTGATTACATGGGTAATCTTCACCAGAAGTATTTGGCGGAAAACCCAGAAAACAAATTGTCTTTGGCAATGTTTTGCAAAATAAGACCTAAGCATGTATTACTGACTAGTTGCTTAAGTAGAAATGTATGTCTGTGCACCAAACACCAGAATCTAGCGCTTAAGTTACAAATGATGCGGAAATCAGGAATTGATATTCCACAGAATCCTGAAACGTTTATTCAAAGTGAAATGACAGTTGAGAAAGCACAATTTCAAGATCCAGTTATCTATTCTAAATGGAAAAGAGTTACTCTTGAGAACGGTAAGAAGAAAATGAAGATAGTAAGTGAATCAGAAGATAGAAACACTTGCAAAACTGCTGATGAAATCCAGTCTGCATATTGGAACTCGTCGCAAGTAACACTGCATCCAATGGTTATATACTTCCGTGGGGAGGACGGAAGTCTCCAGCATAGAAGTTACGTGGCAGTTTCTGATAGTATGTCGCATTCATCGAGTACAGTCCTGGCTATTGTCGAAAAATTGTTTGATAAGGAGATCAATTTGCCTGGCTGTGACGAAATACAGTATGTGCATTACTGGACGGACAGTCCTACGTCACAGTATCGAAACAGATACATATTTGATACAATTATCAATCGTGAGAGTTTGTATGGTTGTCAGGTCATGTGGAACTACTATGAAGCTGGACACGGGAAAAATGTGTGTGATGGGCTTGGGGGTACCGTGAAACGCCTCGCTGATGAAGCAGTTCGTTCCGGAAAGTGTTCCATCCAAGATGCAGACGACTTTATGAGATAGGCAACAACGTCAACCATGAAGGGTGTGAAGTTTTTCTTTGTGAGAAAGGAAGAATGCGATGGAATTGCCCTCAAGTTACAACAAGTAAAATTGGCGCCTATCAAGGGTACATTGCAGCTACACGCAGCCAGGTTAGACATGGATGGGAATTCTTGTACACGTGAAATGTCATGCTATTGTGACGAGTGCATTGATGGTCGTATTTGTGACACATGGACTGTACATAACACACCGAAATCAACGAGTACAGATATTGGAAAGCCCTCTCCACCAAGTGAATCTTATAAAGAAGATGACTTCATTGCTGTTATTTATGAAGGTGCGTGGTATGTCGGTCGGATCGTCGAGATAGATCCCGACGACGATGGTTTCGATTACAGAGTGACTTTCATGCAGAAAAAGCAAGCCTTGTTCCAGTGGCCCAGTAATGAAGATGTTGTCTGGCGTAAGAAGTCGCACATACTGTGTAAAACAAGTCCACCTATTGCCTCTGGGAAGTCAGAGAGAATGTATAGGTTATCAAGAGAGGACATAGAGAGTCGTTTCTCACAAGCATAAAAACATGGCAAAGTGAAACATACGTTACTCAAATTATAATTCAATTGTTTACAAAAATGTAACCAAGATCTACCGTCTCGTGTCTTACAATTGGTTGGAATTAAGAACAGTTTAATCAAAACATGTATATGTACACTATATGTTGATTTTTGTTTGCAAAGGGATAAAATTATATCCAATAATACTTGAACCATAAAACAATGGGGTACACTCAAAAGCCCCCCCCTATCAAAAGCCCCCCGTTCAAAAGCCCCCCCTATCAAAAGCCCCCCGTTCAAAAGCCCCCCCTCAAAATGGGCAAGTGGTTCAAAAGCCCCCCCCACTAAAAGAATAAATACATATATATATATATATATATATTTATAACATTTTTTTTAAATATTATGATGAAATTTAATATAACCATTAATATATATATATGTTTTTTTCAATGGTCACTTTTTTTAGTTTACAAAACTGTTCAATACCGTTAATTAATGTATAACATGTACAGTACTTTTTTACTTTTAAATTTTCAAGCAATTTTCTTCGAAGCAATAAAAAATATATTTGTTTTATTGTCATTTTTTAGGCGATTGGTTTACTCAATTTGGCAATATTTTATCATTAATTACGATTGACATTTTAGCTAATAAATATTCATGAGGTATCAATTATTTCAATAATCAATGATGAATGTGTTAACTAAGCTTTGAATAATTGCTGTTTTATGATTTTATGTTGTTAGCTGTGTCAGATAATGATATTGATTGTTTCTTTGATCTGCTATTGATGTACCAATTATTTAATTACAAACATGGCCATGCTAACCTGCTAATTATAATTAAAGAATTAACTACAATTTATTAAAGTTACATCTTTGAATGTTTGAATTCTGTGTAACATCAAACGAGCAACATCAAATAAATGGTTTTCACAAGTAAGCAAACTGAAAATTTCTTTATATTTTCCTGTGTATAAAATGGCTTTAGAATTCTGTATCATCATTCACTTTCCAACTTTTCAATCGTGTTCTCATGTGTGTTTGTTATCATGGAATTAATTAAGAATAACAGTGGTGGACTGAAATTGTGTTTAAATGGATATTTGATACGAAGAAGAACACCAAGAAGACTTCCATGCGCTGGGAATGTTCTCAGAAACGTGGACTTGACTGTCTCGGAGCTGTCAATACTGACATAGAGGTGAGTTCATATGAAATTGTTTATATGTTTTAAACAAAATGAACGGTAAACATGTAGACTCAGATAAGGGTTGTGTAGCCCTTAATATTGGTTAACTTATGTTTACCGTTATTTTATTATTATTTGGTACAACTTTATTTTATTAAACAATGTTGTTGGCAGTGATTTCATGTTGAAGTCTTGTTTTATTTGGGATTTTCTAAGCACAAGTTGTGAAAAAATCATAAAAACCTACCGAATAGATTTAATAAAAATATATATATATATTTGCACAAATTAGTTTTTGATTTTCGTTAAATCACTTTTTAATTGAATACAACAGGAATTGTAATATTTCAAACAATGACGTTGTCTTTGGTTGTGGAGCTGCTAACGCTGAATTATTGAACAGGCATTTTTTAGCAGGACAAAGTAGTTGAAATCACACATTTAATTTAATCAACTGGCTAATCCTATCAATAGATAAGTGGATACGTGTGTCCAATACACATCAATTTTACAGTTACCTGTAAACAATGCAGACATAGAGCAGGGTATGTTAAGCCCTGATCTAGTTCTACACTATTTTACAGTTACCTGTTTGTTAAACTAATTATGATATGTATGACAGCTGTAAACAGTGCAGACATAGAGCAGGGTATGTTAAGCCCTGATCTAGTTCTACACTATTTTCAGTTATATAATGTTCTATAATGAAAATGTAATATATGTAAGATGTACATGTACAATATTTCTTACTTAAAGATAATTAAACATTTTAAATTCTGTAAACATTGTAGACTTAGCGCAGGGTATGTTAAGCCCTGATCTGGGTCTACGCTATTTTACAGTTCCGTGTATGTTCAATAATGAAAACAAATGATATGTATGACATGTACATGTACAATATATATTTAAACATTCTGGGACTACACTATTTTACAGTTTCTTGTACAATATATATTTTACTTCTATAAAAAAAATGCTGTAAACAGTGTAGACATAGAGCAGGGTATGTAAAACATCTTGCGTCACCAGGGCTGAATGAGTAACGGAAAAAAGTTTATTTGATAACTGTTGTACACATGTCTAAATTTCGTGTTTTTTTCTACTTAAGGTACAAACAGTTCTATCCTCAAAAGACCACAACCATGAGGCTGACTTTGACAAGATTGAGGCGACCAAAGCTGTCAATGTGATGAAAAACGGGGCTAACATCAGCCGAGGACGCCCTCAACAACTTGTAGTTGACGTGCTACAACCACTACCTGTGGAAGTCCGGGCAGCAGCTGGGACAACAAATGCAGTGAAACAGAGAATCAGAAGACAAATGAACAAGCTCGGCCCCAAAGACCCTGCATCACTCCAAGAACTGGACCTTTCAGAAGACTGGAAACACACTGGCGAGCCCTACCGACATCCCTTCCTTCTACATGATAGCGGAAGGGATTCTGAGAACCGCATCCTCGTGTTTGGAACTGGCCAAGCCCTGAGACACCTGTGTGCGTCCAACACGTGGTACATGGATGGAACACACCCGCCAACTCCAGGTCTCTTCAGACAGTTATACATCATTCGCGCACCTCTTGGGAACACAGCTGTGACGTGTGTCTACGCTCTTCTTCCTGGAAAATCCCAAGAAATCTATGAGGAACTTTTCCAATCGTTGGACCAGAAATGCGAGGAGATGGGACTCACACCTGACCCAACAACAGTGATTACAGACTTCGAGCAGGCTGTGTTGAACGCTTTTCGAGCCACGTTTGGTGATCACGTGGATCACAAGGGGTGCTTCTTTCATCTCACACAGAACACTTGGAGGTGCATCCAACGCCTTGGGCTTGTAGAGCGGTACAAGAGAGATGATGAAATCAAGTTGTACTGTGGTATGCTCGATGCATTAGCATTTCTCCCAATAGAGGACGTTTCTGAGGGCATGGAATTTCTTAAACAGACTGCACCAGAGGAAATTGAAGATGTGATAGCCTACTTCGACAAGACCTATGTCTCAGGAACATTCCGAAGGATCCAGCAGCAAGATGGCCAGCCAATCAGAGTGCGACGCATCCAGCCTCTCTATCCACCAACACTATGGAATGTACACCAAGCAACGCTCACCAACTCTGACCGCACCAACAATCTATGTGAAAGTTGGAATCAACAGTTCCAGAAGCTCCTTGGGTACAATCATCCGACTGTCTGGGCTGCGATTGAGGCCTTCAGGAAGGACCAGTCAGTGGTTGAGACTGCACTCTTCAACAACGCCAACGGTGTGCCACCCAAGAAAAGGGTAAAAAAGTCTACCACCGAACTTCAAGAGCGCCTCCAAAACCTATGCACTGACTATGTGGACAGGATTAAGGGGATGGAGGAATTCCTTCGAGCAGTCGGACGAACCATTCGATGGAAGGTGTAAACGGTGCTGGCAAAGCAAAGCAACACTTTGAAAGAAGCATAACATACTGAATGGTTGATGTTTGTACATCACTATGTGTCACTTGGTGTTTTCTTGCATGTAAATAAGTCTGTGCTGATGTATGATTTAGAGTGAAGAGTAACATTTTATTAACAGCTTAAATATAGCCTTTTAGATGCAATGTAGACATAATTTGATGTGAACTCCATACAAAATATGATGCTCATTTTTCCACCAGAATATATAGAATATATATAGGGAAAAACAGTATAGATACATAAAGGTACTTATAAATGTTAATAATCAAATTAAAGATATTTATTCATTTAATTGTCTTACACTGTTATCCTTTCAATTCCTTATCCTTGTATGAGTCCTTGTATGAGTCCTTGTCCGAGTTGAGTTGAGCCAGATCAAACACACCGTTCACTTGCTGATTACCAAGTCAATATGCTAATATTCTATCAATATGCTAATATTCTATCCAAATGAAACTCCAAGCTACTTGGTGTTTCGTCAGGAATAAGATTTCCAACAAAAAATTGACCAGAAAGCACTAAAGCACTAAAGTAGCCTAATTCATCGAATTAGTGCAGGAAATTAACGTAAAATAGGGTAAAAATGTCTGATCTGGATCTACTCTATAAAATATGACAACATTCTTCAATTGGTTTAAACTTATGGAACAAAATTATATTGAGGGGGGGCTTTTGATAGGGGGGGCTTTTGAACGGGGGGCTTTTCATAGGGGGCTTTTGAACGGGGGGCTTTTGATAGGGGGGCTTTTGATAGACACTCAAAACAATGTGTGTAATCGTATGAATATATTGCAAAGTATAAAAACATAGCATTCTGGTTTCTAGAAGAAAGCTATTGACTTATACTAGGTAATATAAACATGTTGTAAGAGTTTATATCACTGTAGTTTATTTTCTTAAAATTTTCAAATAGTTAAATGTTTTTTGAAACATACGTTACTGTTTCACCATTTCTTACCACTGTTTTTCTGAAGGACAATTAGTTTACAATGACTAAATAGTCTATTGTTTACATTAGTTTGAAGTTCAAATGATCAGATGTTATTGTTTGTTTCTTTGTATATCATGGTATTGTGAAAGCATACGTTTTGACAAATTGGAGAAAAAAATATGCGAATAATATTTGGTTTTCAGGTAAAAGATTCACACTTCCAATTTATTTTATTTTGCAAATAATTAGAGAATGAAGGTTTTTGAACAGATGATTATATGCCATATGCCTTTGTTTTCAAAAGGTATAAACAGAGCAAACGTGCTCTATCGAAAGCACATTTGTTTTCTATTCTTATATAAAGGGTGCTTTTGAAACCAACGTTACCACTGAAATTCTAGTACATGCTTGTAAGTAATCACAAATTCTACACCTGAAGGAATTTGTTAAAAATATTTTAGGAAAATATCCTGAGGGCCTACATCTTTTGTACAAAACGTAATAAATTGATCATTGACAAGGTTGATTTTCATTTATTTTCCTTTCTGATATGTTCTGTTTTATTGAGAAATAGCGAAAAGCATCATCATCATCATCATCAATGTTATAAGTATAACGAGTGCTAATTTATGGAATAACTAACTTATTATTTTCTTCACATTTCTTAACAGTTTATTAAGAAAAATCTACTTATCTTGTTAATCATTGTTTTAAATAAAGAAATCAAGAATTCAACATTTACTTCTTATTAATATTCCACATTATGAAAATCGAAGCAGAATGACATTTTTTTCTATGTAAGACTTGAAATATATTTTTGGAATTTTGGATGGGTTTTTAATAGGGGACTGTTATTTTGATTTGTACCTTGAATAAAGATTAATTTATGTACCGGTAAGAATGACTTGCAGCAGGGAATGTTATAGTTCCTCTGAGGTATATCATCATCATCACCATAGTATATCATCATCATCATCCATTTTATAGCTTTGACAAGTGCTAGTTCATTGAACAACTAACTCATTTTTTTTTATATTTCTTGTCAGTTTATTAAGAAAAATCTGTTAATCATGTAAATCCTTGTTGTAGATAAAGAAAGCTATAACCAAACACATATTTCTTATCAACGTTCTACATCATGAGAAACCGAAGGGTTGTGGTATTGCATAATCTTACCACCCATTCCTTATCAAGTAATATACAGGAAATTTGCTTCATGCTGTGGAACTGTATTGTCTTTGGAATGTCTGGTATCTTATCTCCCACTGGGCACCCTACAGGGCAACAATACAGTTCCACAGCATGGAGCAAATTTCCTGTATATTACTTGATAAGGAATGGGGCATTTCAGTGGTCAGATTACGTAATACCCCAACCCGTCGGTTTCTCATTATGTAGAAAATTGATAAGAAATAAGTGTTTGGATATAGATCTAGTTTTCTTTATCCAAAACAATGATTTACATAATTAGTATATTTTTCTTGATAAACTGATAAGAAGTATGAACAAAATAATGAGTTAGTTATTCAATGAATTAGCACTTGTTATTATCATAAAATGGATGATGATGATGATGATAATGATACGGGCGGAAGACCGTGTCTGGAGACCGCCTATATGTTACACGTACGAAACGAAAAAATGTACCTACAAAACCAAGGATTCAGATTGACTCAGAACCCTAAAGGACTTTTTTTCGGCCATGCTTTTGCAGCCTCGTTCTGACTCCATATGGCGCCATCTTGTCCAAAAAATTATTTTTATTCAGGTTTTTTGGTAGCAATGGTGTGGAAAAATCAAAGTTAACAAACAAAAAATAGAAGGATTTTCCTCCGAATATTTTTTTAAAAACCTTAAACAATAAATTATTTTGTAAAATTTAGACCGCATTTCATTCTTTTCCGTTTATTTGGTGAAGGTGGCGTCTCTCATCCTAAAACCAGTCGATTCTACACATGTTGACATGGTGATTACACCAAGAACGTGTTACACTTTCCGTTTTTGTGTATCACGTGACAAGTCAGTTTCTTTACAACTCATCATCCTTTTGATCACCGCTTCAAATCTTAAATGGAATGAAATGACCGCCTTGTTGAACGCACATCAACAACGATGACGTGAGGTAAGATAACTTTTTGCACGCTTTCATTTTCGTATAAATAACGCATATTTTTACAGTCTATTTTGTTAAAAACGACATGAATAAATCGAAGAGACTCTGGACCGTCATTCTATGTTTACAAACAAGATCATGAGGTGCACGCTACGATCACTGTCTTACTCAGAATATTGATTTTATGTTACGCATCTGGTGTCGGTGTAGTATATATTTACTCTAGTACACTTTCCAACTGTGTTAAAAACTAAAGGTAATATAAACATACATTTTGGAGACGAAAGATAGGTTTGTTTACATTGAGATCGTTTCTAGGCTGAGTAACTTCGATTCTTGTTTTTGGATTGACGATGTGCTTGTTTTGTTTATTTACACGTTGTTTGCTATTTGAATATACCTATCATATGGTGACTTCCAAAACTTCTGTCTTTTCACCGACTATTAATGGGGACATAGTCGTGAAACATAGTAATGTCTCTTATTCAAGTAAAATCCATTTGTCTGCTTTCCAGAGTCAGCCATAGTTCAGACTGTGTGAAGGTCAAATCCGAACCGGCAACCAAAGAAAAGAATGTTGTGGTGCAGCTTAAAGAAATATTCTTTTCTTATAAGCATATGTAAGTACAACTTATCTTTTTCATGAGTAATTATGTTATGAATAATACCTTGCAACTAGAGATCAGACAAATAAGGACATTTTTAATTAAAGCTTTTTACTTAAGAAAGAAGGGTTTACTTGAAATACAGGTGTTTTATACTGTTTTCAACACTATGTCAAACATAAAATGACTTATAGTTTGTGTACATATCAATACATCCTCTTAGCATGGGTTTTCTAGAGAAAAACTGCACTGCAATATTTACCAATTAGATTACTTTATCTTTCTTCCATTCATAATTTGATGAGAAATCTTAATAAACAATGATTAAAAAGCATGCATAATGACAAATGAATTTCAAACAAGTGGCTGGAATAGTTTTGTATTTCCATTAATGTACATGGCTGAGGAGCGTTAAGGTACATGTCTGGATAACCTACCAGTATAAGGCTAGGAAATGTTTCTTGCCAAAAAACACTTCACAGCAATTTAGGTGAATGTCTGAGGATCAAACCCAGGTCCACACCACTAACCATTATGCCACTGTGGGACAAAACCATGTGTATATTTAAACCTTGCTATGACATGAACCAAATCTACTGACCTTTTCAAATGATATTCATCTAATGATCACAGATAAATGAACAAAGACATCATAAGTAATTCATTAACAAGATTTCGGCAAACATGTTGACAATTAAAGGAGATTCAAAACAAAGTTTTGGAATACAAAAAAGACTCTACAGTACTTTTGAAATGATATCTATTCAACATTCATGTTTTGTGTACATATATACATCAAAACACTTCTGCTATGTACAAGGTACAGTGACAAAGAAATAACCATTTAACATGGATCTTGTTTTAAACTTATGTTTCTTCCATTATCTTTTTTAAACAGAAATAGTTGTGCCTGACAGAGGAGGAACTGTACATGAAAATGCTGACATGAAAGAGAGCCTTGACAAAAAGAAAACAGATGAAGAAGTGTATGAACATTTTCCCTGCATTTTTTTTCTCCAAACTTTAAAATCTTAAACATGTGTGAAATCTATGTTTTGTAGCACAACACAAACAAGACTGACAGATATGCACATGTATTTCCCATACTGATAGATAGTTGTAGCAAAACTGTCTCAATTAGTGAGATGAAAGAAACTTTTCCCATAATGTTTAAGAAACTAGGGTTAAAAGTAAAATCATTGGACAGTTAGAGTTTTTATTCATTATTTTGTACAGTATAAGGCAGCAGGTAGCATTTAAAAAACTGAGATACATATTGCCGTTCAATTTATTGCATATTTTACCACTGATTTTGAGGGACATTTTTACTGCAAAAGGTGCAAAAGGGTGAATTATTGTTCAATAAAATACAATAATATCTGCTTAGTTAAAATAGTAAACCACTTAACCCATTACCAAACAATAATGACATTTAACCACTTTGTTTGAAGACTACCCTTGAAAACATTATGGGAAAAGGAGAAATTACTCGTGACAAGCAATTTTTCCTTTTCCCACAATGTTTTCTGCCCAATCAAAAGATTATTTTTCAATTTCGTAACGTTTTGAAATGTTGCCTGCAAACGCTTTCAATTTGGGAATTAAAAAATTTGGCTTTCAGTAAATTGTTAACTCATGTAAACACATTTTGAAGCAAGTGGGGCATAACAAATTTGAGTTAAGCCACCATTGTAACTAAATTATTTTTACAGTAAGTATTCCCTTTTGTCACAATGATTTTATTCTCTGCAAAAATGCTCTCTTTGTTTCTGATTACAAACTCTTTTGATTGAAAATACTTTCTATTTCAAACAATGAGGGCTTTACATTATGAAATCATTTGGACATTATTAGAAATAAAGCATAAACAATAATAATTTCTAAATGTTATTGTGTAAAAATATTGTTATTAATACTTTCTATTTCAAAAAATGAAGGCATTACATTTTTAAACCATTTGGAAATTTGTAGAAATAAAGCATAGAGAATAATAATTTCTAAAGTTATTGGGTAAAAGATATTGTTATTAATAGAAACATTGCTTTGAAAGATTTCCTTAAATCACATTGGCTTCCTGTTCTCTGGTAAAGATATGTTAAATTCTTACTACCCTTTGAAACGCTTTGCATGTGGCAGGAGTCTTTTAGAAAACACCTTGACAAAATCATAAATTGAGTCAAATGACTAAATGAGCTGTTATCCTTTTTCTCATCATAGTTTTAATCAAATGTCATAGTTAAATCATACAATTTTCTTGTGCTTTGCTTTAACTTTAATTGGAAAGAGTCACAAATATAGCTTGAATGAAGTTTTAAGGATAGATGATGAAATGTTGTCTGTTTACTTTCAATAGAAGATGTAATAGTTATTTGAACATTATACAAAGATTCTGTGCTTTGTTCTCAAATAGGACTCCTTTTTGTAAATTATTCAAGAAATATAGATATTACACCCTGAAGATGACATTTGATAAGTATACTTTAATTAATAATTTGTTAAAAGGAGTGACAGCTTATTGACACAGCATTGTAGCACAAGTTATGTTCGAATGTGGTAAATATGCAAATTTGTATAACTACTTTCTTTTTTCTGACTACATAATGTAAATTATTCATTGCATTTTGAGAAGGTTAAATCAAATAAAGACTTACACTACGGCTTATCATTTGAACAAGTTGTTGTATAGATCTGTACATATTCTATTGGGAAAAGTGTTTGTTATTACCATGAATAAATTTGGTCAATTGTTTAACAATATAATTGTTTTTTGTTTGTTTCAACTTATCATAGAAGGACTTTTGGTGCTGTAGATAATTTCAAAGAACTTTGACAATGATGGATTTCCTTCATAATACAAACTTTTTCTCTATTTCATCATTAAAACATGTGTTGTTAAAGGTTATAAGAATGATTCAGAGAAAAACATAAACTTACAACATACATTTGGTGAAATTCTATATATAAGGTTTCAGTATAAGACAATATTGTATGTGCTTCACATATGTGAAGTACTTACTGTAGTCTTGCGTTGAATCCTCCCTCATTCTGCATGCAGAGATTTTGAAATTAAAATTTTGGTGGTTTTGATATTGCTCAAACAGTGTCTTCTGTTTCTTATTGCATTACTGATATGGGTAGGACAGCTAAAACATGAGAGTATCTAGCGAAAACCTCCAACCACACTTAAATGCTATCGGTGGATTATGGTTTAACCATATTTTCAACATAATGTTTCAGTTGTGTCAATAGACATATCCCTGCTCCTATTATTTCCTCACCAGTCCCTGTAAATAATCCTTCTAAGCCACTAACCACCTACCCTATACAAACATCATCGTTGCTCTGTGGTTTAGTCAAAATAATTCGACATGAAGCAACCTTAACCCCCACCCCTCCAATCTTTGATTAGGACCTGGTTCAAAATATGAGTATGAAGTATCCATCCATAGCATCCAACATACATGAATATTTATTAGTCTTAACCCTTTTAAGTTTAAACTTATTTATTTTACATTGATTGTTAAACAAGTTCTTACAACTTAGATTAATCACTCTCGATTCTGCTTCCTGGATACATAACCAGTAATCGTGCCGAATGTGGATTAATGAAAGTTCGCAAGGCAGATCCCGCTTTTCACGGGATTCAAACCCACGACCCTCGTGTCCAGAAGCCGACGCTCTACCTCTGGACCACTGTCCGCCATTTTTCCTTTTCCCACAATGTTTTCTGTCCCATAAGAAAATTATTTTCCAATTTTATCACATTTTGAAATGTCGTCTGCAAATTATTTCAATTTGGAACAGTCGAAAATTTGTTGTTTGGGAAAGGGTTATATGCTATTAGTGGATTATTGTTCAAAAACATTTCCAACAGAATGTTTCAGTTGTATAAATGGACATTAATCCCTGCTCCTGTTATTTTCACACTAGACCCTGCCAATATTCCTCCTTAGCGACTGACAGCTAAACCCATACGAACATCATTGCTCTGTGGCTAGGAATTTAAAAAATCATGGTGCAATGACTTTCGAAAGAATTTTGTACAAGCCCATGTATCAAACGCATATTGATGTATCAAGCTCGATACCAACTATACCTTTGTCTAATGACCATGTACCATTCATAATGGTTAGCGACTCGTATATCCTGGTGTTGTAGGTTATATATTTAACATATCTGATTTGAATCGTAACAATGGCTATCTCTTTAAAATTGGAGTGCCTTCTGACAAGACACTGCTTCCTTGTCTATTACTGATGCATTACTTTAGGGAACATGTGTAATACAAATCCAGAATTAGCACTGCTAATAAATTGAAGGAAAAAATCTCTTTCGCCCGGTTTAGGCTTTGCCTATTTTCATATTAATGATAATGATGATATACTATGAAGATGATATTATACTACAGAGGAACTATAACATCCCCTGCTGCAAGTCATTCTTATATAAATTAATCTATATATAAGGTGCAAATTTAAAAAAAAAAAATCCCCTAATCGTCTAAGAAAAAACATCCATAAGTCAAAAAATATTTTAATAATATAATAAAAAAATGTCATTCTGCTTAGGTTTTCGTAATGTGGAATATTGAATAGAAATAAGTGTTTAATTCTTGATTTCTTTATTTAAAACAATGATTTATATGATAAGTAATTTTTTCTTAATAAAATGTTAAGAAACATGAAGAAAATAATGAGTTAGTTATTCAATAAATTAGCACTTGTTATAAATATAACATTGATGATGATGATAATAATAAAAATAACAATAATAATGATGTTGATGATGATGAGTATGATATACTACAGAGGAACTTTAACCATTCTGTAAGCCATAAATACATATATTACCAAACTACTATTAAATGTATGAAACAATAAGTGCATTTCGATGGTTCAGTGCAATACTACAGTAAGTGCTTCATGTTTGTGAAGCACTTACTATAGTCTTGCATTAGGGGCCTCCGTGGCCTAGTGGTTAAAGTACAGAACTTGAAATCACATGGCCCCTCTCCGCGTGGGTTCAAATCCTGAGAGGAATATGGATTTTCATGAGAGGCAGTTTCAGACTGACTTACGGAATGCCGATGGTTCTACCCACCTTTACCAGCCCTTATGGGCAGTTTAGTATGGGGTCTTCCTCAGTCATAAAGAGTCGGGCGTCGCTATTTAACTGAAATGACGTTGATGTGATGTAAAACCCATATAGAAAATAGCTATTAAATGTGTGCAAACGAAAAAATAATCACTAATCGGTTTATTAGACATAAACAACACTACTCAAAACAGAAACAATACTATTTCACTCATAAAAAAGTTAACGGCATATGTATGTGTGGTACATATGTTCATAGTATTTGGTAATTGAACTCACAACTTACTAGAGACCTGATTAAACTTAGATTGATTGAATTAAGTTAAAGTGGTGTTATGCGTTTTGTTCAAATTATGCAGGATATGACTTATGATGGACTTACGATGGATACTTCTCGTTTTGCATGATTTTTCGTTTATTCACCCCTTCGCTAAAAGACGGTAACTATCATTGCCTTGGAGTCATACCGACACCATTTATTACCACTTCTATTGTTAACGAGTGTGTTGTTTTTGAAAAAATATCTCTTCAAAGTTCAGAACTTTTCCTTGAACAAAACTGATGCACATTAGATCATACAAGCGTCTCTGTTAGTGCCCGACACAGTGTAGCAGTCTTTTTTTTAATCAGAAACTAGGTTACTCTTTTATTATTCCCAATTCGCTATTTCTAATGCATCTACAACAAGTATAACACAGCAACCGGCCACAATAAAAATAGGTCCAATAATGATCACCGGTAAACACGTAGATTGGTTTATGATTGGCATAAGATCACTTTAAGCACAAGCAATAAATAAAAATATATTTATCGCAAAACTAATTGATAAATAAGGGCTAGTCGTCGCTCTCGTCGTCTGATGATGACGATGTCGATGAACCTTTCTTCGATCTCTCTTCTCTTTTAATGTTCAGAAGTCCAAGGCCAGAGAGTCGCCTGATTTAATGGTGCTCCCGAGTATGGTTTACCACGGACATTGTCAGGAGCATCAAGAGGCAGATTCAAACCATTAATGAAAAAAACATATACCTACATTGTAAATACCATTATTATTCAACCACTTAAAGCAACATACTGCATGTAGATATCTAAGTCATTAGATTAAAATGTTTTTCTGTATTTTGAAATTAGCTGAAACACATTGTGATGCAGTCTCAACACCTCGAATCTAATATGACTAGGCTACAAGAAATACTATGAAATAATATCTTGATAACATCCGGCAAAATAGTGTGTTAGACAGTTAGACAGAGCAATTTCAATGGGATCATTCGACTTTATAGTGCATATAATTTGTGTTGAATTAGTATTTTCAAAGTGTCTAAGGGGATGCTGGTAAACTCATTTATTTTCGAAGCCGTAAAAAATGCGCCTTAAAGCGCTCATTGCCTTTCAAAATTCTGACGTTCCGCTCAACAATCAGGTGGTCCATAAAGGACAGGCAGATATTTTTCCGCCGAATGTCGGATGGCGTTGCTGCCGGAACATTTGGGTGATTTTTGGTTACGACTTTTGGTAAGGTTGTGGAGTTTTCCAATAGTCTTTCGACACAAGAAGACCGTCAGAATTCTTTAAGTACTTTTAATGCATATTTTAGAGTGGCACATGAGATTTTCACAAATTATATCATGCAAAAGATCTGTTTACAACTTTTCAATTTCAATTTTCCGCCCTAAAATCTTTACTTGGTTGATTTTAGGAAGGGTGTAATTTTTGGGTTTAGTCTAATAAAGTCTGTTCTCAGTTTTTGTTGATTTCTATTTTTCTTCGGGTACATATCACTGATTTGCATTTGAAAGTTTGTGATACATCATGTTACGAAGATAACCATAAGATTGATAAACCCAAAAAATAATGTGACTTCAATGCGGCATGGTCAGTCAAATTGATAACTTCGCATTTACAAAACTACTTCAGTCTGATCAAGTCTTGATTTTTTCCATTCACATAGACCTCACTAATATCAAGTTTTATTTCAAGAAATAATATCATATCAAGAAATTATTTCGACTTTTCAAATTTCTATTCTGTCTAAATGTATTGATAAATTTACGTTACAACTGTGTACAGTTTTCATATTTGTTTATAAACATGAGAGGAAGGGTCACGCTAAATATGTAACATTAGTTGTTTAAATCAAGCGTCAATTGTCAAACTAAGTTAGTAAGTTAGATCTACTGGCTAATTACACCAATTACACCAGTCAAAGAGGGTTGAACGCAGACAGATATATGTGCTCTGAAGGACATGCTAGAATTATTGATTTAAGTTTCCAAGCCTTTGAGGCAAATTAGTTTATGCTTCTAACGATAGGCCTAGTATGTTTGGCGTACAGTATAGTTAGAAGATAATAAACAAGTGGCAGATTTAAACATTTGTACACTTTTGTACAAAAGGACCAATATCTATATTATTACATTCATAAAACCGAATTGTTTATTTGTGATATAGCGTTGCAAGAATTATGTACCATTTTAATGTCCCACATCAAGCATACAGTGTCCAACTTGTAAAATCGGAATGAAAAATAGGTCAATGCATAGAAGCACAAGAAACTCTGTAAAAGGTAAAAGCAATGTTTCTAACTATTCTTCAAATAGGTGGTAATCTCAGGTGAGCGGTTCTTGTTTCACGTTTATTACTCCAAAAACACACATCTGTGAGAGAGTATCTTTAAAGAAGGGGTTGTGTCTCTACTTCAAATGCATAACATATGTGATTTTCATTATATCTTTCTTTTAAAAAGGGTCGTTGCAAGGTCCTGAAGAAAAGCAATGGATACCAGTACCAATCATCCAGTTGAAGAAAAAAAACAGTTAGGTGCTGCTAAAGATGATGAGACAGATAGAGAAAAGAAAGCTGATGAAGCTGATCCAGTTCAGGGGAAATCGTCAAAAGGAAGCGAATCTGAAGGTGACGATGTAAATGATTTTATCGTAGCACGCGCCCAGCCTATAAATAAAAGAAACATGGAGAATGGTTCGTTAGGACTAGCCAATACTTCGGAGAACAGTTTGTCAGGACTAGCCAATTCTGAAGATAGTCGAGATGCACCCGATCCAGTTGAGAACCCTGAGGCTGACCATGTGGACAATTGCATCACAAATCCTCCTGGAAGTGATGATAAAACAGCCACACCAGTATCTCAGGAGTTTGGTTTTAAAGGAGTTTGGTCTATCATAATCCCTTTAATAAGCATTTTTGTCTTCTTATATGACATCTACACGGACGTGGCCCTGCTTGTTGAATATTACATCGAAGGTAAGTATAATATAATAAAATAATAATCTAATAATATGATAAAATAATATAATAATATTATAATGATTTGACCAAAAAAAACTGTTGTTGTTGTTGTTGTTGAAATCTTTCAACAAATTGAAGGTAAGTAGAATCTTTCACGAAATCATGACCAGTCCAAATGAAAAGCAACAGCAGAGGGCAAAGAAATTGTTTGAAAAAATGTTTTTCTGTATGGAATTGTGTAGTTTAAATGACAAAATGTCTGGTAGTTGATATTTGGGTTGCTCACTTCACATTAATAAACGGATAAACACAGGGTTATATCAGCTTATTAGGTGACAATAAAATTGAAAATGGTCATTGGTTTAGTGACAAGGATTGTCAATATCAAATTTTTAAAGTTAATTCCTTTCAAAACACAAATCTCTGAGATTGTTTATTAGATACTATACCTGCTACCCAAAATACCATTTAACCCTTTCCCAAACGCCATATTTTCGACTGTCCCAAATTGAAAGAGTTTGCAGACGACATTTTAAAATGAAATGAAATTCGAAAACCATATTGGAAAAGGAAAAATTGCTTGTTACGAGCAATTTCTCCTTTTCCACAGTTTTCTAAAGTCGTCTGTAACAAAGTGGTCAAATGTCGTTATTGTTTGGTAATGGGTTAAGGGAAGCTATTTTAAGCTCAACTATTCTAAGAATAAGGAGAGCTATACTAATCACCCGGGCATCGCAGTCAGCGCTGCTGTCGCTGTCGGTGTCACACCTTGGTTAAGTTTTTACATGCAAAATTGTATCTCATTAACTACGGTATGGAATGGGTTGATACTTCACACATTTGTTCAGGGTCATACTTTAAGGTCCTTAGCCAAGTTTTATATCTCTAATTTTGAATTTAAGCAAAAAATGCAGCTTTTTGTACGTAGAAAATCTTGGTTAAGTTTTTACATACAAGTTTGTATCTCATGAACTACTGTATGGAATGGGTTGATACTTCACACATGTGTTCAGGTTAGTAGTGCAAGGTCCCTGACCAAATTTAAAAACTCTTGTATCCAATTTAAGCAAATTATGCAGCCTTTTTTACTTAGAATGATCTTGGTTAAGTTTTTACAATCAAGTTTGTATCTCATGAAACACTGTGTGAAATGGGTTGATACATCACACATGTGTTTAGGGTCAAAATCTAAGGTCCCTGAACAAGTTTCGAATCTCTTGTTTTGAATTTAATTATGTGGTCCTTTGTACTTAAAAATTCTTGGTTAAAACTTTGCATGTATGTTTGTTTCTCAACAGCTATTGTAGGAAATCATTGTTTGCACCCTCATATTTTAGAAACAATAATATTTCACTGACCTATACCCTCTCCGACTTTGCTGAATAGTCGAGCATGCTGTCTTACGGACAGCTTTTGTTATTTTTGGTTTAGTATGATGACATGGAGTAGGTATCTAAACCCCTGACTGCCCAAAGTGACACTGGATGCATACACTCAACCTCTCATGCCATTGGTGTAGTCATATATTGAGGATTTAGTGCAATACTATAGTAAGTACTACATGTTTATGAAGCACTTACTATAGTCTTGCACTGAACCCTTGATATGAAGCACCATTACTGGGGTTCTGATTTCCTTCTCTTTTATGGGAGACAATATTTTTCTACCTAATACTGGCATTCCTGATAAATGATTATATCTCTTTTATGAGAGACATTGTTTTTCTTTCTATTACTTATGGTTTTGATTTTTATATGCAGTCGCACGCATGCGCGGCAAGCATGTATAGTGATCGATCGGAAACCTTCATTACCTATAGGGGGTCAATCACCGCCAAGAGAAAGCAAGTAATTCCAACTTCTATGTTGATTGTAAACTGTCTTTAACTTCGTGAATTCTAATCAAATGAACTCTTCCTTGGTTTGTTTTTAATGCATTTGTTATGTGTAGATGGTGCTCAGAGGCCTTAAAAAAAACTAATTGACCTAACGACACAGAGCAGTTAACCACACCCATCAAATACAGGGGAGGTCACTCTTATTATCTCCGACATTCCGAGTAAAATAGTGTCAATGCACAAACTAGGATCCCTGTTTGACAATGCCGATGATTTTGGATAATCTTTTTTGAAATCGGAGATATTCTGACAAGATAAGTACCTGCCTTTGTTGCTGGATGCTATGTACATAACGTGACACTTTGTAACGAAGATGGTAAATTTGCGTGCGTTAGAAGAGATATAGATAACAGCTCAGTTATATTATCTCTATGGCGTTAGAGGAGTGATTTACCTCAACGGTGTGGGGTCCAATCAGCACCAAACACGATCTGTCCATAGTTCCATCAGACTCGGGTCTGATTGACCTTGGACCGTTTGGCACTGGTTTGACCAGACCTTCAAATGACCGTATTACATGCTACTTTAAATGAGCTATAATGCAGTATTTGTTGGTTACGAACAAAATATCTCTTTTTTTCTTAAATGGTTTAGATTTAGATTAAACTAAATGATGATTCAAACTAGATGATTCAAAACGCAGACCTTCTTATTTTGTCATGTTGAAACATGCTTATTACAACAATCCCTATTTTGTAGTAAATTAAGTTGATAATAAAAACATTTGAACATAGTCTTTTAGATGCTACTCAATCAATTATTGTCAGCTTTGCTACTTGATTACAAACTAAGGATCATTTTACGAAACGGAATATTTTAAACAGCCCCAACTTTAAAGAGTTTGCCGACGACATTTTGAATTGTGATGAAAATGGAAAATAATATTCTGATGCAGCAAAAAACATTGTTGGAAAAGGAAAAGATGCTTGTTAAGAGCAATATCTCCTTTTCCCACACTGTTTTCCATAGTTGTCTGGAACAAAATGAACAAATGTCGTTATTTTTTGGTAAAGGGTTAACAAACTTCGATTGTTTCAAGGATTAAGAGTTGTGACGCTAATTAACATCAATGTGATACAATTGCACTTTATGGTCAAGTCCAAAATCCTTTATTGTTTAGCCGATTAGTGGTCTTTGTATTCAACCATTGGCCACAAAGAGTGTGTTTTAGAATATATCAAAGCAACCATGTTTCCTAAGATTCTTTAAGGTGTAAGGTATAAAGTTGCAACACGGAGATATTGGTTTATCTTGTTTTTAATATTTTTTAAATTTGGATACGAATCATCGATCATTACAGGTAGGCGGATTGATGTGTTATAATAGAATATATGAATTATTTGTTTAAGGTGCTTAAAGGATCCATTTCAGAACAAAATTTTGAAAAATTTGGAAACCATATCCTCTGACATCATAATCAATCAATATTGTCTTGTATTTTTATTCAACATTTGATTCTTAATCAAATGTAATTAATGACATTCGTCATTATGTGGTCATTATGTGTTAATTCTGTTTTTTAAAGCATAAAAAATTCATTTTCAAACGAAGATAAAAGAAGCAAAAAATTCTTTATTGTGAAAGAAAAAAAATAAAGTAAAACAATATTTCTTCTATTTTTTACATCTTTTATACATAACAACATGCATAAATTTCCTAATTGGGTGTATTTCTCAGACATTTCACAACATAGCTATGTGACAAATTTTGGAAACGGGATAAACTCTTCTTCAACCAAGAGACTCCTAATGCCTAATGTCTCTATTACAGGTACTTAAACAATATCTCTGTACCATATTTATACTATATTTTCAAAGAAAATAAAAAGCATGTATTGACGGAGTGGCACAGCTTGTCGGAGAAAATGGCGGATAGCAACAGAAGTGTTCGCTGATGGGTCAGTTCCAGCTCTCAATCAAAGTCTGTTGTAAGGTCAATTGTTTGTTTAGGGTAACCAGATCCTACCTGGCCAAACCTGCCTTCCCTAAAGATTTTATTTGACCATTGGAAGAAAAAAAGAATTGGCACCATATTTTAAACATATCCATTTGAAACTTCTCACATATCTCCGACAGGCCAGTTTACGAGTTGAATAGACTGAGAGCATTTGACAAATGTATGTTAATTTGTGTCTTCTTTCGGCACTTAAATTTAGCAACTTTTGAAAATGCATTTTGTTGGCTGATGGTCTGTGTTCAGGGTTCTCTCTGGCTAAAATTTTCTTTGCGCCAACACTTGCGCCAAATTGAAAAAGTTGGAGCCAAATTCAATAAGTTGGAGCCAAAATAGTCTTTTATAGAAGGGGAAATCCTTCATCAGGGTGACCTACGGTTCTAAAGAGCTAGGTTCTCAAGTGTTCGTTTGTTCTATCTATTTCTATGTGCTGTTTTCATTAGGTTCTATGGATTAAATCCTCTCTCACACTCAACATTTGAAACAGGACATAGCAGAAACATGACTTTCACCTTGGCGTCATATTATAACCAACTATTTCCTGTCTTCCAGGACTCCTTGTCAGATATTTATTTGATTTTTAGTGGGAGGCATATTCAACGATTGAGAAGATCGATTTATAGTCACTCTTGTGTTGGATCAGAATTAAGTGTCACTTAAAATCGCAGATTTTATATACCAAAACTTCGGTGCATAAAAGAGTTTAGTTTATTTGTCAATCAACACAACTGACTTCGTCGATGTTTGATGTCAACTTCTTTAAAAGGAGCGCGAGGGCAAACATTTTGATAGAAAAGCAATTTAAGTAATCAAAGTCATAATTTCCATATAATTGAAGTTGTAAAGGCTGGCGAATGACTAAATGGTGTACACAAGGAAGTGTCACCTTCAACAAACTTGACAATCAACAGATAATGAACTGAGCAAGTGTGAAAACAGGATTATCCCGTATCGGAAATCGCATTTGATAAACAAGCTGGTTCCCGAGTTCTAATTCAAAGTACTGCGATTACGGGAACCATCGATACATGGTTCTCGGCTCTACAGTAAAAACAAATCGATATTGACTCGAAATCGGCAACCATGCGGTAAACAAACATCAAATTCTCGCGGAAAAGGGTGCCAGGCACTTTCGCCAAATTTGTTTTTCTTGCGCCAATTTCTTGATTTTGTCGCCAATGGCGCCATTTGCGAAGGCCAGCGTGAACCCTGGTGTTAGAAGACAGTTCTATACTGTTAAAACTATTTTCTTTAAAAAGAAATATGCAAATTTAAGTGATGATCGAAATTAAAAAGAAACATAATTTTAAAGAAACCTACCTACCCTACCTATTGATTTTGAAAATGTTACCCTAAACAAACAATTTATTTTTTTAGGCCTCATAGGTAATGCAAAAAATCTGCGTTAATTTTCCACACATTCTAGAACTTCTAGTGGAAGGTATCTAGTGGCACCCATTTAGATCTAGGCTGTCAAATTTCCCCCACCTTTTAAAGGAATCCCCAGTATTTTACTCAGTGCAGAACAAAGTCCTTACTTAAAATCACTTGCAAAATTATATCAACGATCAGGCCTTGTGCCAGAAACGGTGTAGAATCAGTCATGACAGAGAAAGGGAAGTTCTCAGTGATTTTGTTTTGCCTTTTTCGCTTCATAAACCTATGACCCTATTTCAGTAAAAGGTTTCTGACTTTGGCTATTTGGTTACTAGAGGGTTGGGAACCAGTATGCCTTGTGAGAAGTTTGAAATACCGCTCCCCTTTCCTTGCAGTAATATGGTTATGAAATAAAAAAATAAAAAAAAATAATTATCACATTTAAGCCGTTACTTTTTAATCTGGAAGTTGATTTTATACTTGAACTGGAAGGCTGATACTAAGAAAATAATCTGCTATCATTTTTTCATCATCAGAAAGAAAAAGAAATATTGCCTGAAGTTTCTTTAGAAACCGGGAAAAACACTGTAATTATTTTCGTTACCATTACCTTTCTGAACGTAATTGAGCATTGTGCATTTTACAATGGAAAAAGGGAAAAGAAGATATTATCACATTTTACCCAACTCATTGGCGAAATACCTCTGTTGTCTCAAATCCAGGAAGAAACACTGAATGAAGGTATTGTTGAGTAGATAAAAAAAAAAACACCCAGACTAGAATGTAAAGTTGTTTACTTTGTTGTTGAGATCATTTAGACTTACATCTCTCCGATCCTTTTTGATCTACCCGTTTCTTGGGTTCCGGTTCCAGTTCATTAGACTCGGGCATAACTTCGATATGGCATTTAGCCCAACATATATTTTAAAGCTCCTTTGAAACTATTCACACCATTGGATAAAACTCCTTCCTCTGTTAAACTGTGCCATAAATACATGACTTTGACTGAAGCTGTATTTACGTATATTGGTGCTGCAGTGTTTCTTAAATAACTTGTGACTGTGGCCCCTTATAGATTGGTAACTACACTGAAAAGGCTTGTTTTCGTCTACAAGATCTATTTTGTTGATAACTGGAATAAGACTTTTTCATTTGATTAGAGCTTTCTTTAAAATCTATTCATACTGCGACGCATTTCAGGCCGTTCAGGCCTTTAATCTTTTCTTAATGGTAGACAATGGTTTCTCTTTTACTTACCTCTTGTGTTCTTGATTTTCTTCTGTTTCATGAGAGACATTGTTATTCTACCTATTACCTGTGTTTCTGATCATCTCTTTATTGGGAGACAATTTATATACCTATTACTTGTGTTTCTGATCATCTTCTCTTTATTAGGAGACAATGTTATTCCACCTAATACTTGTGTTTCTGATCATCTTCTCTTTATGGTGGACAATGATTTTTTACTTTTAACACTTTTGTTTCTGATTATCTTTTCTGTTTTATGAGAGACAATGTTTTATTAACCTATCACTTGTGATTCTGATTATTTTCTCTTTTATGGTAGGAAATGCTTTTTAACCTGATACTTGTGTTTCTAATTATCTTCTCTTTAATAGTAGATATTGATTTTTTACCTTACACATGTGTTTCTGATTATCTTCTTTTTAATGGGCGACAATGTTTTTTCACCTAATACTTGTGTTTCTAATTATCTTCTGTTTTATGAGAGACAATGTTATTCTACCTAATACTTGTGTTTCTGATCATCTTCTCTTTTATGGGAGGCAATGTTTTTCCGTCTAATACTTGTGTTTCTGATTATCTTCTTTTTAATGGGTGACAATGTTTTTCCACCTTATACTTGTGTTTCTGATTATCTTCTCTTTTATTGTAGATAATGAGTTTTTAACTTACACATGTGTTTTTGATTATCTTCTTTTTAATGGGCGACAATGTTTTCCCATCTGATACTTGTATTTCTAATTATCTTCTGTTTTATGAGAGACAATGTTATTCTACCTACTACTTGTGTTTCTGATTATCTTCTCTTTATGGTAGTTAATGATGTTTACGTAATATTTGTGTTTCTAATTATCTTCTCTTAATGGTAGATAATGACTTTTAACCTAATACTTGTGTTTCTGATTATCTTCTCTTTAATAGTAGTTAATGATTTTTACATAATACTTGTGTTTCTGATTATCTTCTCTTTAAAATTAGATAATGATGTTTACTTAATACTTGTGTTTCTAATTATCTTCTCTTTAATAGTAGATAATGTTGTGTACCTATTACTTGTGTTTCTGATTATCTTCTCTTTATGTAAGATACTGATTTTTTACCTTATACTTGTGTTTTTGATTATCTTCTCTTTAATAGTAGATAATAATTTTTTACCTAATACTTGTGTTTCTGATTATCTTCTCTTTATGGTAGATTGCTTTTTACCTATTACTTGTGTTTCTGATTATCTTCTCTTTAATAGTAGATAATAATTTTTTACCTTATACTTGTGTTTGTGATTATCTTCTCTTAAATAGTAGATAATGATTTTAATCTTATTCATGTGTTTCTAATTTTCTTCTTTTTAATGGGAGACAATGTTTTTCCACCTAATACTTGTGTTTCTGATTATCTTCTGTTTTATGAGAGACAATGTTATTCTACCTAATACTTGTGTTTCTGATCATCTTCTCTTTTATGGGAGGCAACGTTTTTCCATCTAATACTTGTGTTTCTGATTATCTTCTCTTTATGGTAGAAAATGACTTTTTACCTAATACTTGTGTTTCTGATTATCTTCTTTTTAATGGGAGACAATGTTTTTCCACCTAATACTTGTGTTTCTGATTATCTTCTGTTTTATGAGAGACAATGTTATTCTACCTACTACTTGTGTTTCTGATCATCTTCTCTTTTATGGGAGGCAATGTTTTTCCATCTCATACTTGTGTTTCTGATTATCTTCTCTTTATGGTAGAAAATGACTTTTTACCTAATACTTGTGTTTCTGATTATCTTCTTTTTAATGAGAGACAATGTTTTTCCACCTAATACTTGTGTTTCTGATTATCTTCTGTTTTATGAGAGACATTGTTATTCTACCTACTACTTGTGTTTCTGATCATCTTCTCTTTTATGGGAGGCAATGTTTTTCCATCTAATACTTGTGTTTCTGATTATCTTCTCTTTATGGTAGAAAATGCATTTTTACCTAATACTTGTGTTTCTGATTATCTTCTTTTTAATGGGAGACAATGTTTTTCCACCTAATACTTGTGTTTCTGATTATCTTCTGTTTTATGAGAGACAATGTTATTCTACCTACTACTTGTGTTTCTGATCATCTTCTCTTTTATGGGAGGCAACGTTTTTCCATCTAATACTTGTGTTTCTGATTATCTTCTCTTTATGGTTGAAAATGACTTTTTACCTAATACTTGTGTTTCTGATCATCTTCTCTTTTATGGGAGGCAATGTTTTTCCATCTAATACTTGTGTTTCTGATTATCTTCTCTTTATGGTAGAAAATGACTTTTTACCTAATACTTGTGTTTCTGGTTATCTTCTTTTCAATAGGAGACAATGTTTTTCCACCTAATACTTGTGTTTCTGATTATCTTCTGTTTTATGAGAGACAATATTATTCTACCTACTACTTGTGTTTCTGATCATCTTCTCTTTTATGGGAGGCAATGTTTTTCCATCTAATACTTGTGTTTCTGATTATCTTCTCTTTATGGTAGAAAATGACTTTTTACCTAATACTTGTGTTTCTGATTATCTTCTTTTTAATGGGAGACAATGTTTTTCCACCTAATACTTGTGTTTCTGATTATCTTCTGTTTTATGAGAGACAATGTTATTCTACCTACTACTTGTGTTTCTGATCATCTTCTCTTTTATGGGAGGCAACGTTTTTCCATCTAATACTTGTGTTTCTGATTATCTTCTCTTTATGGTTGAAAATGACTTTTTACCTAATACTTGTGTTTCTGATCATCTTCTCTTTTATGGGAGGCAATGTTTTTCCATCTCATACTTGTGCTTCTGATTATCTTCTCTTTATGGTTGAAAATAACTTTTTACCTAATACTTGTGTTTCTGATTATCTTCTCTTTATGGTAGAAAATGACTTTTTACCTAATACTTGTGTTTCTGGTTATCTTCTTTTCAATAGGAGACAATGTTTTTCCACCTAATACTTGTGTTTCTGATTATCTTCTGTTTTATGAGAGACAATGTTATTCTACTTACTACTTGTGTTTCTGATCATCTTCTCTTTTATGGGAGGCAACGTTTTTCCATCTAATACTTGTGTTTCTGATTATCTTCTCTTTATGGTTGAAAATGACTTTTTACCTAATACTTGTGTTTCTGATCATCTTCTCTTTTATGGGAGGCAATGTTTTTCCATCTCATACTTGTGCTTCTGATTATCTTCTCTTTATGGGAAAATGTTTTTACCTAATACTTGTGTTTCTGATTATCTTCTCTTTTATGGGAGGCAATGTTTTTCCATCTAATACTTGTGTTTCTGATCATTTTCTCTATATGGTAGAAAATGACTTTTTACCTAATACTTGTGTTTCTGATTATCTTCTCTTTATGGTAGAAAATGACTTTTTACCTAATACTTGTGTTTCTGATCATCTTCTCTTTTATGGGAGGCAATGTTTTTCCATCTAATACTTGTGTTTCTGATTATCTTCTCTTTATGGTAGAAAATGACTTTTTACTTTTACGTGTTTCTGATTATCTTCTTTTTAATGGGAGACAATGTTTTTCCACCTAATACTTGTGTTTCTGATTATCTTCTGTTTTATGAGAGACAATGTTATTCTACCTTCTACTTGTGTTTCTGATCATCTTCTCTTTTATGGGAGGCAATGTTTTTCCATCTAATACTTGTGTTTCTGATCATTTTCTCTATATGGTAGAAAATGACTTTTTACCTAATACTTGTGTTTCTGATTATCTTCTCTTTATGGTAGAAAATGACTTTTTACCTAATACTTGTGTTTCTGATCATCTTCTCTTTTATGGGAGGCAATGTTTTTCCATCTAATACTTGTGTTTCTGATTATCTTCTCTTTATGGTAGAAAATGACTTTTTACTTTTACGTGTTTCTGATTATCTTCTTTTTAATGGGAGACAATGTTTTTCCACCTAATACTTGTGTTTCTGATTATCTTCTGTTTTATGAGAGACAATGTTATTCTACCTTCTACTTGTGTTTCTGATCATCTTCTCTTTTATGGGAGGCAATGTTTTTCCATCTAATACTTGTGTTTCTGATCATCTTCTCTTTATGGTAGATAACGACTTTTTACCTTTTACTTGTGTTTCTGATTATCTTCTCTTTATGGTTGACAATTATTTTTACCTTACACTTGTGGTTTCGATTTCTTCTCTTTCTGGTTGATAATGTTTTTCAACCTAACAGTTATGTTTTTGAAATTGAATAGATTGGCAAATTCAATCCTTGATATATAGGTATCTAAACCTGGGTTTTTGCAGTTTTTTCCCTTGTTTTTACCTTGCACTTGTGTTTCTGATTATCTTCTCTTTTTTTTTTTTGAGACAATGTTTTTCAATTTAACAATAAAGTGTTTGTATTTGCCCTCTCTTTTGAGGGGATGATGTTTTTCTACCAAACACTAGTATAATGTATAAGCTTTCCCTTAAAAGCATACTAGGACTCAGAAAAACTGCGAAGCTGAGTAATATGAGTTATAGATTATGATAGAATAAGTTGAAACATATTGAAAAACCACAGGATCATGATAATATAACGACTGCACTATTTATTATCTAATTTCTAAAGTGCTATTTTCACGAATTTAATGCCAACCAATTTCAAGTCATTGTTAACATTCAAGTAACATCTAAAATAACAGGGAGTGCTCGGATTAATGAGTGGCGATCACCTGGTTAGAAAAGACAAGTGAAACACATAAAGATACTGTCATTTATTTTATATTAACAATGTGAACATTAAAAATGGAGAATTTCTTGAGTTTTATTGGTTCCCAACGTTTCTCGGCTGACCTTGTTTTAGTGCTAATTGTAAACAAACGTTATAGTATTCACTCTTTTAAAAGCATCATGTGAACGTGTTACAGTCTCACTTCCTCTGTACAAGGGAATTCAAAGGACTTTTGAGTAAATCTTCAATAATGACTTTAATGGGAGAAGATATTTTTCTACCTAAACCTTGCAATTCTTATCACCTTCTCTTTTAGGGGAGAAAATATTTTTCTACCTACACTTTGCATTTCTGATTACCTTTTCTCTTAGGGGAGAAGATATTTTTCTACCTTAAACTTGCATTCCTGATGACATTTTATCTTAGGGGATGAGATTTTTTTCTACCTTAATCTTGCAATTCTGATTACCTTTCCTTTCAGGAGAGAAGATATTTTTCTACCTAACACTGGCGTTTCTTGTTGTTCCTGGGATATTGGTCATAGGTGCAGATCTCACATTCTTGTGGTTAGACTACAGCCATCGTAAAAAGAAACGCCGCGATGACAACTGTGGGCAAGGTCAAGAATTGATGGATTTATCGCAAAATGGAAGAAATGAATCCATGAGCAAACCTGAGATTACAGATTCCTCTTTTAAAATAGTTGCTCGTGTAGTTCTTGCTTTAATGTCATTGGGAATTGTCGTGAGGTAAGCAATAATGATATCATCAACAGAATTCCCTCTTATGGGAATTTGAAATTGATCCAAATTAAGTTTGAATACTGGTATTCAGCCATTTCGAAACTAATATGATACTGGGTAGAATCCATTGTGTCAAAAGTGTAATTTGTTCATTAGGAGCAGTTTCTGTCTCAGTAATTTCTAAAGTGTTTTGCAGAAGATACAATGTACAACAAAAAGAGGTCTTATGTTGTAATGGGTGAACTCTTATCTTTGTGGACATTTCACTCAAACCTTAGAATGCTGGGTAATTTTCTAAGAATAGATTTTTGTGTTGTCTGCTTTTCAAAACCTGAAATATGTGCTCAATTTTTTTGAGGAAAGACACACAGAGTAGCTAACAGATTAGATCACAGGCCAGCTGCAATTAATGATTTATGCTAAAAAGTTGTGTAAGTTCAAAACGGCAGTCCATCTTAGTTTGATGTTTGCCAAGTAAATTAGCAGCTTGCCTGTGATCTAACCTGTTTGCTTCCCTGAGTAACTTTCCTCATCAAAATTAAGCAGATATTTAAGGTTTTCGAAAGCAGATAACACAAAAATATATTTTTAGAAAATTACCCAGCAATCTAAGAGTTAAGCTGTTTATTAAAACAGTACCCAGGGGTAAGATATGCCTATGAAAAATATTGCAAGTTGCAAATTACTATGATTAATTTATTTATTATTTCCTTGGGAGGGGAGCATATTTTGGTATGGTAAGTACATGATTATTCTCTTTCTTTCCTTCCAATGCTTTATTTAATGTTAAAGTTATGATTAAAGGAACTTGTAGACTCTAGGCCACAGGATGAACTTGTAGACTCTAGGCCACAGGATGAACTTGTAGACTCTAGGCCACAGGATGAACTTGTAGACTCTAGGCCACAGGATGAAACTTGTAGACTCTAGGCCACAGGATGAACTTGTAGACTCTAGGCCACAGGATGAACTTGTAGACTCTAGGGCACAGGATGAACTTGTAGACTCTAGGCCACAGGATGAACTTGTAGACTCTTGGCCACAGGATGAACTTGGATTGTCTCTATGACTTTTGCAGCGACGCGAATGCCATAATCATGTTCTCCACACTTGATATATTTAACTTGGACCAACTTTAACACTGAATTTATCTTTACCAAATGCTCATTATAATATGAGAGTAAACAGAGTGTGACATAACTGCACGAAATTCTGTGTACACCGTTTAACTGAACATTTTATGGTTAAAGTTTGCACAAGTTCAAAACAACAATCCATCTACAACTGTTGTACTTCCAATATTGGGCAAGGCAAAAATGCAAGGTAACACATCATTGGAATTGTCTCCCCGAAACACTTCCAATGACATGTCACATTGTAGTAATGTACTTTCATTTAAGATACTATCCATGTTTATCAGTTTTGACTTACCGGTACGCAAACATTTTCCTTAATTAAGTGGCTTAGTAAAATAGGTCCCTGTACTCTATTATTTTTTTCAGGATAATGCAACACATCTATTACAAAATCAAGAAAAGGACTGATAAAGCCAACAAGGATTATTATAAAGAGAGGGTGGTGCATACAAAGAGGGACTATGCACTGCTCAGCTTCATGTTTGCCTTTACAGAAACCTATGCTCAAGCTGCCCTTCAGCTTTATATCTTCACAAGCAACCCAGTTAGCCTCCTTAACAGTAGAATAGGTGAGTCAAATTTTCAATTACTCCAGAAATGACGAACTATTCGAGATGGTTCCAAATTGAAAGATTTTGCAGACTAGAAGAGAATAAAATGTGAAGAGTTATAGTTATTTCATTCCCCTTGAAGGTTTGTAATGGTCCTAAATTGAAAGAATTTGCAGACTATAAGATGTTAAGTGATTGCATTTGCTTTCAAAGGTTTATAATGGTCCAAGAAATTTACAGATTATAAGAGGTATAATTTTTGCATTCCCCTTGAAAGTTTGTAATGGTCCTAAATTCAAAGAATTTGCAGGCTATAATAGGTTTAGTTATTGCATTTGAATTGAATTTTTGTAATAGTCCTAAATTTATATAAAGAATTCAATATTATTTTTTTCAAAACACCACAAAACAGATTAATTTAACATTTGAATCAATATCCAGCTAGCAAATAGAAAAATGTACAAGAGTTTTTTTGTAGAAGAACAATATCTGTTCAACTGTGCATCTGTCACTTTGAATGCTAGCTTGTGATGTCACATTACAATAACGTCTCTATTTATAGATTGATTTAAGCACAATCCTTTAAACGATAGTACACAGGTTATTGCAAAACACACCTGTCAAACGCATTGATTTCTCTGAACATTTCTTTTCAAAATCTTAACCCTTTCCCAAATAATAACAAATTATGACCACTTTGTTGCAGACGACTTAAGAAGTATTGTGGGAAAAGGAGAAATTGCTTGTGACAAGCAATTTTTCCTTTTCCCACAATGTTTTCTGCCCTATCAGAAGCCTATTTTCTAATTTCATCACATTTTGAAATGTCATCTACAAACTCTTTCAATTTGGGACAGTCCAAAATTTGTTGCTTGGGAAAGGGTTAATAAGTACAAACCTTTCTTGACCTGTATCTTGCTTTCACACCAATAACACTTTGATGATAACTGAGAGTAAAATGAGGCGAAGCCATAAATTACACTGGTTTTTGGTCTTGAGAACTGTCTGGCTAGGTATCAAACCAGGAGCCTCCACGAGGGAGGTTGCATTTGTGCCCTTTGTGCACCATACTACAACTATTCCATAGTCATACACCTGGGGACCATAGTACAACTGTTCCATAGTCATACACCTGGGTACCATAGTACACCTATTCCATAGTCATACACACGGGGACCATAGTACAACTATTCCATAGATATACACATGGGGACCATAGTACAACTATTCCATAGCCATACACCTGGGGACCATAGTACAACTATTCCATAGCCATACACCTGGGGACCATAGTACAACTATTCCATAGATATACACATGGGGACCATTGTACAACTATTTCATAGCCATACACCTGATAGTCAAACACCTTGGGACCATAGTACAACTATTCCATAGTCATGCACCTTGGTACCATAGTAGAACTATTCCATAGTCATACACCTGGAGACCATAGTACAACTATCCCATAGATATATACACATGGGGACCATTGTACAACTATTTCATAGTCATACACCTGGGGACCATAGTACAACTATTCAATAGTCATACACCTGGGGACCATAGTACAACTATTCCATAGTCATACTCCTGGGGGCCATAGTACAACAATTCCATAGCCATACACCTTGGTACCATAGTACAACTATTCCATAGTCATACACCTGATAGTCAAACACATGGGGACCATAGTACAACTATCCCATAGTAATACACCTGGGGACCATTGTACAACTATTTCATAGTAATGCACCTTGGTACCATAGTACAACTATTCCATAGTCTTGCACCTGGGTACCATAGTACAACTATTCCATAGCCATACACCTTGGTACCATAGTACAACTATTCCATAGTCATACACCTGGGGACCATAGTACAACTATTCCATAATCATACACCTGGGGACCATAGTACAACTATTCCATAGTCATGCACCTTGGTACCATAGTACAACTATTCCATAGCCATACACCTTGGTACCATAGTACAACTATTCCATAGTCATACACCTGGGGACCATAGTACAACTATTCCATAGTCATACTCCTGGGGGCCATAGTACACCTATTCCATAGCCATACACCTTGGTACCATAGTACAACTATTCCATAGCCATACACCTTGGTACCATAGTACAACTATTCCATAGTCAAACACCTTGGTACCATAGTACAACTATTCCATAGTCATGCACCTTGGTACCATAGTACAACTATTCCATAGATATACACCTGGGGACCATTGTACAACTATTTCATAGCCATACACCTGATAGTCAAACACCTTGGGACCATAGTACAACTATTCCATAGTCATGCACCTTGGTACCATAGTAGAACTATTCCATAGTCATACACCTGGGGAACATAGTACACCTATTCCATAGTCATACACACGGGGACCATAGTACAACTATTCCATAGATATACACATGGGGACCATAGTACAACTATTCCATAGCCATACACCTGGGGACCATAGTACAACTATTCCATAGCCATACACCTGGGGACCATAGTACAACTATTCCATAGATATACACATGGGGACCATTGTACAACTATTTCATAGCCATACACCTGATAGTCAAACACCTTGGGACCATAGTACAACTATTCCATAGTCATGCACCTTGGTACCATAGTAGAACTATTCCATAGTCATACACCTGGAGACCATAGTACAACTATCCCATAGATATATACACATGGGGACCATTGTACAACTATTTCATAGTCATACACCTGGGGACCATAGTACAACTATTCAATAGTCATACACCTGGGGACCATAGTACAACTATTCCATAGTCATACTCCTGGGGGCCATAGTACAACAATTCCATAGCCATACACCTTGGTACCATAGTACAACTATTCCATAGTCATACACCTGATAGTCAAACACATGGGGACCATAGTACAACTATCCCATAGTAATACACCTGGGGACCATTGTACAACTATTTCATAGTAATGCACCTTGGTACCATAGTACAACTATTCCATAGTCTTGCACCTGGGTACCATAGTACAACTATTCCATAGCCATACACCTTGGTACCATAGTACAACTATTCCATAGTCATACACCTGGGGACCATAGTACAATTATAATCCATATATACAATATTCCATAGTCATGCACCTTGGTACCATAGTACAACTATTCCATAGCCATACACCTTGGTACCATAGTACAACTATTCCATAGTCATACACCTGGGGACCATAGTACAACTATTCCATAGTCATACTCCTGGGGGCCATAGTACACCTATTCCATAGCCATACACCTTGGTACCATAGTACAACTATTCCATAGCCATACACCTTGGTACCATAGTACAACTATTCCATAGTCAAACACCTTGGTACCATAGTACAACTATTCCATAGTCATGCACCTTGGTACCATAGTACAACTATTCCATAGATATACACCTGGGGACCATTGTACAACTATTTCATAGCCATACACCTGATAGTCAAACACCTTGGGACCATAGTACAACTATTCCATAGTCATGCACCTTGGTACCATAGTAGAACTATTCCATAGTCATACACCTGGGGAACATAGTACACCTATTCCATAGTCATACACACGGGGACCATAGTACAACTATTCCATAGATATACACATGGGGACCATAGTACAACTATTCCATAGCCATACACCTGGGGACCATAGTACAACTATTCCATACTCCTGGGGGCCATGGTACAACTATTCCGCGGCCATACACCTTGGTACCATAAATTTAACTATTCCATGGTCATACACCTGATAGTCAAACACATGGGGACCATGGTACCCAACTATCCCATAGTGGCCACACCTGGGGACCATTGTACAACTGGCTTCATAGTAATGCACCTTGGTACCATAGTACAACTATTCCATAGTCTTGCACCTGGGTACCATGACTGCAACTATTCCATATGCATACACCTTGGTACCATAGTACAACTATTCCATAAGAACTCGCGCTCCGCAAGACCCATAGTACACCTATTCCATAGCGCACACCTTGGTACCATAGTACAACTATTCCATAGCCATACACCTTGGTACCATGGTACAGCGCTATTCCATAGTCAAACGCAGCGGTACCATGGTACAACTATTCCATAGTCATGCACCTTGGTACCATAGTACAACTATTCCATGGAGATGTACACCTGGGGACCATTGTACAACTGGCTGTAGCCATACACACCTGATAATCATACACCTGGGGACCATAGTACAACTATTCCATAGTCATGCACCTTGGTACCATAGTACAACTATTCCATAGCCATACACCTTGGTACCATAGTACAACTATTCCATAGTCATACACCTGGGGACCATAGTACAACTATTCCATAGTCATACACCTGGGGACCATAGTACAACTATTCAATAGTCATACACCTGGGGACCATAGTACAACTATTCCATAGTCATACTCCTGGGGGCCATAGTACAACTATTCCATAGCCATACACCTTGGTACCATAGTACAACTATTCCATAGTCATAAACCTGATAGTCAAACACATGGGGACCATAGTACAACTATCCCATAGTAATACACCTGGGGACCATTGTACAACTATTTCATAGTAATGCACCTTGGTACCATAGTACAACTATTCCATAGTCATGCACCTGGGTACCATAGTACAACTATTCCATAGCCATACACCTTGGTACCATAGTACAACTATTCCATAGTCATACACCTGGGGACCATAGTACAACTATTCCATAATCATACACCTGGGGACCATAGTACAACTATTCTATAGTCATGCACCTTGGTACCATAGTACAACTATTCCATAGCCATACACCTTGGTACCATAGTACAACTATTCCATAGTCATACACCTGGGGACCATAGTACAACTATTCCATAGTCATGCACCTTGGTACCATAGTACAACTATTCCATAGCCATACACCTTGGTACCATAGTACAACTATTCCATAGTCAAACACCTTGGTACCATAGTACAACTATTCCATAGTCATGCACCTTGGTACCATAGTACAACTATTCCATAGATATACACCTGGGGACCATAGTACAACTATTCCATAGCCATACACCTTGGGACCATAGTACAACTATCCCATAGATATACACATGGGTACCATTGTACAACTATTTCATAGCCATACACCTGATAGTCAAACACCTTGGGACCATAGTACAACTATTCCATAGCCATACACCTTGGTACCATAGTACAACTATTCCATAGTCATACACCTGGGGACCATAGTACAACTATTCCATAGTCATGCACCTTGGTACCATAGTACAACTATTCCATAGTCATACACCTGGGGACCATAGTACAACTATTCCATAGCCATACACATGGGGACCATAGTACAACTATCCCATAGACAACACATGGGTACCATTGTACAACTATTTCATAGCCATACACCTGATAGTCAAACACCTTGCGACCAAAGTACAACTATTCCATAGCCATACACCTTGGTACCATAGTACAACTATTCCATAGTCATACACCTGGGGACCATAGTACAACTATTCCATAGTCATGCACCTTGGTACCATAGTCATGCACCTTGGTACCATAGTAGAACTATTCCATAGTCATACACCTGGGGACCATAGTACAACTATTCCATAGTCATACACCTGATAGTCAAACACATGGGGACCATAGTACAACTATCCCATAGTAATACACCTGGGGACCATTGTACAACTATTTCATAGTAATGCACCTTGGTACCATAGTACAACTATTCCATAGTCTTGCACCTGGGTACCATAGTACAACTATTCCATAGCCATACACCTTGGTACCATAGTACAACTATTCCATAGTCTTGTACCTGGGTACCATAGTACAACTATTCCATAGCCATACACCTTGGTACCATAGTACAACTATTCCATAGTCATACACCTGGGGACCATAGTACAACTATTCCATAATCATACACCTGGGGACCATAGTACAACTATTCAATAGTCATGCACCTGGGGACCATAGTAGAACTATTCCATAGTCATACTCCTGGGGGCCATAGTACAACTATCCCATAGTCATACACCTGGGGACCATAGTACAACTATTCCATAGTCATACTCCTGGGGGCCATAGTACAACTATCCCATAGTAATACACCTGGGGACCATAGTACAACTATCCCATAGTCATACACCTGGAGACCATAGTACAACTATTCCATAGTCATGCACCTTGGTACCATAGTACAACTATTCCATAGTCATACACCTGGGGACCATAGTACAACTATTCCATAGTCATGCACCTTGGTACCATAGTCATGCACCTTGGTACCATAGTAGAACTATTCCATAGTCATACACCTGGGGACCATAGTACAACTATTCCATAGTCATACACCTGATAGTCAAACACATGGGGACCATAGTACAACTATCCCATAGTAATACACCTGGGGACCATTGTACAACTATTTCATAGTAATGCACCTTGGTACCATAGTACAACTATTCCATAGTCTTGCACCTGGGTACCATAGTACAACTATTCCATAGCCATACACCTTGGTACCATAGTACAACTATTCCATAGTCTTGCACCTGGGTACCATAGTACAACTATTCCATAGCCATACACCTTGGTACCATAGTACAACTATTCCATAGTCATACACCTGGGGACCATAGTACAACTATTCCATAATCATACCTGGGGACCATAGTGCAACTATTCCATAGTCATGCACCTGGGACCATAGTACAACTGTTCCATAGTCATACTCACCGGGGCCATAGTACCGCTATCCATAGTCATATACCTGGGGACCATAGTACAACTATTCCATAGTCATGCTCTGGGGCCATAGTGCAGCTATCCCATAGTAATACACCTGGGGACATGGTACAACTATCCCATAGCGCTTTGCCTGGGCACCATGATGCGCAAAGCTATTCCGCCAGTCATACACCTGGGGACCATAGTACAACTATTCCATAGTCATGCACCTGGGGACCATAGTACAACTATTCCATAGCCATACACCTTGGTACCATAGTACAACTATTCCATAGTCATACACCTGGGGACCATAGTACAACTATTCCATAGCCATACACCTTGGTACCATAGTACAACTATCCCATAGATATACACATGGGAACCATTGTACAACTATTTCATAGTCATACACCTGGGACCATAGTACAACTATTCAATAGTCATACACCTGGGGACCATAGTACAACTATTTCATAGTCATACTCCTGGGGGCCATAGTACAACTATCCCATAGTAATACACCTGGGGACCATAGTACAACTATCCCATAGCCATACACCTGGGCACCATAGTACAACTATTCCATAGTCATACACCTGGGGACCATAGTACAACTATTCCATAGTCATGCACCTTGGTACCATAGTACAACTATTCCATAGCCATACACCTTGGTACCATAGTACAACTATTCCATAGTCATACACCTGGGGACCATAGTACAACTATTCCATAGCCATACACCTTGGTACCATAGTACAACTATCCCATAGATATACACATGGGGACCATTGTACAACTATTTCATAGTCATACACCTGGGGACCATAGTACAACTATTCAATAGTCATACACCTGGGGACCATAGGGGACCATAGTACAACTATTCCATAGTCATACCCTGGGGGTCATAGTACAACCATTCCATAGCCATACACCTTGGTACCATAGTACAACCATTCCATAGTCATGTTCTGATAGTCAAAACACATGGGGACCATAGTAACAAATCCAGTCCCATAGTAATACACCTGGGGACCATTGTACAACTATTTCATAGTAATGCACCTTGGTACCATAGTACAACTATTCCATAGTCTTGCACCTGGGTACCATAGTACAACTATTCCATAGCCATACACCTTGGTACCATAGTACAACTATTCCATAGTCATACACCTGGGGACCATAGTACAACTATTCCATAATCATACACCTGGGGACCATAGTACAACTATTCTATAGTCATGCACCTTGGTACCATAGTACAACTATTCCATAGCCATACACCTTGGTACCATAGTACAACTATTCCATAGTCATACACCTGGGGACCATAGTACAACTATTCCATAGTCATACACCTGGGGACCATAGTACAACTATTCAATAGTCATACACCTGGGGACCATAGTACAACTATTCCATAGTCATACTCCTGGGGGCCATAGTACAACTATTCCATAGCCATACACCTTGGTACCATAGTACAACTATTCCATAGTCATACACCTGATAGTCAAACACATGGGGACCATAGTACAACTATCCCATAGTAATACACCTGGGGACCATTGTACAACTATTTCATAGTAATGCACCTTGGTACCATAGTACAACTATTCCATAGTCTTGCACCTGGGTACCATAGTACAACTATTCCATAGCCATACACCTTGGTACCATAGTACAACTATTCCATAGTCATACACCTGGGGACCATAGTACAACTATCCCATAGATATATACATGGGTACCATAGTACAACTATTCCATAGTCATACACCTTGGTACCATAGTACAACTATCCCATAGATATACACCTAGGTACCATAGTACAACTATTCCATAGTCATACACCTGGGGACCATAGTACAACTATTCCATAGTCATACACCTGGGGACCATATAGTACAACTATTCAATAGTCATACACCTGGGGACCATAGTACAACTATTCCATAGTCATACTCCTGGGGGCCATAGCACAACTATTCCATACAGCCATACACCTTGGTACCATAGTACAACTATTCCATAGTCATACACCTGATAGTCAAAACCCATGGGGACCATAGTACAACTTTCCCATAGTAATACAATCTGGGGACCATTGTACAACTATTATTTCATAGTAATGCACCTTGGTAACATAGTACAACTATTCCATAGTCTTGCAATCGTACCATAGTACAACTATTCCATAGCCATACACCTTGGTACCATAGTACAACTATTCCATAGTCATACACCTGGGGACCATAGTACAACTATTCCATAATCATACACCTGGGGACCATAGTACAACTATTCTATAGTCATGCACCTTGGTACCATAGTACAACTATTCCATAGCCATACACCTTGGTACCATAGTACAACTATTCCATAGTCATACACCTGGGGACCATAGTACAACTATTCCATAGTCATACTCCTGGGGGCCATAGTACAACTATTCCATAGCCATACACCTTGGTACCATAGTACAACTATTCCATAGCCATACACCTTGGTACCATAGTACAACTATTCCATAGTCAAACACCTTGGTACCATAGTACAACTATTCCATAGTCATGCACCTTGGTACCATAGTACAACTATTCCATAGCCATACACCTTGGTACCATAGTACAACTATCCCATAGATATACACATGGGGACCATAGTACAACTATTCCATAGACATACACCTTGGTACCATAGTACAACTATTCCATAGCCATACACCTTGGTACCATAGTACAACTATTCCATAGTCATACACCTAGGGACCATAGTACAACTATTCCATAGTCATACACCTGGGGACCATAGTACAACTATTCCATAGTCATACTCCTGGGGGCCATAGTACAACTATCCCATAGTCATACACCTGGGGACCATAGTACAACTATTCCATAGTCATACTCCTGGGGGCCATAGTACAACTATCCCATAGTCATACACCTGGGGACCATAGTACAACTATCCCATAGTCATACACCTGGGGACCATAGTACAACTATTCCATAGTCATGCACCTTGGTACCATAGTACAACTATTCCATAGCCATACACCTTGGTACCATAGTACAACTATTCCATAGTCATACACCTGGGGACCATAGTACAACTATTCCATAGCCATACACCTTGGTACCATAGTACAACTATTCCATAGCCATACACCTTGGTACCATAGTACAACTATTCCATAGATATACACCTGGGGACCATAGTACAACTATCCCATAGATATACACATGGGGACCATTGTACAACTATTTCATAGCCATACACCTGATAGTCAAACACCTTGGGACCATAGTACAACTATTCCATAGTCATGCACCTTGGTACCATAGTAGAACTATTCCATAGTCATACACCTGGAGACCATAGTACAACTATCCCATAGATATATACACCTGGGGACCATAGTACAACTATTCCATAGCCATACACCTTGGTACCATAGTACCCCCCATGGCAGGGCGGGGGGTTAGAAATTGTCCTGCCACTGCGCTGCTGAGTGGTAAAACCCCACCAAGTGCCTGCCCGTTTGCCGTGGGCTGCGACTCGTGTCGCCTGATGCAGGGATCCTGGTGGTTGAGAGAATCCAGGGTTAGGCTAGTTAATACCCTGTTTTTTCAATACACCACTTTGGCCTGAATTTGGGCTAAACGAGAGGTCAGGAAGGCCCGACCTGATCAATCAGCTGGTCATGCTTGTCATGGGCAACTTGTTTTTTCATCAATCTTCCACCATACAACATATTTTCAAATTTATTTGAAATTTCTTCACCTTTAGTACCCCATGACGGTGGCCCATGGGTCAATCAGATGAAAGATTTGGTGTTTGATTGACATTCTGTACCATCCCAAATTCTTGTCGCTTGCTTGGAATGACATCTTTTGGGACACATTTGTCCAGTCTAGCCCTTTCACCCTGAGTATACCGTCCTTGTAACCCTGACTTGATCTGCGATGGTTTTCCCCAGATTAAGTCCCCTTGTTGGGCTCCATGGTGGGTGGGGACCAAGGATGGTGAACTTTTTAAATTAATATGGAATCCCATAAAAAAGCTGCCAAGCGTACCCTTTCTAACAGTGATTCAGAGGCAGAGTCTTCTCCGTCACCACTAAATTTTCCACGATTTATTGTGGTTGAAGCAGAAGACTCAGTCAAACCAATTACACACATATCACCATTTGTTATCGAGAAAACAATCAAAAGTATTCTTGGTACACCAAAATCTGTCAAAAAACTCAAAAACAACACCATACTAATTGAATGCTTCACAAAGCAACAAACAATCAACATACTCAAACATAAAACTCTATTCAAACAAGCAGTCAAAGTATACCCACATCCATCACTCAACTCATGTAAGGGAGTCATCCGTTGCAAGGACCTCCATTACTGCTCCTCTCTTGACGACATCAAGGAGAATTTAAAGTCACAGTCTGTCACTGATATCAGACGCATCAGTGTCAAAAGAGATGGAGTGTTGAAAAACACTAACACTTACATAATCACTTTCTCATGTCCCACAGTTCCACCTACACTTAAAATTGGATTTGAATCCTTAAAAGTAGACACATACATTCCTAACCCTCTTCGTTGTTTCAAATGTCAACGATTTGGTCACCACACCACAAAATGCACCAACACACCAGTCTGTGCTAGATGTGCATTTGTAGGCGCAGATCACAGCACTGAACACTGCACCACATCTGCATGCTGTTTCAACTGCAAGTCCGGTCACGTTGCCTATGTGAAGGAGGGTCAAACTTGGAAAGATGAGAAGGATATCCTGACCATCAAGTACAAGGAAGGCATTTCCTTTGCAGAAGCACGCAAACTTGTCTTGCAACAAAAGCAAGACAAGGAAAGACTTGTCAGTGGGAACAGCTACTCAGCAGTAGCCTCCCCGAAGCAAGACTGCCATACCTGCGATCTTCTCCTCAAACTGCTTTTGGGGAAGTTTCCAGAAATGGCGGAGGAGCTGAAGGGCAAGGTCCCAGCACCACTTCTATCATCATACATAGCAAAACAACCACCTCCTACACCAAAACCTGCAACTGCACCCAAACCATCTACCTCTGCACCCAAACCTCAATCAGCACCAAAACCTTCTACTGCCACACCAAAACCTGCAACTACACCAAAAGATTCTTCTGCACCAACACCTGCATCAACAACTAAAGCTAAACAACCTGCCTCTGAATCAAAGTCTAAAAAACAACAAAAATCTATTTCTTCTTCCAATGGTCCATCTTCTGGATCAAAGGCAAACCCTTCTCTTTCTAAGAAAGAAAGGAAAAACCTTCAAAAACATAAATCTCTTTGTTCAAATGATGAACATTCAGGTGCTGCGACAAGTTCTGTCGCAAGAACCCCCATTGCAACTTCTAACAATTTTGAAGTTCTGGATGCAATGGACACTGAAGAGGTCCTTGAAGGCGACTCTTCAGATGTCGAGCAGTCCATATGTGGGGGTTCTTTGGATGATTGGGGTAAAAAACCAAATACCAAGGACCCCAAGTCACCTGCTTCTTAACTTTTTAATCTGCTGCAATGAATCATAGAATGCTTTTTTATACTTTTTTAATTTTACTTTTTAGAGCAATGGCTAATCCAATTATCCAATGGAACTGTCGAGGTCTGAAGGAAAACTTTGATGAGTTGTCACTTCTGATTGATAATCACAAACCTGCTGCACTTTGTCTTCAAGAGACATTCTTGAAAGAGGATGACACTATCTCCCTCAAATTTCATTCTATCTATAACAAGATTTACACTGAAGGCAATAAAGCCCAAGGTGGAGTATCTGTCATTGTCAATAACAGTGTTCCGCACAAGCACATACAGCTTGATACTTCCCTTCAAGCTGTAGCTGTGAGATTATCTTTACATAACACTATTACCCTGTGCTCTTTGTATCTTCCACCAAATAAACCTATACACCAAGGTAGTCTTGATGATTTGATATCTCAACTACCTCAACCATTTATACTTGTTGGTGATTTTAATGCACATAACACCATATGGGGTTGTACAGATACGAACCGCCGTGGTGATCAAATAGAGAATTTTATGTCTGTAAATTCTCTTTCGTTCCTGAACGATCCAAGTGCAAAAACATATTTGCATCCAGCTTCAGGATCATATTCTTCTATTGACCTTTCTTTTTGCAGTCCAGTACTTCTCCCTGATTTTTCATGGAGATGTTTAGAAGACACTTGTGGAAGTGATCACTTCCCTATTATTTTAAATGAAAACAAACCTTCAGTCCTTGATCGTCCTCAAAGATGGAAGTTGTCCAAAGCAAACTGGAGTAAATTCCAGATGCTTTGTGAACAGAATATTGTTCACCATGCGTTTGAGGACTGTGAGGACCCTTTCTTCCTTTTTTCTTCTTTATTGTTTGATGCAGCCAAACAGTCTATACCTCAGACCTCGACAAATCCCAAACGTCCAGATAAACCTTGGTTCACTTCTGAATGTAAGGAAGCCGTTAGGGAACGAAAGGCCTCTCTCAGGAAATTTAACCTGAGACCAACACAAGAAAACCTTAACGACTTCCGTATCCGCCGTGCAAAGGCAAGATGCACAATTAAAACAAGTAAGCGCAAGTCCTGGAGAGATTATGTCTCTAAACTTAATAGTCGCACCTCGACCAAAAAGACTTGGGACATGATTCATAAAATGAATGGCAAAGGTCCATCTCATATTAGTCACCTCACTTCAAACAACCAAGAAATAGATAACCCTCAGGACATAGCAGATACCTTGGCAGAGACTTTCTCGATGAAGTCCTCTGCTGAGAACTACTCTAAAAATTTCAGACCTTTAAAACAAGAGCGGAGAAATCAAAGCTCAATTTTACTTCTAAAAATGAAGAGCATTACAACAAACTCTTTACTCTTAAAGAACTTCAATCTGCCCTGAAGAAATCACATGACACTTCTCCAGGTCAGGACCAAATTCACTATCAATTCCTCAAGCACTTACCACATTCATCCCTTTCTATTTTACTCGATATTTTTAATAATGTTTGGCAGACTGGTGAATTTCCATCCAGCTGGCGAGAGGCTTTGGTCATTCCAATTGCAAAACCAGGAAAGGATGCAAAAGATCCAAACAGCTACCGACCGATTGCCTTGACAAGTTGCATCTGTAAAACTCTTGAACGGATGGTTAACGATAGGCTTGTTTGGTTTCTTGAATCAAACAACCTTATTGTATCTGTTCAAAGTGGCTTCCGCCGACAACGAAGTACGTTAGACCATCTTGTTCGGTTCGAAACGTATCTTCGAGAAGCTTTTATTAAAAAGCAGCATGTAGTATCTGTATTTTTTGACTTGGAAAGTGCATATGATACCACTTGGAAACATGGTATACTTAAAGATTTACACGATTTTGGCCTCAGAGGCCGCCTTCCTATATTCATTGCAGCATTCCTGGATGAAGGCTCTTCGCGTTCGTGTTGGGAACACCTTGTCAGGTGCTCGCGAGCAGGAAATGGGGGTTCCCCAGGGGTGTATTTTGTCTGTTACACTTTTTAGCATTAAGATAAATAGCATTGTTAAAGCTATAAACCCTGGAGTGGACTGCTCCCTTTATGTAGACGACTTTGTTATTTGTTTCTGTTCCAGAAACATGGATATTATTGAACGCCAACTACAGCAGTGCCTTAATAAATTGCAAATATGGTCAGATGAAAATGGGTTCAAGTTTTCCAAAACGAAAACCAAATGTATGCATTTTTGCAATCTTTGTAGATTGCATCCAGACCCCGATCTGACTCTAGGCAATACTAAACTAGAAGTTGTGCCAGAGTTCAAATTTCTTGGATTCATTTTTGACAAAAAGCTTTCTTTCTTACCTCATATTAAATCTCTTAAAAAGAAATGCCAAAAAGCAATGAACATTCTTAGAGTTATTGCACACTCGGATTAGGAAGCCGATAAGAAGGTCCTGCTAAGGCTATATCGATCCCTTATTCGATCAAAACTTGACTATGGTTCTATAGTGTATGGATCAGCCCGTAAATCCTATCTCCAGCTGCTAGATCCAATACAAAACTAATGTTTAAGGCTTGCCCTAGGCGCCTTTAGAACATCTCCTGTTAACAGCCTCTATGCAGAGGCTAATGAACTTTCTCTATATTACAGAAGGGAAAAACTATCTCTTCAATACTTTTTAAAATTGAAATCCAATCCTTTTAACCCTACTCATCGAGTAGTTTTTAACCCCCAATACAAACGCCTTTTTCAACAGAAACCAAATGCTATTGCCCCATTTGGTATTCGCATGGAGCCCATTACAGATAATCTTGGGGTAGACACTGATTCCATAGCCCAGTATAAGTTATCTGACATACCTCCATGGACACTGGACACAGCAAACTTTTTATTTGATCTTACCTCTGATAAGAAATCAGAAACAGATAGAGCTATCTTTCACTGTAAATATAGAGAGATAAAAGAACAATATTCTTCCTACAAACCTATATACACTGATGGATCCAAGGACGGTGAGTTGGTTGCAGCTGCAGCTGTATATGGAGAAAGGGTTAAGAAATGCCGCCTTCCAGACAAGTCTTCTATCTTCTCTGCAGAGATAAGGGCTATTGATCTAGCCCTTAACGTGGTGGAAAATGCAAATTCCACCCGATTTATGATATTTTCTGATTCTCTATCAGTACTGCAAGCCTTATCAAATCAAAAGTTGGAGAACCCTTTGGTATGCCAAATTATTCAGAGGATCTCTCATATTTTGTCTTCAAACAGACTTGTGTTCTGTTGGCTTCCAAGCCACACTGGTATCATGGTTAATGAACATGCGGATAGATCCACTAAATCAGCTCTTAACCTTTCCATTTCAGATTTTAAAGTACCATACACCGATTTTAAACCTTCTATTTTAACTTACATCACATCCATCTGGCAATCAAAATGGAATGATGATGTTTTTAATAAATTGCAGTCAATTAAGCCTACCCTCGGAGAATGGTACCCTTCTTACAGGTCTGTACGAAGAGAGGAAGTTACAATCGCACAAATCCGAATTGGTCATTCACACATTACACACTCCTGGCTCTTGGCTAAGGAAGATGCACCTGAATGCATTCCATGCAATGCACCCTTTACCATCAAACATATATTGCTAGATTGCATTGATTTTCAAAGAATTCGTGCAAAATATTTCAATGTCAACACTATTTTTGAGCTTTTTGAGACTGTCAGGATTGAATTAATTCTTTCCTTTCTCAAAGAGGTTGGGATTTACAATAAATTGTGATTCCTTACACATTCTAAATATATATACATTTATCAATATCATTTTTTCATCACACACTATTTATTTCATATCACACATTCATTACAATCAACAATCATTAATTCTTTACAAATTTTCTGTCTACTTTTGTTCATTAATTACAAATTCTTATTTATTTTTTCTTTAAACAAATACATTTTAACCTGTTAATATTTTTAATATCCATTCATCCACATCATCATAATGCGCGCTAAATGACCTTAGCTGTCGATGCGCCTTAAAACACCATTCATTCATTGATTCATTGGTACCATAGTACAACTATTCCATAGTCATGCACCTTGGTACCATAGTACAACTATTCCATAGTAATACACCTTGGTACCATAGTACAACTATTCCATAGTCATACACCTGGGGACCATAGTACAACTATCCCATAGATATACACCTGGGGACCATAGTACACCTATTCCATAGTCATACACCTGGGGACCATTGTACAACTATTCCATAGTCATACACCTGGGGACCATAGTACAACTATCCCATAGTCATACACCTGGGGACCATAGTACAACTATCCCATAGTCATACACCTGGGGACCATAGTACAACTATTCCATAGTCATGCACCTTGGTACCATAGTACAACTATTCCATAGTCATGTACCTTGGTACCATAGTACAACTATTCCATAGTCATACACCTGGGGACCATAGTACAACTATTCCATAGTCATACACCTTGGTACCATAGTACAACTATTCTATAGATATACACCTGGGGACCATAGTACAACTATTCCATAGCCATACACCTTGGTACCATAGTCCAACTATTCCATAGTCATGCACCTTGGTACCATAGTCATGCACCTTGGTACCATAGTAGAACTATTCCATAGTCATACACCTGGGGACCATAGTACAACTATCCCATAGATATACACATGGGTACCATAGTACAACTATTCCATAGTCATACACCTGATAGTCAAACACCTTGGGACCATAGTACAACTATTCCATAGTAACGCACCTTGGTACCATAGTCATGCACCTTGGTACCATAGTAGAACTATTCCATAGTCATACACCTGGGGACCATAGTACAACTATCCCATAGATATACACATGGGTACCATAGTACAACTATTCCATAGTCATACACCTGATAGTCATACACCTTGGGACCATAGTACACCTATTCCATAGTCATACACCTGGGGACCATAGTACAACTATCCCATAGATATACACATGGGTACCATAGTACAACTATTCCATAGTCATACACCTGATAGTCATACACCTTGGGACCATAGTACACCTATTCCATAGTCATACACCTGGGGACCATAGTACAACTATCCCATAGATATACACATGGGTACCATAGTACAACTATTCCATAGATATACACATGGGTACCATAGTACAACTATTCCATAGTCAAACACCTTGGGACCATAGTACACCTATTCCATAGTCATACACCTGGGGACCATAGTACAACTATCCCATAGATATACACCTGGGTACCATTGTACAACTATTCCATAGTAATACACCTGGGGACCATAGTACAACTATTCCATAGTCATACACCTGATAGTCAAACACATGGGTACCATTGTACAACTATCCCATAGATATACACCTGGGTACCATTGTACACCTATCCCATAGTAATACACCTGGGGACCATAGTACAACTATCCCATAGATATACACCTGGGTACCATTGTACAACTATTTCATAGTCATACACCTGATAGTCAAACACCTGGGGACCATAGTACACCTATTCCATAGTCATACACATGGGGACCATAGTACACCTATTCCATAGTCATACACCTTGGTACCTTAGTACAACTATGCCTGACTTACGGAATGCCGATGGTTCTTCCCACCTTAACAAGCTCTTATGGGCAGTTGAGTATGGGGTCCTCCTCCATCATTAAGAGTCGGGCATTGTTACATAACAGAAATAATGTTTATGTGATGTAAAAGCCATTAAAAGAAAGAAGAAAAAAAAAACATATGCCATAGTCATACACCTGGGGATCATAGTACAATTATGCAATTTGTAGAGTCTTCAAGCACCACAGTTCAACTATACCACCACTAGATTTAGATCAGTATGATACATTTTTAATACACAATTAATTCTTTTTTAGGTCGAAGCATTATCAGTTCAGTTGTGTTTATGCCACTTGCCTTTGTGAACCACTACCGCTCGATGAGAATAGAGTCATTTGAGGGCGACAACAAAAAGTCAGACATGGCTTTCATTGTCTATGTCTTCTATTTCCTGGGAGTTCAAGGGGCCATGATGTTCAGGATTGTGTCGATTGCACTTTTCCTTGCAGCGGTTCCAATTTTGATTGGCGTCCCACTTGTTAACCTACACTTTGTCTGTGTATTCCTTTGGTTGGCTTGTTACCACCAACCATCCTTTGAAGGGTTGCTACACAGGAATAAGTTTTTGCGCACTGCTGGCAAGTATTATTATATCTTTTTGTACTCTGTGACAAGCATGCTCTTCTCTGTGGATCTATATAATGAGAAGAAGAAAGACAGAGTATGTTTTCCCTCAAAGAAGCAAAATGAAACAGGTGAAACGGAAAGGGTACCAGTACGTTCTTCAAAATGGAGGATGCTTGGTTACAACATTGTGTTGTATACAGAGAGTGCTGTGTTCATTGGCTTAGGGTCCTCCAATGATAATGTTGATCTTCCAAAGTATGCAATGGTTCTGCTGTCAGGATTTCTGATGCATTTAGTTTTCATCGGAAACTACTACCTCTTCCTACATCCGAGCATTGGACAGTGTTACAATTGTACTGATCCCCAAGGCCAAGATTGTCAGCAACCTCTGAATGATAATGCTATGGCATAAAGAAATGATCTAAAATCTTTAACCCTTTACCAAACAATGATAATATTTATCCTCTTTGTTGCAGATAACTCTGTAAAGCATTGAGGGAAAAGGAGAAATTGCTTGTGATGAGCAATTTTCCTTTTCCCAAAATGTTGTCTGCTAACTCTTTCATTTGGGACAGTCAAAAATTTGGGGTTTGGTAAAGGGTCAATCAAGCATATTTGAATGATGCGTAGAAAGGAGAGTAGCATTTCCTAGGGCAATATACACATACATTATTAGAAATCTCTAATATGATATATGTGTATTGAATAATGTATGAAGAAAGGGTATAGCAGAACATGGTTAATTTGTTATCCTTAGTCCATTACTTAATGATTAGTTCTTGGTCAGTGTTACTCCAAATGATACTGTCATTCAGAAATTGGGTTTGAATGATTGTAACAAAATCAGAAATTGTTTAAACTGAGCAATTTCTTCTTTTGTTGAAATGATATTAACTCCTATATCTGATCTTCTTGTACCATATGAGTTTCGCTTGTTCCGTGGACATCTAGGAATACACATTTCATTCAATCTCCACAGGGTTTATAAGGTGGCGTATTAGAAGCTTTTGCATCCAGTTTGTCCAAAGCAATTAAGATAACCCTATTATGTGGTTCTCAAAAGATAATAATGAGAACTCACAGTGAAGAAAGTGAAAATAAAGGGAAAGAGAAAGTAGAGCACAATTCCAGGGTTCATTTCAAACTGATATAGTAAATGCTTTACATTTGTGAACCACTTTGAATTGTCTTGAATTGAACCTTTGACATTGACTGCTTGTATTGGGCCTGTGTCATTCTTTACGAGCCACATACAATAGGATTGGAAAGGAATGTCAACTCATCATATAGGTTGACTCCCTAGTAAGGGATTGACTGCTGACAAAGATGGGTTTGAATTTTCTTTGAGAAAAGTCATATCAGCTGATTGGTTACCTGTGCATCTCAGATGCATCAATAAGAGTTCAATCTTTTTATTAGAAAAAAAACTTGATATCTCTGTTCCTTAACCACAGACTTTCTTAATTCTTATAGTATCACCATTCTTGAAATTTCATTTTTTATTGTGCTCAATGTTTGTTGTTCGTCTTTTTTATGATTGTCTAAGCCATATTCTTTGTTATTGTAAATGGCCATAGACAAATTTTGTCGATGATTGCCAATAAAGAATTGAATTGAATTGTTAAAAAGGACAAATAATTTTGATGTAATTTAAAAAGGACAAATACTATTGATTTGATGTAAATGGTTGAAACAATCATAGATAACCAAACTTCATGATGTGACAAATTTATTGATTATGTCATGAATTATTTTTTTTTATATGAAATTAATTATCTAGTTGTATTATAAATCAGTATTATAAGAATTTATGTGTTTTTCGATTTTTTAACAATCTTACATTAACCTCTGCATACTTGTATACTTATTTTTAGTTTATGTTTTAGTTTTGTTTTACCAGGTCCCTCATGAGTTCATTTTGTAAGAGGTCTTAATATGAAGCAATAGTTATAATGTATGGAGATGATTTCTTTTATTAAAGGGAAGAAAGGGTGTGCTATAAAGTGTTCTTTTTTTATCTCATGTTTACATATAATCGCTATTTTTGCTTAACTGTGTTTGTATGGTTGTATTAACATCCATTTTTTCATGTATGTGTTTATGTTGTAATGACAATGGATGTTAAAGAGACTCTCAGAGATGGTGATTTTTAACGCATTTGGACGCATATTTCATTTCCATCAAGGAAAAAACGGTCTAGTGGGGATGAAAATAAACAGCAATAACAACAACATTGAATCTTGCACAATTAGAAAAGGAAAATAAAAAAAAATACTCTCATTTTCTACATCGGATATTGCAAACTCCCCCACAGGATTACTTTCCTTTGCTACTCTACAGTACAGTAACCTTTTTAGTCACGTGACGATAGCAAGGCGCGCGAGAGAGGATTCCTGTGTTTATTCATAAACCTGCTTTCCCAAAGAACAGACAGGCCCAAAGGCTCACTTCCCATTAGTTAACTGAAACACAGGCTTATTCAAATTATAAGTAAAGAAATTGAAAAACGTCTTTGATTTAGTGACAAGAATTGTGAATATCAAATTTTCAACTTTATCACTCTCAAAGCACAAATCTCTGAGAGAGTTACTTTAAGTGTTCAAGCAAAGACCTAATAAACACAGATAAGCAACTCCCCATAGGTAAAGACCGAACTCCCTTATCATCTCGTGGAGGATGAGATTTCGGGAGACTATGCGAGACTTCCTAATCTCGTCTGCACTGAAGTGTGTCTGCCAGCTAGACGATGTAAACGAAGGTTGGATAAAGTGTGAAAACTAACGTTTATTTTATCAATTTTTCGATAGTTTTAACATTCCTTTATTAGTGTGTTGTTTTTATTAATAATTGCATATGAGACAATTGATTTCCTTTTACCACTGGTGAAACACGTGTTTTAAAATGTGTATCATCAATAGAACCGAAAGTGCTACATGTCTAGAATTGAATGGGATGGTAGAGTATTTGTATAACTCCTCAGAAACAAAAACAAAATATGGGTTGATTTAGACAAACTTTGGTTCATTACACATATTTTTATCGACCAATTGAAGATCAAGGACTTTTATACATTTTTGTGATGTTGAGAGGCATTTTAATTCCCTTATCTTGTCTTGGTTTTTTGAAATCATATGGTTGCATGTTTTAGTAGTAGAGCAATAGTTTTTGTCTAACTCCTCGGAAACAAAAACAAAATATGGGTTGATTTAGACAAACTTTGATTCATTACACATATTTTTATCGACCAATTGAAGATCAAGGACATTTATACATTTTTGTGATGTTGAGAGGCATTTTAATTCTCTTATCTGGTCTTGGTTTTTTTTAAATCATATGGTTGCATGTTTTAGTAGTAGAGCAATAGTTTTTGTCTAACTCCTCGGAAACAAAAACAAAATATGGGTTGATTTAGACAAACTTCGATTCGTTACACATATTTTTATCGACCAATCGAAGATCAAGGACTTTTATACATTTTTGTGATGTTGAGGGGCATTTTAATTCTCTTATCTGGTCTTGGTTTTTTGAAATCATATGGTTGCATGTTTTAGTAGTAGAGCAATAGTTTTTGTCTAACTCCTCGGAAACAAAAACAAAATATGGGTTGATTTAGACAAACTTTGATTCATTACACATATTCTTATCGACCAATTTAAGATCAATGACTTTTATACATTTTTGTGATGTTGAGAGGCATTTAAATTCTCTTAACTGGTCTTGTTTGTTTTTTTTAATTTGAATTTATTCTAAGTACTCTCTTATTGTATATAAACTGTATACGTGGAAGATGTAACGATATGTTCTGTTTGGTTCAGCTGGAAATAATTGCCATGCAAAGAAAGTGTAAAATGTGCCGCTAATGACAGCATGTTTGTGTGTGCTGGAAGTGTATGACATCAACATGCTGCAAATCAAGAGATAAAAAGCAGACTCGGGTGCATATTTGTACGCAGAAGTATATGGCTCTAGCTGAGAAGACACTCTAAAAAGATCTAATACAAAATGTAATTCTAAAGTTAGCCTAGTCTTTGGAATGTCTGTTATCTTAACCCCCACGGGGATAACTCAAATTCTTAGTTGACAATAAAGTACAATAGTATGATGCGAGCTTCCTGTATATCACTTGATAAACAATGGGCACGTTAACCCTTCTTTTTCGAATTATCTAGAATTTTGATAAGGGAAAAGATGAAATTTTCATTTTTTGAAAACAATGGTTTATATGCTAAATATTTTCTTTCCACAAATTCGTACATTAATTCCATTTATATCACATGTAAGGTTGCTTTTTGAGGTTAGGTAGCCAAGTCTGTATCTCTTTAAAAAACGGTCAGGCATACGTTCTTTCTTGTGCCAAGTTGTTTTAGAAATCTGACGACCGTTCACTGGGATGAGACTGTTTCACATGACCATGATCTACTTACAGAAAATTTATTATTGAAACAGAAATGATGAACTTTCTTCCTGAACGTTTATCTTTATTTGAAAATTTATCCGAACGATCATTTTTCATTTATAAATAGAAATACACACGCATCTATTTTTTTATATCTAGATTTTATTAGAATGGATAAATCCTTTAGCTAGTTGTTGTTTGATAATATAATTCTAACATTGTTGTTGATGATGATGGTGATGATGATGATGATGATGATGATGATGATGATGGTGATGATGATGGTATTGAGTACATTTTTCAAAGAAAATAGAATGTCCCCCATTACGAATTATTAATTCATAGAATATTGTACATGATATGCCGCAAAAAAGATAATTCCCATTTAGAGACCCATTCCACGAAAGTATAGATTTAAGCTAATATTTTAACAGTAAATTTTGCTGCTGAAATTTTCCTCCGTCATAAAATTTAGCTAAACATTTCAGTTTGACACAGTGCAATATTACAATAAGTTATAATCCCCGGTAATTATCACAGCAGGGCACCACAGCTGGTGGCCATCTGTTTATTGGTTTTTGGGGTCGGGAGGGTCAATAAAAGGGCTACCATAGCTGATCAACGACGGCAGACGCTTTGATTAACAAAATAAAGCGTCTGTATTTACAGGAAGACAAAATCTCGCGAACGAGATGTCAACGCGAGAAAGAACGGTATTTTGCAGAGTTGCTTATCTGTGTTTATTAGGTCTTTGGTTCAAGTCATTAAAAAAACTGTTCATTAATTATGTTGCACTTCTAGAAAGATGCAGTTCTGGTAAAAAGTTGAGATTAATGCAGTCATTTATTTTACATTATTTATATTAAATGTGAGTGTTTGACCCTTTTTTATATATGTCATACAGATCCAGATTATATTTTTAACATGTAAATCAACATCATTGTAATTGTTTCATTGAGCTGAAATGATTAGCAATATCATTGTGCATGTAATTGCTTCCTTGAATTGTTAGTGTAGTCAATATCATTTTGCGTGTAACAGCTTCATTGACCAGTTATGATAATCAATATCATTGTAATTGCTTCATTGAACTGTAATGATTATCAATATCATTGTGCATGTAATGGCTTCCTTGAATTGCTAGTGTAGTCAATATCATTGTGCGTGTAATAGCTTCATTGACCAGTTATGATAATCAATATCATTGTCATTGCTTCATTGAACTGTAAGGGTGGTCAATATCATTGTGCATGTAATTACTTCCTTGAACTGTAAGGGTAGTCAATATCATTGTAATTGCTTCACCTGTCTGTAATGATATTAACCTTTTTTATATAGACTTGTTTCAGACACCTAGGCAGAAGAATTAAGAAACCATGACAAAAAGAGAAATTATAACAACTGTAAAAATATAATTCAGTAAGAAGTTCTATCATTTTTATTTGAGACCTCTTAAGGACATGTTCTACAGTTTTATAAGAAAATAATCCTTTCATATAATTTTCTAAATTTTTTAATATGTTATTTAACATTCTATTGTGAATTCAAAAATGAAAAGAAAAATGCAGGTCTACGATTTAGATTTTTCGTAAAATGACAGTTTTCATGGTAAACGTTTGGGGTAACTGTCAAAATGACCATACATTGTACCATCTTCAAAGGTAATGAAATAATTTCTGGAAGGTTTAATTACACAAAAAACATGAATTCATATATTCAATACTTTATTATACAATGTTTGTTTCAAATTATTACAATCTGAACAATTTTTGTTATCCAAATCAGTTTTTCAAATTTTTGTATTCAACGAAAAACAATGAGAATTGATATGTATATTACAAAGATATGAAGATATCTTAAAATTCCTTTCATAGAATTTTCTTATTTTTCAGTATGTGGGCAATAAGGATGTGGATGTCAGTAAATTTAACCTTGAAATACAAAATGCTAAAAAAAGTATATGTTGACGAGTTAGTTTTTCTGTAAAATGACAGTTTCCATGGTAACCGTATTTGAAAAACACATTTATAAAAACGATATAAATAACTTTAAACTTGAAAAATACAAGCTGGGGGCTTAATATGCATGAGAAATATATAAAAATGTCAATAACCGTTTAAAGTTTTTTGGATAATATGATTATTCTTTGAAAAATATTGCATACAGTAAATTTCATCCGAATAAAAAAGTTTATCCGACTACTATGCAAGTACCTCTTCAGTAACAGATTATTATCTCCCTTAGATGTCCTTAATGAAAAATCATTATACATGTACTTCTTTTATATGAATAAACCTCTCAAAACATTTTTAATTTTTACCAGTCTACTATTGAGGGCTTTCTGATGTCAAAGTGAGAAAGGGAGATAATGTGAAAGTGAACATAAACATTTAATACAGTGAGAAAGGGAACTGTGCTTCTCGTGAAAAAGATTTTTGTTTAAGGGGGGAAAAAAACATAAATTGGAATTTGCAGATGTTGTATGTTTATTAGTGATTGTATTGGAGATGTTTCTCCTGAAGTATTATTTTATCATGTGCTCTAGAAATTACTTAATTCTTATAGTGCTGGAACCTACTTTATGATTATGCAAACTGGTTGAGTCCAGGCTAGCTGGCATGTGATCTTACCTGTTTGCTTCTCTGAATTTTTTTCCTCATTAAAGTTAGCAAATATTTAAGGTTTTGGAAAGCAGACGACACAAAAAATCTATTTTTCGAAAATCACCCAGCATTCTAAGGGTTATATCAAAAGGCCTTTCAATAGGTCATCTGTAGTGCAATTACATGTATGTTATGCCTTTAGCTGAAGAAATCCGAATTTACATTTTTTCTCAGCATCTGGTTCATGACATTGTATTTCCAATGTGTTTAATGAGTTGATTATTAAATGCCAACCCAGGCAGTAAATATACATTGTGTAAGACAATAAATTCCTTTGGATTTGAATTCTTAATTGGCTAAGTTCTCAATAGATCTATGTAGTTCGAAAACTCCCTTTTTTTCATGGGAATTTCTAACTGTTTTGTCATTTGACATATTAACATGACATCTTTAATGTTGTAGTTATGTTTTATTAAAAGCATCTTCACTAAATGTATCTGGTGTTTTGCAACAAGAGTTCAATAAACCAATGCTGTGTCTAACATCAAGACTTGTTAGAGTGTTTTATATACTAACCCATTTGTAAAGGTAAAGTAACTCTTTATTCTTGCAATCATAACCCTCAGAATACTGGTATATGTTCAACAAAATAAATTTTTGTGTTGTCTGCTTTCCAAAACCTTAAATATCTGCTAAATTTTGATGAGGAAAGATACTCAGAGTAGCAAACAGGTAAGATCATATTTCAGTTGCCAATTTAGTTGGCAGCTGGCCTGGATCTAACTTGTTTGCATAAGTATGTAGGAGTTTCAAGCAATTTACAGGTTAATAACCTCCCTGGTTGCCTCTTATCCTTATTGCACCACATCATGATTGTCCCACTCCCTTATTTTCCATGGTCCTGATTGTCCCACAATTCTTATTGCCCAACATCCTTATTGTCCCATATCCTAATTGTCCCACATCCTTATTGTCCCACATCCTTATTGCCCCACATCCTTATTGCACAACATCCTTATTGTCTCACATCCTTATTATCACATATTCTTATTGCCCCACATCCTTATTGTCCCATATCCTTATTGTCCCCCATCCTAATTGTCCCACATCCTTATTGCCCCACATCCTTATTGTCCCATATCCTTATTGTCCCCCATCCTAATTGTCCCACATCCTTATTGCCCAACATCCTTATTGTCCCACATCCTTATCACCCCATATCCTTATTGTCCCCCATCCTTGTTCTCCAACATCCTTATTGCCCCACACCCTTATTACCCAACATCCTTATTGTCCCACACCCTGATTGTCCCACATCCTTATTGCCCCACATCCGTATTGTCCCACATCCTTATTGTCCCATATCCTTATTGTCCAACATCCTTATTGTCCCACACCCTTATTGTCCCACATCCTTATTGTCCCACATCCTTATTGCCCCATATCCTTATTGCCCAACATCCTTATTGTCCAACACCCTTATTGTCCCACATCCTTATTGTCCCACACCCTTATTGTCGCACATCCTTATTGCCCCACATTCTTATTGTCCCACATCCTTATTGTCCCACATCCTTATTGTCCCACACCCTTATTGTCCCACACCCTTATTGTCCCACACCCTTATTGTCCCACACCCTTATTGTCCCACATCCTTATTGTTCCAGTCCTTATTGTTCCACATTCTTATTGTCTCACATCCTTATTGTCCTCCATCCTTATTGCCCCACATCCGTATTGTCCCTCACCCTCATTGTCCCACATCCTTATCGCCCCACATCCTTATTGTCCCACACCCTTATTGTCCCACATCCTTATTGTCCAACACCCTTATGGCCCCACATCCTTATTGTCCCACATCCTTATTGTCCCACATCCTTATTGTCCCTCATCCTTATTGTCCCACACCCTTATTGTCCCACACCCTTATTGTCCCACATCCTTATTGTTCCAGTCCTTATTGTTCCACATTCTTATTGTCTCACATCCTTATTGTCCTCCATCCTTATTGCCCCACATCCGTATTGTCCCACACCCTCATTGTCCCACATCCTTATCGCCCCACATCCTTATTGTCCAACACCCTTATGGCCCCACATCCTTATTGTCCCACATCCTTATTGTCCCACATCCTTATTGTCCCTCATCCTTATTGCCCCACATCCTTATTGTCCCACATCCTTATTGTTCCACATCCTTATTGTCCCACATCCTTATTGTCCCACACCCTTATTGTCCCACATCCTTATTGCCCAACATCCTTATTGTCCCACATCCTTATTGTCCCACACCCTTATTGTCCCACATCCTTATTGTTCCACATTTTTATTGTCCCGCATTCTTATTGTCCCACATCCTTATTGCCCAACATCCTTATTGACCCCCATCCTTATTGTCCCACATCCTTATTGTCCCTCATCCTTATTGCCCCACATCCTTATTGGCCCGTATTCTTATTGTCCCGCATTCTTATTGTCCCACATCCTTATTGCCCAACATCCTTATTGTCCCACATCCTTATTGTCCCACATCCTTATTGCCCCACATCCTTATTGTCCCACATCCTTATTATCCCACATCCTTATTGTCCCCCATCCTTATTGCCCCCCATCCTTATTGCCCCACTTCCTTATTGTCCCACACCCTTATTGTCCCACATCCTTATTGTCCCACACCCTTATTGCCCCCCATCCTTATTGTCCCCCATCCTTATTGCAGCAAAAGACCTCAGACACCATCTGCATGATCTGACAAATGAATCAAATGTTTGTTACAATTATGGCACGCAAATTCATAAAGCGTTCCATACAAGGGGCGACACAATCTCGCAGAAATATCGTCCCCACGAATAAATGTTGGAGCATAGCGGGAACCAATTTACTCGGGTAGAGATTGGGGGCGACAGTGGACCAAAGGTAGAGCGTCGCCTCTTGTACCGAGGGTCCCGGGTACGAGTCCCTGTTAGGTGAGGTAAATTTCCAGGACTAACCCACAAACTAGCGCAAATACTGGTTTAGTATCCAGGAAGCAGTCATCGTGAGTGACTTTGAACAAGCTTTAAGCTTCCTTCACAATCAATTAAAAACAAATAAGGTAACCTGTTTTATTAAAAAAACAGCACAGTGCCCCCTCCACCACCTAATCAGTCGGCTTGGTATATACCGGCCCGGTCTGTACCGGGTTAATGATCAAAGGGGAGTTACTCTATCAACAAACCGATAACCCGTTCCCACTTTGATACCTGTCTGAATTGAAAGCAATTTGAGCAGAAGGTAATTATTATTCACTAATTTACCATCGAAAAACTTTTTGTTTGTTGGAAACCATTGAAACAAAATGATTGATTGCTTCTGACAGGTGTTTCGAAAGTATTCTGGCGTCTGCTACAGGTGCGATGGATTGAGGTTGTTTTGAACGAATATGTTACGATTCGCCACAATAACGATTCGACACAATAACGGTTCGCCACAATGTTAGTGACTAATAATTCGCCACATGTTCCTATAACGACTCACCACAGAGTAGTAACGATTCACCATTTGATAAATATAGTATTTTATTTATGTTGTTGATATCAATTAACAGATATTATTTAAATCTAAAATCCTTTCGCAAATTAACTAATGGTGTAATGTTTTAACCAAGATAAAAATCCTAGTATTTCCTGCTTAACCAGTCCTTTGGATAATAATAAATAACTCAACGTGAAGATTACTTTCTATTTTCTGATGGGGCAATCTAACCGTAGATATTGCCCTATGCACAAATTTCTCAATATTTTCTGATTGCGTCAAATTAGTTTGACTACCTTTGGATGAGACTTTAAACTGAAGTCTTGTTCTATTCGTGCCATTGGCTAATACAGAAATGGATGTAAAACCACCAATATCATATATTGGATATGGAAGAATGTTGCGAATCTACTTCAGGAATTACTAAAATAAAGAGATGGAGAAGAAGTTGGAAAAACACTGGGAACAAGCCTGCCGCTCCCTAAACATAAAGAAGGGTATTTCAGAGGAATATTGGGATATCATTTTAACCAGATATTCGGAAGGTCAAAGGTAAGGAGTTCAAGATAAGAATGTAATCAAACTGATTTGATAAAAATTGTAAATACTGTATTGATTTTGTGTAGGATGATATCTCCTGTTGTTACAATAATTTTGACTAAGTAAATATAGAAATGAGAGTCTTTGGAACATTAGTCTTAATAACAAACCGTGTACAAAGCTTTTTTCATAAATTGAACATTTATTGTGCTTCTTTGAAGGCGTCAGTCAATATAGCAATAGCCTTATAGACCAGATATTTGGACTATTCGAACATATGACTTCAAATTTGGGGTCTTCTTTGGTAATTGAGTCAGACATCATAATATAAATGAAATACATGTACAGTAATATCTCGTTAATCCAAACATGTCCGTTCCCAACAAAATGTTTGGATTAACGAATAATCTGGACAAATGAAGCAGGGCCTGGTGTTGTACATATTTAGACATAAACAGTCCATATGCACGTATATACTTATAAACCTTACCAAACGCCAAATTTTCGACCGTCAAAAAACGAAAGAGTTTGCATACGACATTTCAAAATTAATCTTCTGATATGGCAGAAAATATTGTGGGTAAAGGATACATTGCTCGTCACAATGTTTTTAAGAGTTGTCTGCAACAAAATGGTCAAATGTTGTTATTGTTTGGTAATTCGTTAAGCAAATTACTGCATGATAATTCCGTTCCCTTATAACTTTGTTCGGGTTGCGAGACATCCGTATAATTGGGGTCCGGATAAACGAGGCTTCACTGTACTCTTGTTGTGATTATGTGTGACAGTGGTTCAGAGGTACAACGTCAGCCTCTTGTACCAAGGGTCCCGGGTTCGAATCCCTATTAGGTGAGGTGAAAATGGCCAGGACTAACCCACAGATTGGTGGAGTACTGGTAAAGTACTCAGGAAGCAGTCATCGAGAAAGACTTTGAACAAGCTTTAAGCTTCCTTCACAATCAATGTAAAACAAAAAGGTCCCCCGACTGACTTACGGAATGCCGATGGTTCTACCCGCCTTGACCAGCCCTTATGAGCAGTTAAGTATTGGGTCTTCCTCCATCATATGGGCATCGCTACATAACTGAAATAATGTTGATGTGATGTAAAAAACCCATATTAAAAAAAAAAAGGTAAATAATATCACCAAAGAATAACCTTATCAGGCATTGAACTGAATTATTTTCTTTAATACTTTCAGGTTTTATCACACTTTGGATCACATTAAAGATATGCTCTGCCATTTTGAAAATGTGTGTGATAAGCTTGAGAGACCAGCTTTGGTGGTGATGGCAATATTTTTTCATGAGTATGTATTGTTATGTGACATCTCCTTTATTCTTAAAGCCATACTTGCGCTCATTTAAACTTAAATTGTGAAAGTTCTAGAATAATTGACAATTAACTTAAAAGTACTTTAAATTCCCTTTTAAAGAGGAACTGGGATGGTAACATATTCAAATGATGCTTTTTAAAGAGTGAATATGATAAGGTTTGTTTATAATTAGTGATAAAACAAGGTCAGCCGAAAAAACCTTGGGAACAAAATCTAATGAAACCTAAGAAATTTTCCATTTTGAATGTTCATCTTGTCAGTATTGGATAAATGACAGCAGTTGTAGGTGATTGCCACTTATTAATCCGAATGCTCCTTGCTGTTTTAGATGCTGCTTGAATGTAAACAATGAAGTTAAATTAATGGGTTCGTAATTTGTGAAAAAAGCACTTTGAAACATAAATAATTAATAGTCAGGTGTTATAATTTCATGAACCTGTGGAGTTTCGCTATGTTTCATCATTTATCATAGTTTATAACCCATTTTACCCAGTTTTGCAGCTTTTCTGAGGGCTAGTATGCTTTGAACCAATTATTTTTTACCCTTTTATTGATATGTGTTACAGCCATACTGCATGGGACAGTGGTGACAATGGCAGACTAGGTACTGGGGGTCCCAGGTTTAAGTCCAACCAACACCTCTGGTTTTTGATGGAGTGTCTTTGGCAAGTCCCTTAAGAGCCCTAGCCTAGTACTGTTGGATACAGAACAGCTGTAACATAACTGAAAAGTTGTTAACACTGCATTAAACACATATACTGTATACATATTTCATATATGTAAGACTGGGAACCTGTTTGTCATCTATCAAATATAAACAGTAGACCACCTTTAATGGACCAACTTGATGATTTAGCATATAGCTTATGGTAAAAAACACTTTTCTTTATACAGCCTAGTCTTGAAAATACCTGATTTAACATAGGAGTAAGTGTGAATTTAAGATCTCAAAAGTAACATATTTGGATAAATGAGAACCTGTTTTAAGATGAAATTTGTCTTGCCCTTTCATATTTCTGAAGCTTATGGAACTCACTTACTGTGACATCTCTTTTTCAGCATTATATATGAGCCCAAAGAAAAGGACAATGAAGAAAAGAGTGCAGAATTGTTCCAGACATTCACACAGTCTGCTTTAAAAGAAATGGAGGTACATTTAATTTCTAAATGCTTTATCGTCTTGCTTCATTTTAACTTTATGTATAGAATCATGTTTTACAAAAGGCTTGGTCATAAGAACATGTTAAAATTGAAAAAATCAAATTTATAGCTTTAACCCATTACCAAACAATTAGGACATTTGACCAGTTTGTTGCATACCACTCTGCAAAGAATTGTTGGGAAAGGAGAAATTGCTCTAAATGAGCAATTTCTCCTTTTCCCACAATGTTTTCTGCCCTATCAGAAAACAGTTTTTTTCAATTTCATCATATTTTGAAATGTCTTTTGCAAACTCTTTCAATTTGGGACGGTTGAAAATTTGCTGTTTGGTAAACGGTTAACCCTTTAATGCTTGAACTGACTTCATGTTTATGCAAACAGGCTAGATTCAGGCCAGCCAACAAGTAAATTGACGGCTGGCCTGTGTTCTCACCTGTTTGCTACTCTGAGTATCTTTCCCCAACAAAATTAAGGCTTTTGAAAGCAGACAACAGAAAAAAATGTTTTTAGAAAATACACTGTATACTCAGGGTTAATCTTTAGAACAAAATGAAGTTTTAATTATGTCCTTTATTAGGTTAAAATAAAATTAGTTTGTTTGAACTTTACCTACCGACCCACCTTTTAACCCCTTACCCAAAACATTTTATTGCAATTTCTGAAAATATTTTTATTTTATTTTCGTTTTTTCAGTGTTTTGAATATTCATAGACAATAAGTGTCTTAGAAATATAATTTCTCAAATAAAATAAGATAATTTTCCAACCTCCATACCCACCAGTAAAGTCAAGGGCCGGTAAAGGGCGAACCACCAATATTCTTATTATGGCCTTATAGTAATGCACCTACTCCCAAAATACTATCACCAAGGAATAAAGTCTGCATTTTTTTTCCTCATCATAATGTTTCCAAATAATCGCTTTGAACTGGACAATGATATTCTGTCTATATGTCATGATAAGTTATGCTTTTCTAAATGTTATTGACCCTACATAAGACATCTGCATATCTGCAATGAATTATTTTGCAAACCTCAAAAATATAAAGGCAAATCAATAGGGATGGGAACGAATAGTGAAATCACTATTCGAATATTCGACTAGAACTATTCGAATATATTCGAATATTCGATTTTAGAATTCGTGTTGATGTCCGAATGTCTGCATGTCCGAATACTAGCCGATATCTGTATACAGGTCGCCTTCGACTTGTCGGCAGAACGAGTAAAGTAATTCCAGACACGTGATAGGGACATTGTGATGTTTATCGAATAGATGTAGAAATTAGAATGAAGATAAGATTGACAAAGTATTCTGAAGAAAAATATACTTTCTAACACATTATTTGATTGGTCTTCGTGCATATGCAATCATGATTACGATTGGTTATTGAAAGAGTAATTGTTTAATTTCACGACAAACAAGTTACGTGATTGGTTGACACTGACAATTGTCAAATAGCGTGATTGACTTGTTTTTGATAATAAGGAGCAAGTGCAGATCATTAAGGTGTTAGATTTAGCGGCTTAAAATCGACTATTTTCACACTTAGGAATTAATCGTTTTGCAAACTGTCAAAAGATGTGGTAGTTTGTCACAGGTGTTTTACTGTGTGACATACGTTGTAAAAACATCGTAACTGCACCTGGGAGCTAGGCACGTTCTTCGATATTTGGGATCGGTTTAGAGGAAGAAAATGAAAATAAAACAACATTATTTTTGAATAAAATTTATGGTAAACATACAGTAATATGGGTTCATTAAAATCGAATATTCAAATACTATTTTGCTATTCGAATATTCGACCCGCTATTCGAATATTCGTTCCCATCCCTACAAATCAACAAAGAAACAAAGATTATCAAACAGCCTCATAACAAAGTTGACCAATCACACCGTTGATCAAATACCATAACAATTTAGATGAATGAGGACAGTGGTCTATGGGTAGAGTGTTGGCCTTGGGACACCAGGGTCGTGTGTTCGAATCTTGTGAGTAGCTGGATCTGCCATGCGAACTTTCATTAATCCACATTTGGCGTGAGGAATGGTTTTGTTTTCAGGTGTCAGAATTGAGAGTGATTTATCTAAGTTGTAAGAACTTGTCATTATTGATTTAAAAAAAAGGAATGAGTTTAAACTACACTATGATGAAATATTGATATCTGTTCAGCTTACCAAAAATTGCACAAACCTCAGACATCCAAGTACACATATAGATTGTTTTCAAAAGTTCCCAGCCAATATTTTTTAGCAGTTTATAATGCAATCAAAATCAGCTAATATTTGTTAGTCAATTACCAGTAATAGATTGTGCTCATGTGGTAAGTAGTTTTTGGATTTGAAGAAAAAGTCAAGTGTTCAATGCAATACTATAGTAAGTGATTCATGTTTATGAAGCACTTACTATTGGCTTGCATTGATCCCTCAAAATATTGTTGCTGAACTAGCAGCAGGATCCACAAGTCCACTGCTGTGATATCTGATTTACCACAATTCAATGTAAAAGCTATTATTGCTGGAGGCATCAATAGATACTCTGACTGCCATGTATCTGATAGACTGTTGATAACAGGATAAAATCAAATTCAATCCACTTTGATAGATTCTTAAGAATTCATTCTGGACAAACATAGGGGCACTTTAAACCCATTACCAAACATTAACGACATTTAACCACTTTGTTGCAGATGACTGTGGAAAACATTGTTGGAAAAGGAGATATTTCTCATAGTGAGTAATTTTCCTTTTCTAGCAATGTTTTCCCCTTTGTTTAGAAGATTTCTTTTTCAATTTCATCACATTTTGGAATGTCGTCTGCAAACTCTTTTAATTTGGGACAGTAGAAAATTTGGCGTTTGGTAAAGAGTTAAAGCATGATCTGTTGTGTCTGGTTTACTCATTCTCAACATACTCATATTCAGTGTTGAGGGCACCTGCAGCTAATCATATAAGAAATCATTATAACAGGAAAGGAAATTCCTCATTTTGAGGTGATAATTTCTAACCAATATCTCAAAGATTTTTTTTTTCATAATTTATCATTGTCGTCCGCAGTTGATTTCAATTTAAACTCATAGAAAAAATCCAATTAAGGAATGGGTTTAATTACTTATAGGTGGAGGACTCGGAGTTAAAGCAATGTTGTTTAGCTGTTACAGACTGGATACTTTCCACCAAACAGCATCAAACCGAGGTTCACACAACACCCGATATATACGGAGATGGGGACCTTCACTATTTCCTGGATATGGATATGGCCATTCTCGGGACACCGTTGCAAGGTACACTATAATGTGACTCAACAAAGAAATGAACACAATACATAAATATCACACTACTACATACTTTGCAGAGGTTTATAGAAACCAGCCTGAGGAAAGGTTTAACCCATTACCAAACAATAACAACAATTAACCAGACGACTCTGGAAAACATTTTTGGAAAAGGAAAAATTGGTCATTACAAGATATTCATTCAAGTCCGGAGGTCCTTGACCAACTGGTTTGCCTGCAGTAACTTCATAGCCTGGGTAGTTCTTGTGACTGCGAGAAATTGAAAGTTCATATGAAATCTTACCTTACCAAAGAAATTCATCAACAGATTTTAGAAAGAAGGATATTGTTACTTGTTTGCTTAAACTCCCATGAGGAAAATCATAATCCTAACCTTATGATGTTAAAGAATTGACAACATGACATCTCAAGGTCCAGTTAAACTTGTGTAGGACCAAGAGATTGTACAAGTTACTGGTTCTGTAGACCGCCTTCTTATGGAAGTTAGTGTCAAACCCTGCATTGTACTACTGACCTCAGGATAACTATAGACCCCTGTGCAATGGTCTGGGCCCAGCCATAATTCTCAATCCATGTAAGAAGCATTGTATTGTTGGAAGCATGAATGGTTTTTATCTTGTTACCAGGGCAATTTACAGACTGATAATAGGGTGCCATATAACGTTTTTGATATCAGTCACTAGATCATATGATCGCTGTGCTCACCACCTATCAGCATTGATTTTCCGTTTTGTTTAATTTTTTCGTGTTTTATTTTCATTTTTGGTTTTGTCTATATGAATCATTATAGATAACAGGATGAATAGAATACATGGTTGGTGTCCAGGGTTGTCAGTAAGAGCCGGCTGCCGGCCAATTTGATCACTTCAATTGACTTTTTGGTTGGCTCAAATAACTAAAAATATGATAGGTGGTCATAAGTAACACCTGGTTTTTGTTATGTGTTTGCTTAATTGGCTTCCTTAAACGGAAAGTTGGGTTTTACTCTAAATATTAATGACAACACTGTATGTCTTTGAAAAGGAAAAGTTATTAGGCCTTGCCTTTGAATTTTTATCCTTAGGCTCACCGGGTTAAACTCCTACACATTGCCCGACAACATTTTCGATTCACGACACCAACCTTCTATTCTCTATACAACGTATTTGGATCGGTTATTTTTTTCTTTTAGAATATAAAGAATATGCGGGTAAAATAAGACAAGAATATAGTCATTATCCAGATGAAGCGTACAGACAGGGGCGTGCTAAGGTAAGACTTAACCTTTATAGTGCTGGACCCGACTTCATGCTTGTACAAACAGGTTTGATCCAGGCCAGCCGCCAAGTAAATTTGTGGCTGGCCTATGATCTAACCTGTGTGCTACTCTTAGTATCAACAAATTTAGCAGATATTTAAAGTTTGGAAAGCAGACAACTCAAAAATCTGATTACATCATCATTTTCAGAATAACAAAATTAAAGATTTAACTGAACAAATGCCATTAAAATTCTAGTTTCATATTATAAGAGTTTTCCCTGGATTGGAATTTTTATTTGCAAACTTTGTTCATGCAATTTTAATTTCAATGCAAAAATTAAAGGGAGAATTAAAATGAAATAAATAACAAAATTTGTTGATTTCATTTTGTAAATACAAATTCAAAATCAGACAATTTTTGAAAAGAGGTTTGGTAAATGCCCTTGAAATGATAGCTTTTTCCATGAATTATATTTTAATATATTGTTTTAACCTCATTACTAAACAATAATGAAATTTTACCAGTTTTTTGCAGAAGACTCTGGAAACATTTTTGTCAAGCCAACAAACATAAAGTGTGCTTGTTTGGCTCTTTTACTTCACATTTCATTTTGTAACAGCTTCAGGGTGAGACAACAACATTTTTTAAGTTAAATACATTGGCTTTTATGAAATGAGGTAATATGAAGGTAAAGACCATTGAAATAATTCCCTTATGGCCATATGGGACCAGTCCAAATTCAAAACAAAAGCAGACAACTTAATTAGATTTTTTTCTCATAAAGGTGTTGAGTAGAAACCATTGTGAAAAAAGAATTTATTGCTCATTTCGAGCAATTCATCCTTTTTCACGCTGGTTTCTGACATCTAATGCAGCAGATAGTGATGAATTTATACTATAAGGGGTAAGAGGTTTATGTTGACTACATTCTTGACATGTTTATTCAATCAGCCTATCTTGTTTGCTTACAGGTACTGAAGTCATTCCTCACAATCCCAAACATTTACGCAACCAAGACCTTCAGACAAAAGTATGAATCCCAGGCCAGGGCAAATATTGAAGATGAGATAAGACGCCTACAGGGGAACTAATGACTTCATCTTAACTCATTATCAAACAATTGACCAGTTTGTTGCTGACGAATCCTGAAAACAATTTACGAGCAATTTCTAATTTTCCCACAATGTTTTCTGCCCTATCAGAAGCTTGTATTTCAATTTCATCCCATTTTGAAATGTTTTCTGCAACCCCTTTCAATTTGGAACTGTCTAAATTTTGGTTTTTGGTAAAGGGTTTGATAAAACCAATTGTTTATCATAGATCGTTGAGGGCTTTCTTGGCCTAGTGATACTAGAGTGCAGAAACCAAAATCATATGGCCCCTCCCTGTGTGGATTCAAATCAGGGCAAAGGCCAATTATTTTGGATTTTCAGGAAAGATGGTTTTCTGGTTGACTAACAGAATACCAATGGTGTTACCCCGCTTGAAGCTCTTAACCCATTACCAAACAATAACGACATTTTACCTGTTTGTTGCAGATGAGTCTGGAAAACATGGGAAAAGGAGAAAATGCTCTCCGAGCAATTTCTCCTATACCCTCAATGTTTTCTGTCCTATCAGAATTTTTTTTTTCAATTCCATCACATATTATATAAAATTAATGCATTAGATTAGATTGTGTTTATTGTTGTAAGACTATTAAATCATTATTCTGTTATATTTATATTAAATACTTTTTTGTTAAACTTTTTATGAAACACTATTATATTTATATTAAATGATTTCTTTGTCATTCTTTTCATTTAACACATCCTGTAATTTCTATAAAAGATTAGGATGAAAAGGGAAAAATCTTTCTCTCTCAGCAAAAACGATCAATTTCACCTTTTCCCACAATGTTTTCTGACCTATCAAAAGATTATTTTTCAATTTCATCACATTTTGAAATGTCGTCTGCAAACTCTTTCAATTTGGAAAGTTGGAAATTTGGCTTTTTATGTCTTCTAGGGTTTTACACCACGTCAACAGTATTTCAGTAACAAAGCCTTACCTTGCTTGTAATTGATGCGGGAAGAACCTTAGTAAAACTTCCCATTTACGCTGTGTAAGCTGTAATGCAATGTGCTGTGCTTGCATGAAAAAATAGTAATATCCGGGACTGGGCTTCAAACTCACGCATAGAGATCCGCGTTGTTCCAAGTTGAGTAACCTTACCCAAAGACCTAATAAACACGGATACATGTACTGTGTTCATTGGATCTTTGTCCAACCACTTGGCCACGGAGGCTCAATGACCAGAGAAAACACATTGGTAGATAACTATGGGTGACGGCCGTTTCCCCGAAGAGTCGTTTCCCCGAATTTAATTTATCATAGTAATCCAAGAGTCGTTTCCCCGTAAGTGTTTATATATTAATTCTATATATGGTTATTAAATTTATAAAGAGTTTTTTTTTGTATAATGACCAAAATATGAAAGTAAATTGAAAATAAAGCGTGTTTTTTCTTGATTTGGAATATCTTGATATACTATACATACATCTTTGGGATAAATAGGTATCATCAATGAGTTATATGTTTGTTTATGTGGTGATGTTTTTTCTAATCCCGTCTTAAAATTAAATGTACATGTATTAGGGTTAACACACTTCCTCATCATTAGACTATTTTGTGTACTATATAGATATAACACAATATATAAGATCGAATCTACTATATAATACAAGTTTTCCACTATATAAATTAACTTCGAGGAAACGACTCTTCTGGGAAACGACTGTAAATCAAAATTACCCCCTCTTTAGAACATGTGTTAATAGGACAAGAATTCGTCTTATACATAGCTAAGTTATCATCATTTTGGAAATAAATCTGAATGATAATACAAACGAATGTACAGAAGAAAAACTATTGTCAATCTTTGTTATTTATTTAAATATTAAACTCTTTGTTTACTTGAAGCCAACAATGATAAAAATTTCGACTGCATCGTGAAATTCACGAACAAAACGTTTATCAACAAAACATAGTTTGCGCCAAAATCGCGCAAAGCACCACTATTACTATATGACTATATGAGATGTAAATCTCATCGGATATCAGCTGGTAATAAGCAATGCAACCCAAACTGGCCCATCCCGGGTAGCACAGCTACAATTAAATGTCATAGAAGAAACAGCCTCTGTTCTAAACTGGATTGGAACTGTTTTAACAAAGGGAGAAGTTGCTCCAAACAAATAACGTCTCGGTCCTGAAGTTCATTATAGGCCTGGGCATTGTTTCATCAAGTTGGCCTTGCTGTAACTCAATCTTTCTAAAGAGGAAACAAAGGAAATACATTTCGTATTCTTTGCTTTCTGGAAATTTCTAGAAATGCACGAAAGCGTTAGGACTAACTCGACAGGGTTTATTCATTCGCTACCGCTCTTTTTGATGAGAATGCACCGAAACAAGCGACGGTGGTAAAATGGTAGAGCGTCGGCCTCTTGTACCGAGGGTCGCGGGTTCGAAAATTGCCGGGACTAACCCATAGATCGGTGGGAATACTGGTGAAGTATCCAGCAAGCAGTCGTCGAGATTGACTTTAATAGAGTTAATTAAGCTTCTTTTACCATGTAAAAGAAATCAAACAAACATGCGTGTGGTATATATGTCTCTTTCGTTTTGTTTTCAATTTGACCTATATCAAGTACGATAGCATAATGTTATAGGATAATCTTTATCGATAATATCAATAATAACATTTTTAGGATACAATTGCCATTAAAAACTACGGTTTTAGAGGTCGATCAATGCGTATTAACCCTTATAGTGGTGGAACCAACTTCATGCTAATATACAAACAGGTTAGACCAAGGCAAGCCGCCAAGTAAATTGGGGGCTAGTAAATTGGCGGCTGGCCTATTATCTAACCTGTTTGCTAGTATGTATATCTTTCCTCAACAAAATTAAGCAGATAGTTAAGGATTTGGAAAGCAGACGACATAAAAATCGATCTTTAGAATATTACCCAGCTTTCTAAGGGCTAAAGGGGACTATCTCATAGAATGCGTTGTGTGAGTAACAAGTATTAGATAATCAAACAATCCCCGTCATTTAATAAATGACCATTTTCAATATATAATTTTCAAAGATGCTGAAAATCTATGTTTTTGTAGAATGATAACGATCATCAGTAGCTTCAGTGCTTTGATTGGAGACCTAGGTTGCTCTCGGACGCAGCTTGCTAGCGTCATGTTATGAAATGTTCGACCCATTGTCATACACGCATTTTGATTATTTTGCAGAATGGAAATCAAATACTATTGTTAACAAAATAAACCGTTTAACTGGTTTACTAAATCTGCAACACAAATGCTATATATCTCAACTACACGGTTGTGAAAGGAGATAAGGAGAGAATAGATCATCTTGTATTATGTAACTCAATAGAACTGTGAGGTCATTTTATTCGTAAAAGATATTTATTTTAAAATGATTTAAAATCTTGCACTGTGAAGAAGTAGGCCTACTTGAAAATACTTATTAAATGGACATTTAATGGTACTCGATCGTGCGACTTATTGAGCAACCTTGTTTACACAAAGTGTGAAGAGACGATTCCAGTGATGTCTTACTTGCAATATATTGCTTTTCTCAACATTGAAAAAATAGGGAATTTTGTATTGAACTTATTCAATTTAAGCATATAAGTTAGATATTTCGCAAAATTACCCTGGCCTCGCTCCAGGATGAGAAGGGGAACAACCTGTATTATTTAGGGAAACAATGAACGTTGGTTGCTGCAAGTCAGTGATTGGTATTTCTAATGTAATTGAAAAGAAAGAGTACAAAGTTTACACTTTATTATGTTTGTTGTGAACCTCTCTTCCCCTTTCTGAATGTAAATGTCGAATGCTTACGGATGCCGAACAAGGTAGACTGTAACTTAATTCATTGCATTTATATTAAAGACTACCATACGGATAGAAATCTATTGAAATTGGAACCCACTGGTTCTGTGCCCAGGTGCTTGAAACAATCTTCGATAATATCACGATACATGTACTATATACGATATAAGAGGTCTCTTATATAGTATATAGTGCATATATTGGGATAATATCGAAGATTGTTTCAAGCACCTGTGGTTCTGTGTGCTTAATGTTGCACTGTAGACCAAGTTGAAAAATTAACTATGTGAGTAATTCAAACTTACTTATTCATTTATTGGATTATTTATTCTCGTTTTTTTCTTGATGAACTTGTCTTTCTATAGCCATGATACCCTTTAACAAGCGCTGAATAAAGATCATGATATTATACCATAAGCTGTACTTATTATTATAATTTCTCTCACGAATGTCACATTCGTTCCTATTTACGGATACATATCAAAGATACATTACAATAAGGTTGTAGCGGTCGTCTAATTCATAACTAGCACTTTTTTACCGGGATGCTCAATGAGACAAGGTCTGACATAAGTAAGTTTATAGTAATATATTGTAACCTCAGGATATAAACTAAGATAAAATGAAAAAAAGCGAAGCATTGATAATAGTATTCATGATCTATATATGTTAAACTACTTAAAAGATGCTGACGATGCTTTGCACTTTGTCATGTGACTGTAAAATGTGTTGATGCAAAGCCTTGGATCCACGTCTGAGTTTTTATGCCAGGTGACCCAGGTTCGGTCACGGTTGGTGGCTTATTGTTTCATTCATGTCGGTGGGTGGAGTGTGGATACACTTTACTAACTTAGCCTTTCATGCAGCAGTTGTAATTAGCTGATTTGAGTATGGTTTAAAAGGACTTTCTCACAGATTTGGATTTCATTTTTCTAAAATGATTTGTCTTCTACTGATAAAATGACAACACAGATTTCAAAAATAACATAAAACTAAATTATTGGCGGCTTTCCAACTCCGTTTATAACCGTACGTAAAAGATATAGATAATTTGTATTGCATGTATTGAAACCCGTTTAAACGGGTTTATTTCGTACTCAACGAGCTAAACTTAGAATTAAATGCGCTATTTTTAGAGACTCTCGTCACATGGGTCCCTGCAAACGTTAACATTATCTTGTCACGTGATGTTAGTAAGGTGCGCGAGAAGGGACATCGGCGTTTATGAACCGACCTTCCCCTAGAAGCCCTGACAGTCGTGCAGACTCATTTCTCTACAAAAATAAATTCACAGGATTTCAGCAACTAAGAAGTAAAGAAATAGAAGATAATCTTTGATTCAGTGGCATTGACAGTTGATATCAAATTTTAAACGTTTATTGCTCTCAGACCACAAATATCTGTGTTAGTCCCTTAAATAATGCCATGTCAAGAATCGTTCAATCAATTCTGTAACGGCTTTCCTTGAATTCACATACTATGCTATGACTCTAAAACGTTTTGCCAAAGGATGCCCTCACGAAACCAGTGGTGCTAGTAGTGCTCGAACCCGGTTTACAAATTCACCACCTTAACCACTGGACCATGCCTCGGGAGAAATGAACTGTTCCGGCGTTGAAAGAAAAAAAAAATGTTAAAACCGAATTCAAACCATCAACACAACAGAAAATTTAAGTGTGTCATGTCTATTTTTAGATTAAGAATCGGCAATGTGTGGTTATTTGCACGATATTGATTAGCTGTCGATGGGACTGCAAGATACTTTTTGGAAACAGAGTATATCGTAGAATTGTGCACTACTTTCGTACACAACATAATCATATGTATGATATAAATCCGCATGTGTGTTACAATTTGACTTTATTTTGGTGTTTCCTTGATGTGATAATATTTTCTCAAGATTTGTTTAATTCTAATCTATAAATTAGAATATTCCTTGCCAAATAATTCGCAAAAAGCTGAAAAGTACAATGAATTATTTTTTTCCGCGCATTGTTTTCCCTTATATGCATGCGTGACTTGGTCGAAGTCGGTCACGTAAGCTCAAGTGATACAAAATATACGACAAATTAAAGGATATGAGATAAATTCGGTAAGTTTAAGAATAGTTCTCCGTCCCATATACCAAGTTTGTACTCTCTGTGTATTCTATCCGTTCATGAATAGTTTGTTTCCGTGAGGTGACATCGGACTGAGAGATTTGACAAGTCTGCTCTGGTGAAAAATGGCTGCAACATGAGGATGTATTTTGAATGTCATTTTCTGTGTTTTCAAAAGAGTGATCGGATTCGATGCATATGGCTTGTCCAATTATATGAGTTTTTCTAAAAGACGGAATATATGAACGTTGAAATGGCGTTTGTTCAACATGAATATGTATGCTTTCATGCAGAAGACGATCTTGTGTTGTCGTTTGTAAACAGCAATACAATGATGTTATAGTCTGTTTCCCTTTTCCCTAGTCAGTGTTCAATGAAACAATCGAATATCTTAGCATTTAACCAAGTATTCGTGGAAGCAGTAACACAACCGTTTCGGAAATTCTCTTTTTCATTTTAACCATGTTAGTATAAAAATAAATATAACATATGTGCACTGCAGAGTGCTTTCCATTGTCAGCTTTTTGCCTGCCACAACATTTGGCTTCATTTTGTCAGGTTTGTCTGATTCAATAATTCAATAAGTTTCCTCATTCTTTCTACACATATAGATCTGGCATCATTTGCTGATTGAAAAAAAGTGTTAATCTTCATACAAGTGCTGTATTGCAGGTTTCAGACCTGTTTTAATGCCTTGGTTATTGTTTACTCCTGAGAACATTAGCACTTTTTATCTTCTACTTCCATCTGTATAAAATTGCGGGGGGATCATGCTTGCAGACTAGAACTGGCAATAGAATAAAAACTTTATGGATATCATAATTCATTATTATTATTTTCATACGATTTCATGCTTTTTATCTCAGCCAACCACAAGTTTTAATAGGAGGGAATGAGTTTACAGCATAAATCCAGGGTTCACGCTGGCCTTCGCAAATGGCGCCATTGGCCACAAAATTAAGAAATTGGCGCAAGAAAAACAAATTTGGCGAAAGTGTCTGGCGCCGACTATTTTCCGCGAGAATTTGATGTTTGTTTACCGCATGGTTGCCGATCTCAAGTCAATATCGATTGGTTTTCACTGTAAAGCCGAGAACCATGTATCGATGGTTCCCGTAATCGCAGTACTTTGAATTAGAACTCGGGAACCAGCTTGTTTATCAAATGCGATTTCCGATACGGGATAATCCTGTTTTCACACTTGTTCAGTTCATTATCTGTTAATTGTTAAGTTTGTTGAAGGTGACACTTTCTTGTGTACACCATTTAGTCATTCGCCAGCCTTTACAACTTCAATTACATAGAAATTATGACTTTGATTACTTTTTAAATTGATTTTCAATTAAAATGTTTGCCCTCGCGCTCCTTTTAAAGAAGTTGACATCAAACATTGACTAAGTCGGTTGTGTTGATTGACAAATAAATGAAACTCTTTTATGCTCCGAAGTTTTGGTATATAAAATCTGCAACTTTAAGTGACACTTAATTCTGATCTTCTCAGTCGTTGAATATGCCTCCCACTAAAAATAGAATAAACATCTTACAAGGAGGTCTGGAGGACAGGAAATAGTTGGTTATAATATGACGCCAAGGTGAAAGTTATGTTTCTGCTATTTCCTGTTTCAAATGTTGAGTGTGAGAGAGGATTTAATCCATAGAACCTAATGAAAACAGCACATAGAAATAGATAGAACAAATGAACACTTGAGAACCTCTTTAGAAGCGTAGGTGACCCTGATGAAGGATTTCCCCTTCTACAGAAGACTATTTGGGCTCCAACTTATTGAATTTGGCTCCAATTTTTTAAATTTGGCTCCAACTTTTTCAATTTGGCGCAAGTGTTGGCGCAAAGAAAATTTTAGCCAGAGAGAACCCTGATAAATCCCTGATGAAGTCCTTTCTATGTAACCTTCAGTCTAAACAGTTAAGTTGACTTTGGTATAAAGCACACATTTCTTTCTGGTGCTTTCTCAAAGAACTTATGCGGAGATATGTACTATTAGTCAAAATAATTCGACGTGAAGATTACTTTCTATTTTCTGATGGGGCAATCCAACATCGAAATTTCGAACGATCCAAATAGTGTCAGACTATTTCAATTCTGATTTCCAGATTTAAAGCACAAATGGCCATTCAAAGTCAATTGATAAGACAAGATGTGTAGATTAAACTTATGTACCACCAAACATTGGCGTTAATTGCCGTTAAACAATTGTCAAATTGTGCTTATAAGATACTGTGGGATAATTATTTTAGAAAATTAGCTTAGCAGGACAGAAGTTCTAATGCAATCTTTGATACTACATTTCGTTATAGAATAAAAACCTAATTTGAAAGTAAATGAAAGAGCAGACTTTGATGATGGATATTTCCTATATATTCCTTGGTAAAAATGTTATTTTAAGTATTTCTTGATCCATCAGCAAGAATGATAAACATGTCTATGTTTAAATGAGTGTATATGAATGATAATGAAGTAAAGGGTTAAAAAGTTGTGAAAGGTTCTCTTAATAAATTCTGTAATAGATTCATTGCTTTTGTCACACTTTCAGAAAGCAGTGGATACATGTCTAACACAACAGGATGGAGGCATCAAGTGGAGGAACTGGTGTCCCGAAGATTATGGTGTTTAGACCAACTTGGGAAGAGTTCAAAGACTTTAACAAGTATATAGAATATGTAGAGAGTCAAGGAGCACACAAAGCAGGTGTTTGTAAGGTAAGGAAATTTAGATAAATATGCATTTATCGAAGTCATTTGCATGCATATATATATATTAGCGACTTTTCAATAAAGCCTTTTCTGGCTGTTGCTAACATGATTGGGATGTGTTATGCACAGTATTTAGTTAATTAAGCTATCAATGAAATACATACATCAGGGATTTACGGGACGCAAGATCCTGCGTCTAGTACGCATAAATCATTATATTGGACCCGTCAATTCACTCGACCTGCATCCACTGGGACGCAGTTATGTTTTAAATGCCTTCTATTAAAATCAAAAACCATGTAAGTCCAAACTGCGAAAGGCTAACTTTTTCTTTCTACCGTAATGGTTCGGGTTTTCCCATATTTTACAGCCTATCTTTAAATAGAAAGGACATGCGCTGTTGTTTAACAAATCGTATTGAAGGGTGTCCAAACAATCCAATGGAATTCGTGTAACTATGCGCCCTAAGCAGTTTCGTCTTTTCTCATTATGATTTAGACGCTTGTAACTCAATGGTTTTTCTTTCAGTCAACCATACTATTGACATGGATGATATGAAAGTCTGATAAAATGTCAAAACAAGGCGACATATGAACTTTTTTCGGTAAAATAAAAGCAGATTGAGAAAATGACAAAGAACTGTCTACTTGCGGCAGTTAAGGGTTAGAAATTGCCGAACAATCTCAAAAACCAGTCCTGAAAAAAGATCCAAAATTCTTTTCTATCTGGTATGATTGCTTAAAATAGCTGAAATACGAAAATGACTTGATGTTATGCGATACTTGTTTGTCAACAAATTAAATATATACAAAGACAGGACCCCCATTTTCAATGATGGGACCCCCAACATAATCAAAGTTGAGTCCAAAGGACCCCCAACCATTCAGTTTGATGTAAAACCCTGCATACATAGTTGTAATCATGAATTTGACATTCAAATTTTATGTCTGAAAACTCAAAATAACAATTGTTCTAGTTAATCTTTGTCTCATACTCATGCCCACTTGCACTCAGACGAATACAGGGTTGTCATAAATTTTATGGAGTAAGAGGCCAATTTTCGAATTGAGGCGGCCAATGAAGCAATTACCTTACAAAAATTACATGTTATAAAGTTCTACTAATTATGACCACCTATCATTTTTGTTTGTTATTTGAGCAGACCAAAAAGTCATTTGAAGCGGTCAAATTGGCTGTAGGCCAGCTCGTAATGATAATGACAACCCTGTGAATATGAAACTCAAGCTATACATCTTATTCTTAACTTTCAGATTATACCCCCAAAAGAGTGGTGCCCAAGAAAGTCAGGGTATGATGACCTCGATCTTGTTATCCCTGCTCCCATTGTGCAGGAGGTACATGGCTGCCAAGGCCTCTACACACAATATAACATACAGAAGAAAGCCATACACGTCACAGATTTTGAAAAGCTGGCAAATGGAGAAAGGTATAAACGTTCATTCATGTTTAAAGTTATTTCGTCATTAACCCTTATGGTGATGAAACCGCCTTCATGCTTTCCCAAAATTAACAGTCTAAAAAAAAAAAATAGGCCCTCATCATATTTTGTGGGTTCTCAAGACCTTTAACTTGTTATGTGTCTTATTTGTAAACAGATGTATATATGGGAGCTATCTAACAAAGGACATCTGTATAACCATTACCATGATGGGCTTAAAGTTTAAACCATTTTATTTTGGGTTGCTTAAAATTCAAAGAAAGTAAACAATATGTTAAAAGTTGCATGTAAGTGTTGATTCATATTTAGGTCTTAGTTGAATTTCAAAAATGAGATTCAAGTTGGTGAATTTTCTGGTTTTGATTTAATAATCAACTTCTTTACGTCAGATTTTGTGAAATAGATTAGCTATATGTGTCTTATGAATAAAATAGGTGGGAAAAAAAGACATAAATCTGTTAAATCGAAAAAGTGGAAAAATAAAGTGAAAAGAAATGTCTTTATTTTTTATAGGTTTAGAACTCCCAGACATTTTGACTACGAAGAGCTGGATAGGAAATATTGGAAAAACATCACTTTTGTGAACCCGATGTATGGAGCGGACATATCCGGAACCCTGACAGACCCTGATCAAGAGTCCTGGAATATCAACAAGCTGGGATCCATCCTCGACTATGTTGGTGAGGATTATGGGATAAAGATAGAAGGAGTGAACACTGCCTACTTGTACTTTGGGATGTGGAAAACAACGTTTGCCTGGCATACTGAGGACATGGATCTGTACAGTATTAATTATATCCATTTTGGAGCGCCCAAGACCTGGTATGCCATTCCTCCAGAACATGGGAAAAGGCTAGAAAGACTGGCTCAAGGTTGGTGTTTATTGTTTAGATTTGCAGTGGTATGGACAAAGGGAAACTATTAGGGGCCTGTTACGTTCATAATTTCAAATACTATTTGTCAAATCCTATTTTGTGGATACCCATTGGAATCCTCTTGTAATGAGGTCACAATGTCCCTCTCCTATTTGGTTTAACCCTTGACCAAACATCAAATTGAAAAAGTTTGAAGACGACATTTCAAAATGTGATGAAATCGAAAAAATAAACTTCTGGTGGGGCAGAAAACATTGTGGGCAATTTAGAGCAATTTTTCCTTTTCCCACAATGTTTTCCAGGGTCGTCTGCAATTAAGTGGTTTAATTTCATTATTGTTTAGTCAGTTAAACCTATCAGAAGATTATTTTTCAATTTCATCACATATTGAAATGTCACCTACAAACTCTTTCAAATGTAGTTATTGTTTGGTAATGGGTTAAATACGGGTGCAGACATTTAGATGATTCGTTTAAGGGAGTCTCTAAGTTGACATACAGAAAGCTAATGATTCTACTCAGCTTATTTGGCCATAATGAGCAATCATGTTTGGGGTAGTCCTCCATCATAATGAACCAGGCGTCGCAACATAACAGAAATGCTATTGACGCACTGTTAAAACCCATGTAAATAAGTAAATTGATATGATTCTAATAGGTACCATAAATGTTGATATGATTCTAATAGGTACCATATATGTTGATATGGTTCTAACAGATACCATATATGTTGATATGATTCTAATAGATACCATATATGTTGATATGATTCTAATAGGTACCATATATGTTGATATGATTCTAATAGGTACCATAAATGTTGATATGATTCTAATAGGTACCATATATGTTATGATTCTAATAGGTACCATAAATGTTGATATGATTCTAATAGGTACCATATATGTTGATATGATTCTAATAGGTACCATATATGTTGATATGATTCTAATAGGTACCATATATGTTGATATGATTCTAATAGGTACCATATATGTTGATATGATTCTAATAGGTACCATAAATGTTGATATGGTTCTAATAGATACCATATATGTTGATATGATTCTAATAGGTACGATATACGTTGATATGATTCTAATAGATACCATATATGTTGATATGATTCTAATAGGTACATATGTTGATATGATTCATATATGTTGATATGATTCTAATAGGTACCATATATGTTGATATGATTCTAATATGTTGATATGATTCTAATAGGTACCATATATGTTGATATGATTCTAATAGGTACCATATATGTTGATATGATTCTAATAGGTACCATATATGTTGATATGATTCTAATAGGTACCATATATGTTGATATGATTCTAATAGGTACCATATATGTTGATATGATTCTAATAGGTACCATATATGTTGATATGGATTCTAACAGATACCATATATGTTGATATGATTCTAATAGGTACCATATGTTGATATGATTCTAATAGGTACCATATATGTTGATATGATTCTAATAGGTACCATATATGTTGATATGATTCTAATAGGTACCATAATATGTTGATATGGTTCTAATAGATACCATATATGTTGATATGATTCTAATAGGTACGATATACGTTGATATGATTCTAATAGATACCATATATGTTGATATGATTCTAATAGGTACCATATATTTAAGTTTTTGATTTAGTTTTAATTTATTAATTTGAAACTGATCATGGAACAAGGTCTTACACAAACATATCTTGAGGTTCTGTTAACTTAATGGATACATAACTAATACAGGCACCAAACGTTGATTAATGATAGGTGCAAGGAGGAACGAACGAACCCATTAGTCATTGGAATCGAACTTAAACCCTCATGTACCAAAGCAGACATTCATAGATATTTGTTGCTTTTATAGTTAAATTGCACAATGTTTCAATAATATATTATATAGAGCAAATTACACTTTTTTTAAATTGTAATAATTTTATTTAAATTTATCAAGTTACATCTTACAGTAAAATTGAGCAAGTGACTTTTGTGTATATAAGTTCACCAAACAATGCTTTTCTTATTTGTTGTTTCAGGGTTTTTCCCCAGCAGCTTTATTGCCTGCCCAGCGTTTTTAAGACACAAGATGACATTGATTTCTCCAAATGTGTTGAAAAAATATTCCATCCCCTTTAACAAGGTAAATATGGATATCTGATATATAATAATGTTATATAATCCTTACATCTTAATTGTTTACTGTATATACACACATACTTTTTACAACACACTTGCAGCAAAGCATTTAAGAAGGACTGTAAGATAAGAAAAAGGTTCGGCTTTTTCCTTGCTCAATTGTTGCTAATTGTTGATGCTCTAGAATTCTAAAGCTCTTAAAATGCCGTATGAGGGCAAGTTTTATTGTAACAAAAACTTACAGTATGCATTATTTTATATACAGATTACCTTTTGTGTAATGTAACATTTGAAGCCTTTAACATTGTACATGTGATCAGGGGGAGGATTGATTTAGACTTACTTGTCCATAAACACTAAATCTTTTTCTGCGCTTTTTCATAAAGGCTTTCGGACAAGCTGGACAAAACTGACATATGGTTTTGCCACCCCTGGTGAAGGTTGATTTCTCTTAAATCACAATTATTTAAATGCCATTAATGTGCATGAAAGTATTGGTATCAACTATTAAGGTTAATTGAGAAATCAGTTTTGCAGAATTCAAATAAACTTTAATCAAATGCAAAAGGATTGTATTTATTTTTCAGAATGCAACTTTGAAGCAAATTTAATCCTAGATTTCTCATTTGATGAGTTTTGTGTTCTGCTTTCATTTTATTATCCATGTCAGAAATATGTTGATATAGCTTCTTTTTTTTACAGATTACGCAAGATTTCATTTCATTATAAATACTTGTTAAGGATATGTTGATATAGATTATTTTTTTCAGATAACGCAAGAGGCAGGAGAGTTTATGATAACATTTCCCTTTGGTTACCACTCTGGCTACAATCATGGCTTTAACTGTGCCGAGTCCACAAACTTTGGCTCGGTAAGATGGATTGAATATGGAAAAAGATGCTTACAGGTATGAAACTTTATTCTTTCCCCTCATTCCTTCTTTACTATGACTCAAGACTTTGGCAAACTTTGGTAAATTATTAAGATTTCTCATTATTAATTCTAAAATAATACTAAAAAGATTTTATAGAAGATTTGAACATGGCAATGGCATGACAATCTTGTAAAATTTCTAGGAGCTATTTTTAAAAAAAGCGTTACCATTTCTTTCATCAGCTCTCAAAGTTACTCATTTTATTTGCAGTGAAAATGAAGTGCGTAATGAAGGAAAAGATATGGTCAGTGGAATACGATAGGTGGTTCTGCCCAATTATGACAGTTGAATTGCTCAAATTGGTTTTTAATCCATATTCCCAATTATTGATTAATTGGATTTAGAGGATATTCCATTACAACTGTGGAAAGTGTTTAAAATTGCTTGAGTGGGCTTCAGTTTGCATGTAAGAAGCAAGTTAGGGAAACAAATTCTAAGCGTCAAAGTGTTAACTGAAGTGCACAATTGTATTATTTCACACTCTTGATGCGCACTTTGAAAAAGAAGAAACGGCAAATACACCTGTTATTTATCTGTATAATCTGATAACAGTTCTTCAAGGGAGAATCTATTTAATGTACATCTGGAATTTAGAAAATTGATTTACTTTTGGATTACAGTGCAAGTGTCGGAATGATGGGGTAAAGATTCAGATGGACACGTTTGTGAAGAGATTTCAGCCAGAGAAGTATGAGCTGTGGAAGTCTGGGAAAGACTTGGAGGCGCACCCTGAGGATGATCAGAAGAAAATTTACAAAAACTGGCAAGTACAAACATCCTACATACAAATAGAGTTAACAACACCATTTACTTAGGGAGACATATTTTACCTCATTACACCTCTTTCAATGGGAAAAACAAAACCATACCAAGAAATGTTAAAAAAAAAAACGTAACAATATTGTAACCAGGTATAGCTCATAATAACTACACTATTCCCATCAGAAATGCATCCCTTTTTCAAAAGCTCTATAAATAAACATAGCAAGGTATCTATCTAATAACAGTTTCATACTTAACTCGGATTCTTAATGGATGATAACTTTCTTTGTAGAGTATGGAGAACTTTATTGTTTAGTCAATGATCAATGTTTCAAATTGATTGACACTGAATAAAAGAACTCATCCTAATTCCACTGGTTGCTAAATTGTTCTGATTATTTATAATTGATGTTTAAAACTTCTTCCACACTGAAAATAAAACCCATTCCAATTCCCTTGTTGCATAATTCGGGGTTGATGAGTAATTCAAATATCATTGTGCAATGAAAAGAAAAAACATTCCAATTCCTCTGATTGCATAACTCTTCATAGTTTTGGTTAATGAGTAATTCAAATATTGTTGTACAGTGTAAAAAACCCAAAAACATTCCCATGCCCCAGATTGTGTAATTCTTCTCACTTTTGGTTGATTTTTAATTAAAATATCATTGTACAGTGAAAAGAAAAGACAACCCAATTCCTCTGGTGTGGTGGGAACAAAGAGGCACCCTGTATCTAAGATCAAGAAAGAAACAACAGACGAGGAAGATAGCAGTAGCAGCAGTGGTACAAGTGGGAGCAGTACCAGCAGCAGTGAGGAGTCTACCTCTGAAAGTAAGCATGGTTCAGCAGGGCTTTTTAGCGTTATATAACAGATTCCCATAAAAGGCACCTTCCCAATTGCAGATTTCTTTGAAATCATGCAGTTTTCCCCAAAACTCAGTCATACCATCATTTTCGCTTCCCAATTCAGTAAATTTAGCGATAAAATTTCCCAAATTCAACAGGCTTGGGCTTCTTCCCAGTTGAAGGAAAAAAAAGCCCTGGTTTGGTTATTAACATGGTTATTGACAGAGAAATGTCGTGCTTGGCCCAGTGGCTAAGGTGTAGTGACATGGGAATGCTGGGTTCAATCCTCACCAGCAGTATTGAGATTAATTTGTGTGATTGTCATTTATCTATTACCAAACAATAACAACATTTGACCAGTTTGCTGCAGGCGACTCGGGGAAAACATTCTGGGGAAAAGTAGAAATTGCTCCTAAGGAGCAATTTCTCCTTTTCCCACAATGTTTCTATCCTATCAGAAGATTATTTTCAATTTCATCACATTTTGAAATGTCTGCAAACTCTTTCAATTTGGGATAGTTGAAAATTTGGAATTTTGGAAAGGGTTAAGCAAAACACTAAAGGGCCTTGCCTAGGCTAGAACCTGTGAATTCTTGTAAAGCTGTAAAACAACTGAAATACTGTTGAGAAGGGGTTAGATCCAATGTACGATAATAAAAGTAGAAAGAGGTAATTCAACGAAACAAGGAATTTTCATCTAAATAAAGTTGAAATTGGAATTAAGAAATGTGATTTAAACATTGCAAAATTCTTTTTAATTCCTTCACCTTTCAAAGATGTGTTAATATGTGCAAAAAGTTAAGGATATAGACGCCCAAATTCTACAGAATCCCAAAGATATATTTTCAAAGGATATATTAGATGGTTTGGATTTTGGAAATGAGAAAACCACATCCGAAATATGGAGAGAAAAAAGCCTGTCCACCAGACAGGCAATCTTGAAATTATTGCCTGTCCGATACCAAAAGTGTCGGTCCGAATTTCTGAGCTGCAGTGTTTATAATGATGGAAAGGTAAAGGTCCACAGCGTTTGTAAGGAAATAATTCATTGGCTGTTATATAACTTATTTAGCGTATTAGCCAATCAAATTGACAATAACAACAGGCATTGAAAGGGAAACCACTCAAACTTATTAAAAAACTAAAAACCGAAAATATTTTGAATTGACAACAAAAACGTAACTCTTATGATTCAAGCTGTAACATTTGTAACTGAAAGAAAGCAATTTTACAGTGGTCCGAAATTGTCTGTTGGTATCAGTGGACTGGCACTTTTGGTAAAGACTGGAACCAATTGCTAGTAAAGAAAAACAACAAGCAATTTTGCTTTTCTTACAACTTGAACAAATTAGATCTTGCTTTTCTGTATTTAAAGGTGAAGAAGAGGAAGGGAAAAAGCCTGAAGATGCGGATTCGGGAAGTAGTGCTGTCACAAAAAAGAAAGTTGCTGTTAAAAAGGAATCTGTTGAAGTTGATAAAAAAGACCCCATCACTGTTGATAAAAAAGAACCTGCTACTCAATTAAAAAAAGTGGTTAAAAAGGGAGGAAATGTTAAAACGGAAAGCATCGACTCCAAGGTCAACAAATCAGATTTAAAAGAGAAACCTAGTGATTCGAAAGATGTGAAGAAGAAAACAAATCCAAAACCAAAAAAAGTCAAAGATAAGAGTGGAAAGGCAGATGAAACAAAAGAACAACCTGTTGTGCCCTCCAAGAAAAACAAAATTGAAGTGTATTTGAATGATGTTCCTAAATGTGAAAAACCACCTGAGGAAAAGATAGTCATGAACACCTACGAAGAAGCATTTCTGGCTTCAATTGGAAAACAATTGGGCCCTAGAAATGCAAATAAACGGCCATTTAATCCCTATTTACATGAGAAATATGCAAAAAGAAACGCTGATAATGACATGGGTGCAAAGCAAAAGGACTCAGAAAGTGTGGTTAGTAAAACAGAACCAAAGGAGAAGAAAGTGAAGGTGGAAGGAAATCTAACAGATGACATTGAAGATTTGAAAGATCAAACATCTAAATTCCTGGACAAATATAACTTAAGTAAGGGTAAGGGTGAAAGTGAGAATTCAGAACAGGCTGAGGAGCAGGAGTTTGTGTGTAAGAAAAAGATGGCAGCAAATAAGTTAAATGAGCAAGGACAAAGGGCTCAATTAAGCACAGATTCAATAGCACCAATAGATAACATACAGAGGCAAGATAGTGAAAATCATTTGAAAGAAGCGGAAAAACCCAAGAACATAAACCAAGAACTGTTCCAATTAAGTCGTGATGTTTGTCAGCAAACCTCCAAGTCGCCATTGATTTTAGGTCAAAGTGATAAGTTCTTGCCTAAATCTACCTCAGATGTATCCATTCACTCCCCACTGTTTGGCAATTTATCAAAATATCCCCCATCTTTTGCAAAGAGAGTGAGTGCTTTGAAAGAAACGGAACAATCCCAAAAGCAGGGTTCAATTTCAGGTAATTGGCATGAATTTGGTAAAAATGCAGCTTCTAATACACTGGATTTTTCTATGCTGGCAAACAAGAGTGTAATACAAAAATCTAAGCCACCCGAGACTGTAAATATGAACCTTCAATCTACCATACAGAAGTTATCATCAGCATTGCTTGTTAATCATGATCCAGTTAGTAAATCACAACAGTGTTCTGAGAGCGCACCAAACATGTCAGGGGATCATTCATCCATCAATGTTTCTAGTGGTGATCACCATTACTCTTCCACCGGCAATAAGAGCCTGTCATTGCCCGGTTTTCAGCCACTGACTGCATCAGCATCCCTGTCTCACAGTGGTTATGGTTCAGGTGTCAGATCTACAAATGCCACAGGGCAGGTGTCCCAGAGAAAATTCCAGAGATCTCCGCCAGCAGCAATATTGAGGCGTAAATCAAGCAGCATTGCATCTAGATCAGCAGACACAGTCATGATGTCCCTGAATACGTCCAGTATATCACCAACCAATCATCAAAGGATTACGTCCTCTGGTGACTGTAATGTTAATGTGTTGGGACAGCAGTATTTACTAAACACATCTGGCTTGAACTCACTAAATGGAGGAAGAGTTCTTTCTTTTGAACATGGAAACCCTACAATAGTATCATCACAGTTTTCTCCAAACGGATCAAGGATGATAATTCCAAGTTCTGTGAGAGTTCCTACTGGTGGCTCTCAAAGTTACTTGATAGGTTCATCACCATATTCATCTCCGCCTGTGATTTCTCAAACCACTTCACCTGTGTTTCCCTCAAACGTCAGTCATACTTCACCTCCAATGTTATCTCCAGCTGTCAACTCATCTTATACCATTGTAACACCGAATGGAAATACCAAGACATTAGAAACTAACGCTACGTCAGTGAATTTATATAATAATACAAGGGTGTTGCCTGTGAATCGAAATTACCAGTCGTTTGAGCAGGGCCATATAGCAGGTGTAAGAATGATCTCAAATGGACAGAGCTTAATACCAGCATCCTCATTAGCAAATCAAACTAGTGTTATTCAAGGACAATTCCACAGTCAAGATCATAATCAGTCAATTGTTCATGTTTCCAAAGCTCCCAGTGTTTTATCTCATCCGCATCAACAAACACCTGGGCAGATATTAACCCAAGTTCCTGGAGCACATGGCGTCAACACAAACCAACAATATCCGACTTCTGGAAATCATGGGCTTCTGCAGCTCAGTAGTGCCAGTTTAACAACTGGACAGCAACAACAACAACCACAGCAGGTGTTCCAGCAAGGAGTGATTCAACAAGGAAATCAGACTTTTTTAGTCCATATTCCTGTGGTGAGACCTACTACCAGCATAACTACTGGTGACGGACAGGCACAGCCAACAAGTAATCCAGTTACTGCCGTCTCATCACAGGGGAATGGAAACCTAGTTGGACAAATACTGAAATCGCAGAAAAATCCTGATAATGCAGCGAAAAGTATCCTGCCCCAGGTACTTGTGCAGAAGGATCCCTTAAATGGAGCTGTGAAAAAAATATATTCGTTAAAAAACCCTTCAATGGCGCAAACATTACCCAAGAATGTTGTGAAGATTTCAAAACCTGGACGTCCAAACATTTCTGATCTGTTACTTGCTACCAAAAGTATTGAGGAACAAGATAATAAGACAGTTATGTCTGAGAAAGTATCAGTTGGACAAAAAGTACAGTCTAATCCATCTAAAGTGTTATTGACTGTGTTGAAAACGCCTCTTCATTCAGACATAAAGGAGGCTAAACAAGGTGAAAGTCTGATAAAGCCCAGTATAACCCAAAGCATTAATAGTGGATTAGTCAATAGGAGCAATAATCAGAACCAAGACACGGTGGGTTCAATCTCAAGCACATTGACTTCACCATCACCTTCAATTATTCTAACATCTCAATCTAGTCACAGTTTAATTCCCCAAAATAAGTTAAAAGCAGCAAGCCTCTCCCCTCCTCTGCTACACAAGCCAGTTAAACAGCTTCAGCTTGTGCCGCAGCCTATCGTACCAATATCTCAGACCTTTACCTCCACTGCAATATCATCACATGTGAATGGAATGAGCACAACCTCGGTTAATTCTATATTTAACTGTCAGATGCCAGCTAACTTGTTTGACACGGAGGACAGCGGTGATGGGAAGCCTCCTACATTAGAAATGGAGGCGCTCATGTTGGAGCTCGAAGCGCCGATTCTGAAACTCGAGTCTGATGCCGATACTGTTAGTGTTAAAAGTGATCCGGACACCTTATCTAATTACTCGCTAGGCAGTGGTACCTCGAATGTGACTAGTTCTCTGAATCCGTATGTAGACACGGCATTGTACCCGATGAGCAACGGTACCATTGATCCGTTACAAACATTGATACAAACCGCAAGTTACAATTCGTTCTCTGGTACTGGCAAGTCGGGAAAGAAGAGAAGGAAGTCTGGTCAAGATGGTGCCAAAGAAAATAAAAGCAAGTCCCAATCCGATGGTGAGAAATTGTCCCCAAATAAAAAGGTGAGATTAAGTGTTTGAAATATATAGTAAAGCATTTGGTTTATAATAGGATTGACTACATTAACCTTCCAGGAGTTTTGTATAATGATTTGCTGGTATTTTGAATCCTATTGCCTCATAGTTGGTGCCTTTTTTATGTTCTATTTTAACTTAACCCTTATAGTGCTGAAACTGACTTCATGCTTATATAAATACAAACTGGTTAGTACACAGACCAGCTGCCAAGTATTTGGCAGCTGGCCTGTGATCTAACCTTTCTGTTACTCTGAGTATCTTTCCTCTTCAAAATTAAGCAGATATTTAAGGTTTTGGAAACCAGATGACACAAAAACGTAGAAAATTACCCAGCATTCTTAGGGTTAACTGGCCGCAAATTGAAACCAACAGCAGGTGGCAAGTTTATGGGATGATTAAAAAAACATAAAAATCTATGGGAAATGTCATATGTTTCTTTATATGTCTAACTCTAGTACATCAATACAGGTATCGGGGATGGGTTTTTTTTTGGGGGGGGGGGGGGGGGGGGGGGGGGGGAGAGGGCTTTCATAATTTTTGAGATAAGAACACAGTCTTATTTTGGAAATAGGGACATAAGTTAAGTACTTGAAAGGATAAAACTTTATTATGGAATTGATGTTGCAAATTAAACCTTATAATGTCAAAAAGTAACAATTCTAATAAAGTTGTGTAGTCTTTATAAAAAAAAATAAGGATTATTGGATAAAACCTATAATTACAAGTTAAAACTATTCTGTAGTTTCTACACTTAATAGAATATCTAAGAGACATGGATGGACTTCTTAATCCTTTTAAAACCAAACTTTGACTCGATTGTGCAAGAATTTAGAAACCACTGTGATATATTTGTGTTAAAGGATGAATTGCTCATTAGGATCAATTCATCCTTTTTTCACGTTAGATTTTACCCCCAAAAATTCGAGAGAGTATATTTCTCTCAATTTATTTTTGTTATTTACCGTTTATTTTAATTTGCTCCAGTCATAAATACGCATGAAGTGGAATGAGCTAAGATCATAGCCAGTCATTCTTCCAACTATATTTCTACCATAGGATTGCTAGATTTCATGTTTGTCTTCTTTACTTCATTCTATTATAAGAAGTATCTTGATTTGAACAGCCTTTGAGTTATATATACTGATTTTCTCATTGAATTACAATTTACATTACATTACACTTTTTGTAGAAAAAATCAAAGGATGGTCAAGTGAAGCAAGTCAATGGAGAAAATAAAAAGAAAGAGAGACGGAAATCCGGAGAGGGCAAAAAGGTTAAAACTCCATTGAAGATGCGCCACAAAGATGATAACAATAGATCAGGTACAATGATTTTTATCTTTATATGTTTGATACCTTAAAACGGACCCATTTCAAATGAAATTTACTGACAATTTTGGATAATGTCCCAATAAAACTTTTGTTTGAATTTAGTTATTCATGAAAATTTCCCAATTTTAGAGAAAAATGCCCAGATTTCTCCCAATTTGTCCCGTACCGGACCCATTCCCAAAATTTACTAAAAAATCGCTGAGGTATGTTGTACATTTTAATATCTCAATGGGGCTATCATTATATACAAAATGTTCACTCTTCACATGAATAAGACATAGTTATTCTTACTTTTTTTTTTTTCTTGGCAAATGCCAATTGTTCTGCTCTGATTGATCAGCTAATATTGGCAGTCAAGTTTAGGGTCTTCCTCCATCATGAGCTGGGCATCTCAACAACGCTGAAAAATGTTGTCAGATTCTTAAACTGATGTAAAACCCAAACAAACAATCAATGATTCTTATATTGGTGAAATTTTGTAAAATATATGAAGCAAACTAGAAAACTGAAGTCAAATTAGTGACATTTCATTTACCTATAAATATTATCATTGTTCTTAAATTGTTATCTTTGAGCATGAAAAGAACATGTATGAATTAAGCTTTTCTCAAAATAAACATTTGTCATGGCCTAGAACTTACAGATTAACTGAAGAGTACATGTAAACACATTACCATCTAATGCCACATTTTTGCATGTCACTGTAGATGTCCTTCTAAAAGTACTGTGGCAAAAGGAGAAATTGCTTGTCACAAGCAATTTCTCCTTTTGCCGCAGTGCTTTTTCAATCTTTTTACATATCACAACAGCAAAATTGAATTTTTTTCAAATGTTTATAAATCTTTTCTAAAGTCGTCTGCTTCCAGTAAATAAATGTCGTCTGCAGGTGGCTAAGAGTTAGAATGCAAATATAATGAGTAATGATTTTTATTTTTTATTTAGTAATTGAACTTGCCAAGAAGATGATTTAATTTAGCAAACTGTTTAATGTAATCATTTTTTTGTAGACTCAAAATGTCTGAAATATTTGTTTGTATGTATTTACAGAAGAGGAAGGTCCCCCACCCACCATTGAGATAAATGCCCCATGGGCTGAACCATTACAGAAACTATGGCAAAACAAACCCAATGATTTTGAAGCGGAAGTGAAATTCAATGTGGCGTTCTCACAACATGCTCCACACTGCTGTATTTGTGCCCTATTTGTACCATTTAAGGTAATTGTTTCTGGGTTTGTTTTCGTGTGTTGGTTTCATTGGGAAGACTAACTTTTTACACACAACATTCAACCAACAGTATTTGATGCATGTCAATAATATGCTTTGCACTATTTTGTTTTTTCCAATTAAACTTATGTTTTATATGGTTTTGCTAAATTTTTGATATTCATAATCATATGATATTACAAAATTGCTGACACAATCTAAAATCCTAATAAAACGAATTAATGAAGCTCAATGTTGATTGTTGGAACCTTTCACAAAATGATTGAATATAATATATGTTAGTTTAAAGTTAATTATTGTGGCTGAAGCTTGAAGCTTATTAAGTTCGCTCTTGATGACTGCTTCCTGGATACTAAACCAATACTCGCGCCCATTTGTTGGTTAGTTCCAGCAGTTTTCATCTCTCCTTACTCGGATAAAACTCATGCTTCTCGGTACAAGAGGTCGACGCTCTACCAATGTCGCCCACATATTCCAATCAATAGTACAATATGTTGAAATACCTTTTACACATGATATATGTCAGCTGCTGTTGTAGATCAGCTTAATGATATCTTTCTCCATCATTAAGAGTAGGGAATTTTAAAATAATTGAAATAATGTTGATGTGATGTCAAACTCACGAATATAAAAAATGTTGCAGATCAGCACTGAGGATTTATTGTCGAGACAGGAGAGCTGGTTGCCGACCAGAAGTTTACCCATGATTCCAGAGATGATTTTTGCATCCAGCTCTGATACGCCAAACCCGTTTGGAGACAACACGCTGTTAGATGAGGATGGACTCAGCCCTCTACTTGTGTGTGAGGGATGTAAAGTGTGTGTTCATGCTAGTAAGTATTGGGGCAGTGGGAATGGTGTTGAATTGCTATTTCAGATCAGGGGCCCGTTTTACTAAACAACTTACGGAAAATGTTTGCGTAAGTCATAATTGATTAACATGGATAGTATCTTCAATGAAAGTACAATATTGCAATGTGACACGTCATTGGAAGCGTCTCGGAGAGACGATTCCAATGATGTGTTACTTTGCAATATTGCTTTGCCAAATATTGAAATAAAAGGACTTGTTGTTTTAGACTTACGCAAATCTTAAGCGTAAACTGTTAAGTAAAACGGGCCCGAGGGCTTTTTTTTCTCTTGAATTGGGAAAAGGTCTAGGTTTATTAATTTTGGTAATTTTAACTGTTGAAATCGCTGAATTAGGAAACCTTAAAGATGGTGTGTTCTTCAATTGATTAAGGGAAATTCGATGGTTCTACATAGCTTGACCAGCCCTTATGGACATTAAACCTTGGGATCTTCCATCATTAATATAAGCATGCATGAAAACATTCTGTTAACGCATGTTAAGTTCATATAAATAAATGTATAAAGTAACCAAGAAGCTATTACAGGAGTATATTAGTTTAACCCTTTACCAAACATCAAATTTTGGACTCTCCCAAATTGGAAGAGTTTGCAGACGACATTTCAAAATGTGATGAAATTGAAAATTAATCTTCTGATAGGACAGAAAACATTGTGGGAAAAGGAGAGATTGCTTGTTACAAGCAATTTCTCCTTTTCCCACAATGTTTTCCAGAGTTGTCTGCAACAAACTGGTCAAATGTCGTTATTGTTTGGTAATGAGTTAAACATATTTTATTCAATAAATAAACATCATTATATACATAACAAACAATTTAGTGAAACGGATTGGACCAGAAGCTAAAAGCTTATAAAGTTCCTCTTCTTATACAGGAGTTCATTGAAACCATTGTATCACTTGTTCTTGTTTTATCAATACCCCTGCTAAGATTTCTCCTGAAAGTATTGTTTTATGAAGCTTATAAAGATTGGTAAAATGATTGCAAAGGGAGAATAAACTAGCATGCTTTTTCTCTCTCAGGTTGTTATGGTGTTCGATATAATGGAGAACCTTGGAGATGTTCTCGCTGTGTCAGACAAACTGTACCTGCGGTAAGCTTCTCCTATTTATAATTATAAACTTTGACTGTTTATTGAACACAACAGAACAGAACCATTCTTTAATCTCTCAGGTACAATATGTACAGCATGAGGTATAAAACGATTTATGAGTGGTCTTATTTCAATTCCAGAGCAAAAGACAAAAGTATGAATGATGAATTTGTTTGACAATATGGTAGAAGCCATTTTGAAAGAGCTTGCCTTCTATTGTCGTAATTGTTTCTTGAGTTATCTAATGTATGTGCCTTACAATGCCTTATTATGAATGAAAAGGTCTTAACGATGAATATTATGTACATAATGGAAGCATTTTAAGAGGGAAAAGGGCTTTATCTTTGAAATAAATGATCCCTGCATTGTGTCAAGTGATATTTGAAAACAAAGGTATATTTAGTTAGTAAGTATTTGAAGTAAAGGGTAAATTGTTTCATCTTGGGAAATAGAAATTCTCAGGTCTTTAATGATGAATTCATATGAGTATATTAGTAATGAGTTGAACTAAACAAGAAATGCTTTATTTAGTAATACAAGACTCCTGATTAGGCATTCATTGATTCTTTAAGACGTTATTTAGTAACAAAAGATTCCATGTTTGAGCTTTAATGATGCTTTAAGATGAGCGTTTATACAGTGATGAGTTAAGTACTTGAACATTAAGCACAGCTCCATGGCAAGACTCCTTAACCCTTTACCAAACGCCAAATTTTCAACTGTCCCAAACTGAAAGAGTTTGCAGACGACGTTTCAAAATATGATAAAATTTGAAAAATAATCCGGTAGGGCAGAAAACATCGTGGGAAAAGAAGAAGTTGCTTGTTAAGAGCAATTCCTCCTTTTCCCACAATGTTTTCTAGATTCGCCTGCAACAAACTGGTCAAATGTCGTTATTGTTTGGTATTGGGTTTAATTTACTCAGGAACTTTTTTTTAAAATAAGTTTGGTATCAAGAAATGAATTCAACCAATTGAGTGTATATTCACTAATTGTTAAAACCTATTCCAGGACTGCTGTCTGTGTACATTACGAGGTGGCGCCCTAAAGCCAACAATAGATGGACGCTGGGCCCATGTTGTGTGTGCTCTCACCATTACAGAGGTCAAGTTTGAGGACATTCTGAGACGGGAACCAGTCAGTATGAGTAAAGTCCCTACAGCCAGGCTGAAACTGGTAAGTTGTACCCTGGATATTGTGGTTTATTTAACACTTTCTTCCATTTATGAGTTTTTGGATCGGTAGGTTTTGAAAACAGCAGTGAAGACAAATTCATAATTTGAAATTGGTAGCACTGGTAAATCCAGGAAAGTTGTAACGTAACTGAGAAACTGTTGACATGGCATTAAACACCATGTATGAAATCTTCTTTCTCTTTTTTCGAAAAGCCAAATGAAACTTCCAAATTAGTGGGAAAAGAGGCCCTTCCATATGAGTAAGATACTGTTGGAAATGCTGTAGACCTCAAACTTTATTGAACAAACTTTCATTTAATTCATGATTTACCGGTAATCCTTCAGAGGTGCCAATATTGTGCAGCAGCGTTTGGGGAGTCCATGGGTAGAACATGTATACAATGTTCCAATGGTCGATGTACTCTGTCGTTCCACGTCACATGTGCTCATGCAGCGGGGGTACTGTTTGAGACGAGTGATTGGCCCCAGCCGGTGTATGTTACATGCTCAAAACATGTACATCTCACCAAGAAAGAGGTAGGTTTGTACTACTTACTGAGGAGCTTCTTTTGTATTGTCCTTTATAATTCAATGGTTCAGTGCAAGACTAGTAAGTGCTTCATGTTTGTGGAGCACTTACTATAGTCTTGCTTTGAACTCTCTATATGTCTATAGTTTATACTATAAATTTTAAAGATAAAAAAAACCCACAGAATGAAATGATTTGACAAAAAATGTGTTCTTGATTTTTTTTATTAACAAACATGGTTTGTACTGTGTTAATTTTAAGGCTAGTAAGCAGTAACCTTTCACATAGCTTTTATAGTTTTGAGAGCTGTGCTGTTATAACACTACTTAAAGCAAAACAAAAACATATGTTTCAAGTTAAGACTGTAGCATGTTTTCACTTTATTGGGTGCCTTACCCTAGTCTTGCATTATTGAGTTAAAACCTCAATATATGTCAAGGTTAATGCTGAAAAGCTGTTATTTTGTACACCCAGTTATGCTTTGTCATTTGTGTTGCAAAAGTGTCAAAACATATTTAGAGATTCGGGTGTTTCTACATGCTGTTTTTCAAATCCTGTATGTTAAACCTTATTTTGGCTTTAATATTTATTGTTTTCATTAGGATAACATCAAACAAACATTTCTGTTTACTACAAATAATATAGGGTCTTTAGAGGAAATTAAGATGTGTGCATGTGACATGTCCAAGTCTTCTTTTCTTCTGTTGATTTGTATCATTTTTATGTTTAAAATGGGAACTTGAAACCACATTTTGTTAGGTCTGAAAGAGATTTTATTCGTGATCGGAATAAATTACAATTAAACATGTAAAATCGTTCTTAATGTAATTTATTTTCCCTTGTATTGACACAAAGTTTTTGAATAATTTCAATCATATAAATGTTATATGAGCAGATGCATGCTAAGGGTTGTTTTTGTTAAATAACATGGGCCCATAAAAGTAGCATTCCCAATTGGAAATTTCTCTTAAATCATATAGCTTTCCAAAAAATTCAAAGTATTATAAGCTTTGGGATTTCCAAATCAGCAATTTCATTCTCCATAGGTACAATTTCTCAATATTAACAAGCATAGGCCTCTTTGAAATTTTATGGAAAACGACACTTATCTTATGAAAAGTGAGAAAATGTTGTTAAGCTTTATAAAAAAGTGTTAACTTTTTTTTTTTTCCTTTTCAGAAACCAAGAACTCTGTGTAAATTGGAGATAGGAATGAATGTGATAGCAAAGCATAAAAACACCAGGTACTACTTAGCAGAAGTGACAGACATCAAAAGCCAGACATTTTATGAAGTTGATTTTGATGAGGGGTCCTTTAGTAAGGACCTGTTTCCAGAAGACATACATGTAAGTTTGAACATCCCATTACAAGATTTTGTGATGTTGGTTTAAATTGAAAACATTACATTAACCCTTTACAAAATGCCAAATTTTCAACTGTCCCAAATTAAAAGAATTTGCAGACGACATTTCAAAATGTGATGAAATTGACAAATATTCTTCTTATAGGGCAGAAAACATTGTGGGAAAGGGAGAAATTGCTTGTTAAGAGCAATTTCTTCTTCTCCCACAATGTTTTCCTGGAGCTGTCTGCAACAAACTGGTCAAATGTTGTTATTGTTTGGTAAATGGTTAAGGTAATATGGATCTAGTAGTGAAAGTGATTATTTGATAAAGGAAAACATACAGAACTTATTTCAAGTTATGTGATAGATAAGTCTGTACTGTTATTGCATCGCCTGCCTCCATGGTCTAGTGGTAAAATAACAGAACTCAAAATCACATGGGTGACTCGCTTTTGAGATTAACTGCTTATAAACTGTACATACTTTGAACTATTATACACTTCCTGAATTAATTATGCTTTCTATAGCTACTTTTAATTGTATATCTAATAACAATACAAAAACTGTAATGTTTCAACATTTTATTTTGACTTCCAAATTTTCTCCATTCTCAGCATTAAACTATGGCTATGAGTAAGAAGTTGTTTAAATCATGTAACTATTTCAGAACCATAACCCAGAGGATGGTCCCCCACCCCTGAACGGGAAAGTGAATGTTGTATGGACAGACGGAACTCTATGGGGAGCTCTCTTTAGGGGAACTAACTCTCAGATGATGTACAAGGTAAGGGAGATAAGTAGAAACTTGTGGAAAATAAATTCACAGCTTAATCCATTAATTTATATAATGTTGATCCATTGCATAGAGAATATATGAAACCACTGTGACAAAAGGAGAAAATAATTTTAGCCAAGGAAATATCCTTTAAACAGAGTGATTTCAATCTAATCTGAAAATGAAATCTTTCTTGATAATTCTTTATTGTATTTGCCTTTAGAGGCTTTCACTTTTGATGGTATGATTGAAAGGGTTCATTTCTAGCTCTCTTGAATAAGACATTCTAGATGAAAGAACTACAATCATGTATGTTGCTTTTAAACCTTAAACCTTTATTCTCTATGAATTCTCTTGAATCCATTTCCAACACACTGCTCATCACAACAATAATTTTCTCATATCCATGTGTTTCTTATATGAAATATTTGTTTGTCATTCTTTTTGTACTTCATTTTTATATATTGAGCAAGCTATTACAAATATAGATTGACTTTTAAGATAATCTGAGAAAATCATTTCAAGATTATTTAGCTATTGCGTTCTTTGTTATATACAGGTTGGGTTTTGAAGATGGGTCTGAGAAAATTGTTTCAAGGCTGTTTAATTATTTATTGTTCCTAGGTTGAATTTAAAGATATGTCTGAGAAAATTGTTTAAAAGGTGCTTTTTCACAGATGTGAGGAAACTTGAATGCTTAATATTTATTTCTTTAAAACTTTACAACTGTTGTACTTTGTATGATATACAATGGAGAATAACCAATGGAATCAAAATAAGTTTATATTCATTTTATTAGATCTTGCACACCGTTAATTAATATGTATTTATATGCAAAAGCATAACATTAGTTTTGATACATTGACCCTACCTGAATAGACTCTGCTTTAAAACACTTTTTTGATTATATATCACACAACAATACAAAAACTGCTATGTTTCCATGACATTTTATTTTGACTTTTGCTCCTTTCCTATGTGAATAAGCATCTTTAAGATTGTCGTAAGGTGCATTAAGATCTTCCTTCTATACAGGTTGAGTTTGAAGATGGGTCTGAGAAGGTGGTCCCTAGAGAAGAACTCTGGACTGAGGATGAGGATTTACCAAAGCAAATCAAATCAAGACTGGTAAATATCTTGGGCAATGTGAAGGCTAACTTAATGCCTTCTATATTTTCTTTTTTATGACACATGAATGATGAAATAGAAGACTCAAGAAACGATTATGACAAAAAAACTAATTGCTCAAAGTGAGCAGTTATTACCCATGTCATCTTTGTACCCAATATCACAATGAAAATGCTATTTTTATTACAATAAAGGAGTTTTCATTGAATACTAAGTTTTTCTTTCTTAACCCACTACCTCCTTTGGGATCATTGTGACTGGTTAAAATTGAAAATAACAGAAGACTTAAGTGTGATAGAAAAATTTGTTCTGGTATAGAGTGCAATCCATTGTGACAAAAATAGAGTTGGTTGACATGTCTCCGATTTGTAGTCGTAAGTTGCTAGAATTAAGGATTTAGTCCAAAAGCTGAAGCGTCCAGGGTTGTTTCCTGATAGTGGCCAATTGATTGACTAGGGACTATCCTTGGAAAATACACCATTTCCTAGCCTGGTACAGAGCGGTTATCCAGAAAACCATATTAAACAGAAAACAAATCTTTGATGATGGCGTTTGATGTCAAAAATAAAAAAGATCCAACAATAATCATATATTACATGGAAAGACAGAGATATGAATAAACAATTCCTGTGAGAGTTACACATGGTGACATGGCTGGAAGCACTCGCTCTCAAAGTACACCAATATTTTACATAAAGAAATGAGGTTGAAAAGAACTGATCAGAAATTGGACAAAAGAAATGTGTTTGAGAATAACTGATTGGAATCATTTGTAATTTTTGATTAACCCATTATCAAACAATAAAGACATTAAACTACTTTGTTGCAGATGACCGCGGAAAACATTGTTGGAAAAGGAAAAAAGAGCAATTTTTCCTTTTCCAAAGTTTTCTGCCCTATCAGAAGATTATTTTCCAATTTCATTACATTTTGAATTGTCGTCTCTTTGAATTTGGGACAGTGCAAAATTTGGCGTTTGGTAAAGGGTTAAAGGAAGTGTTGTTCATCATTTTAACTGTACTTTCTTTTGCAGTCAATAGCCAGCGAGAGGAAATATGACATGTTTGACGACAAGAAGATTGTTAAGGAAGAAATCAAAGGTCACAGTATACGACAAAAACAGAAAATATCGTATGCAGCTCTTTTAGCCAATAACATAGATGATTAATCATTCGTCATGTTGTGGAGATGGGAGGAGTTTTTTGCTGTGGGACAAATTAATATAACTTGGTTAAAATTGTGAATTCTTATTTTAAAGATTTGTGGCAAATGATTTTGAAAATTACTGTGACATGAGAACATTTCAAAAGAAGAAAATGCTTTTTGGAGACAGGACAATGCTGATGTACCTTAACCCCAGGAATGCTGGGTAATTTTCTAAAAATAGACTTTTGTGCAGACTGCTTTCCAAAACCTTGAATATCTGCTTAATTTTGTTGAGGAAAGATAATCAGAGTACCAAACAGGTTAGATCACAGGCCAGTCGCCACGGAAATTGGCGGCTGGCCTGGATCTAACCTGTTTGCACAAGCATGAAGACGGTTCTAGCACTATAATGGTTAATTACAAGTTAGAAGACAGTTTGACATGCTAGTGGCTTTTAACCCATTACCAAACATTAATGAAATTGACCACTTTGTTGCAGACGACTCTGGAAAACTCTGTGGGAAAAGGAGAAACTGCTCTTACCAAGCAATTTCTTCTTTTCCCACAATGTTTTTGACCCTATTGGAAAATTATTTTTTAATTTTATTACATTAAGAAATGTTGTCTGCACACTCTTTCAAATTGGGACATTCGAAAATCTGAAGTTTTGGAAAGGGTAAATGCAGTATCTTGATGAGACGGTAAAGTTAAATAAAGGCAGCTGTAATACTTGCATTAGAACACTGAGACATTTCTATGATTGCTCTGGTCATAACACCAGAGTATATCTTTTTTTTCTTCATTTGTAAATATCACATAATTCTATGTCATGATGATGCTACCTTGTAGATTAAGTAAAAGAGTAAAGAAAAGTTTATTCATTATTGTATAATAAATTCATTTTTTTTATATATATATGTGAACAATGAAATTATTTAGTTGGAATCAAATACATTTGTTTTGTGCTTATGTAAAGCATTATTACCTTGCTGAATTCGGAAAGACAATTTCAGCAGAACTATGGTGACAAAAGCAGGTATTTGTGAGTAAAAAACAATTTAATCCTTTTTCGTAACGATTTATAGAACCTGCAGCAGACGGGTTAAAGTGGGGGTATTATAGAGTAAGGGGGTCAAGTAAAAACTTTCAGGAATGGTTTATTGTTTTGTGTCTTGGGTGTCATTTATAGACAGTGGTGTTCTTGTTGAGTTAATATTTCCAAGTTGTATCTTTTGTTTGAAATTGTTTGTTACCATTTTAGCTATAGGACTATAGTTTGACACACTTTACCCGTTTCTTCATGTGAGCTCACAGAACAGGACAAATTTGAAACCAAAAGCAAACAACAATAACAAAGCATACTTATTTGTTTAAACGGGGTTTAAAGCCCTATCAACAAATGTTCTGTTGTTATTAAGTTTTGTATTCGTTCCCGAAGGGACATTTTTGACATAAATCAATGTTCAGTTGGGTTACGGGTTTCCTGGGTTCACCAATATTAGGTTAGTGCTCTTTAGTGTTGTGCTAAAGGACTATCCCATGCAACAAGAGGTATTGGTGGGGGTCAAACCTGGGACATCTAGAAATCTTTGACCAATACCTTAAAAACTGTGCCATGTAAAGTATAAACAATAGCATTTGCCTTAGACACTAAAGAAAACTTTCTGCTATCAATCCATTATTTCCTGGTTGTTCACAAAAAGCCTTGGGTAGTTGCCTTGGGTCGTCCCCTACAGCAAAATTGATGAAAAGGGATCATCATCATTAAAGTTGTCAAAGAATAAAAAAAAATATTTAAAATCAGATCTTTTAGACGAATTTTAAAACATGATCTTTGGTTGAATTGATTCTTTAAGAAAAAAAAAATCTTCTAACACTTATAAACAACAACCTTCTGCAACTCAAAAAGAAGTTTTAAGTATTTAAAGCTTTTTAAATTGTGGAGTTGAATACCAAGGATATAACTATCAAATGGTTGTCTCACCAAGGTTGAACTTATGACTTCAGACATGAACTATAATGGTAACATCAATTTGCTATTTCTACAGTGGTGTGTCTACTTGAAGGGAAACGATTTTAGCTAAAATGATGAAGTTTTCATCTAATGGTATCATTTATGAATTTCTATTTTTGTATATTAGTTCATTTTTAATTGTTTTATACATTTCATTTTTGTACTTAGATGTTAACAGAGATATCATCTTTTCCCTATTTTAAGCAAATTTTAGCAAATGCCATTGAAACCAATATCTCTCATTGCAAAAAAGCAGACTGTCTTGTAATTCAACCATTGATAATCATTGAGATGATAATGATTAAAAGGATTTAAATGATTAAGATGTAATGTTCTTTTTATCACAATACTTATGATGTCATCTGCTATAAGAGAAATAATCCCTTCCTCCATCATATCCTTCACAGAAGTCTTCAGAAACCATTGTGACAAAAGGATAAATTGCTCCTAAAGAGGAATTTTTGCTTTTGTCATAATTAATAGATTCTACCTTATACAAATAAAGTTGATGTTTTTTCTTGCTCTTTATATTGTTTGTTGTCACTTTCAAGACATGCCCAACATACAAAACTCTTTTTTACAATGAGACCTTCTAAAAACACAAAACACATTATTTATACAAAATATGAGATGTTTATAGGTGAGTAGTCTATTGGACATAATCGTGCATCTGTTCCAGTCCAACTGTGTTATTTCTTACATTTCTCATTTATACATTGTTCAGTTCAGTATCATTTCATCAAACTGTTTTAGATATTTAACTTATGTACAGTTTAATTTATGTGTATTTATTGTGACCCGGTTTAATGTGTATATTTTTTGCTTTATAATTGATAGTTACTCATGAATTTGTAATTTATTAAATGTCTGTATTCTACTTGCACATAACTTCTTTAACAAACTGTGTTTTGAACAGAATATAACATAATTGAGACAGAAATGGGAAATTTGTGGTTTAGCAAATCTTCCCTGTTTTTAGACAAAACAGCAAAAATTGTAACGAAAAGATTTCAACTTTTAAGGGTAAAAGTATATAATACAAATGTTCACTAGTAATTTCCTAGTTTAGTGCACAAATTTTCGATACCAATTAGTCTGTTCTAAACTTACCTCATATACAGATGTATTAGTGTCCACTAGTTACATCCCAAAAAGATCTAGTGCCACATTTTCCTCAAGGTTACAGAGATAGAAATAAACCAAATATTCTTTAGTTTGAAATGGGTGTATGAAAGAAAATTTTTGCTCATAATGAGTATGCATATATTCTTGTCATCCATCATAATGTATGTGTAAAATTTATGCTTCAGAAACATAAAAAGAGAAACCATTTTTAGCTCGATAAAGCTCATTTTAATGGGCAGATACGAGATTTCTGTGTTTTCCCTTCCAGGTTCATTTTATTGTGAATAGATTCTTTTAGTGTGCTCATTCAACTTGTGTATAAATAAAAACATAGCACCTTTGTTGTGTTTGTGTTCTCTTTATTGGTTTATCCATAGCCTGCTTAGCCCTTAGACTAGTCTGGATCCTTCGGACTTGGTAATTTTCTGAAAATAGATTTTGGTGTTGTCTGCTTTCTCAAACCTTAAATACCTGCTTTATATTGATGAGGAAAGATACTCTGAGTTGCAAAATAAGTAAGATCACAAGTAAATTTGCAGCTGGCCTGGATCTTCCTTTTTTGCATAAGCATAAAGTCGGTTCAAACACTATAAGGGTTAAAATTATCAAAGTGAAATATTGGAACATCTGGACAAATGTGTCAGTTCTGAACACATAAGGTCTCATTTTGCGTCTTGCAGCAAAAGACTTTAAAAAAGCATTGTGGCAAAACGGAGAAATTGCTTGTGACAAGCAATTTCTCCTTTTGCCTTAATGCTTTTTCAATTTTACATAGCACAACGGCAGAATTGCAAGTTTTACAAAGCTATTCTTAAGTCGTCTGCTTCAAGTAAAAAATAAAGAAATCATCGTGGCAAATTAGATCATGTTTTTAATGAGCTCTAGCATGTGGCACAATTAAAATGGACATGTTGACACCTTCAACTGAGTGGGTCAGTGTAATACTATAAGTGTCTTATGTTTGTGGAAGATTTATTAAGGTTTTGCATTGAACCCTTGAAATAAATGTATGTACAAAGTTGCATGCTTAGTAGGAATCGTGAAAAGCAGCCTTAACAACCCAACAGGTAGACTTTGTGAGTGTAAATTTTTAAACAAGCAAAGCTGAGCGCATGTTTATGTGGGTTTTACATCGCATCAACATTACTTCAGTTATGTTGTGATGCCAGGCACTTAACAATGGAGAAAAACCCCATACTCAACTATCCATAAAAGCTTGTTAAACCGGGTAGAAACATCGGCATTCAGTAAGTCCGTAGAGAGACTACCTCTCATGAAAATCCATATCCCTCACCAGGGTTTGAGTGCACACGGAGATGGGCCATGTGATTCAAATTCTGTACTCTAACCACTAGGCCTTGATGCACTTGATAAACAAATCCACATGGTGATTTCCTGCATGGTGATGGTATTTATATGATTAAAATAAGCCCTTTACCAAACAATAAAGACATTTGACCATTTTGTTGCAGACGTCTCTGGAAAACGTGGGAAAAGGAGAAATGGCTCATAATGAGCAATTTCTACTTTTTCCACATTTGCCATAATGAGCAATTTCTCCTTTTTCCACATTAATTTCTACCCTATCAGAAATTTATTTTCCTAATTCACTTTCAATTTGGGACAGACGAAAACTTGGCATTTGGTAAAGAATTAATCAAAACTGACATCAAGGCTAGAAAGTATATCAACACAAAAACAAGATTTCAAAAGAAAGAATTTATTTTTGTATCACAGATAGTTGATAAATAAGATAAATATGAAAAAGTGAATTCTTTACCAAACATTTATTATTGTCAAAAAATTACCAAATTTACAGATGACATATACCTTTGTAGTAAAGCATAGAAAATATGAAAGGAGCTTAAAGTTTCTGATAAAGCTAACGTTGTTTGTAGGAGCAATTTCTCTTTAGTCCACAAAACATGTATTTCAAAGACTCTGTGTATCAGGATTGTTTTGTGAATCGTTTACTGTATCTTGTTATTGGACTAAAAAACAAGGCTTGAAGTAATTTCTTTAGAATCATCTTTTGAATTCTCGAATCACTTTCTTCTTGTTTTCACAGATCATAAACAAGCGTCTTGCTTTAATTAGCAATGAGAAAGATGGATTGCACAACTAAATAGAAAGGACATGTTTAAACACAAAAATGTTTCTGATAATTCTTACAACAACTACGAAAAGAAAAACAAATATCTGAATAACCCAAATGAAATGGCATTTTGTTCTATGTCATGTTAAAATGAAACTTTTAATCACAACCTTGCAATGTTTTTGTGTTATGCATTCCAATAAGGGATAACTAAATGATAAAGCACATGTTTATGTACACCTCTTGTACTTATGTCTCTTTATTTGTGTATGGGCCAATGGCCTCAAAATAAAATAAAACTTTAATTGAATTCAAACAAAACGTGTCTGATGCCATTAATCAGGAAAAAGTTGCTTATCGAGACTTGTGAGTAAAAATCTTTTTTGTAGCATCAGTGAACATTTTCCTTCATACTTATTTGGTTTAATGTACCATCAGCACAAAAGAAAAACTGTCTCAAAATGGGTCATTGCTCTTTACAAGCAATCTTCCTTTTTGCCATAGTGGTGCATAACATAATTAGGGTTCAGTACGAGTAAATGCTTCACAAATGAACCCTAGATACATATATAACAGAGAAAGTTTCACAGTTCAATCCAATAATAATAATATCTCCACCAGTTTCGATTAACAGCTCAAGAAGCTTTTACACAAAGCTTATTGATGCCTCCGTTTTAGCCATATTGTACTGGCCGCCATACGAGACGGCACGGACTGAAACAAGGACGGTTCCCACATCCTCAGCAATTTGGCTGGTATCCAGCATGATACTCAATGCCAGGTTTCTTGTTTCTTGCCATTGTATAAGGTCACCTTCCCCACCTGCAAGCTTGGCTGTGACTTCGTAATACATGGGGTGATGGGACATGAATGTGTTGGACCAATCCATGCTGAACGTTTGACTGGGAAGATCCCAGGAAGTTGTTATTGGTGACCCTGAAATGAATGTACATATACATGAATACTTTTGACGAATTGTTTTAATATACAGTGAAGTTAATTGATAGAACGTGAACATTTATACTTTAAACAGCTTTATTTGTAAAAATAAGGAGCTTTGGGTATCTTCATGTTGCTTTTTGTTAAAAAGAAAGATAATTTTAGGGTTCAATGCAAGACTTATAGTAAGTGCTTCACAAACGTGAAGCACTTACTATAGTCTTGCACTGAGCCCTCAACTATTGTTGATATTGACACCCATTTAAACTCTAAAATTCAATTGAACACTTCTTAACTCATTCCAAACATAAGAATAACACAGAGCATCTTGAGCAGTTTATCCTTGTGACACACTGGTTTTTTAAGCTACTTGTTCACAGATGTGAGGGAATTTGGATATCAAAATTTTATTTCTTTAAAACCTTATAGCAGCAAAGGGTTGTGTGAGACGTACTGGATAATAGCTAAAGGTATTTCACATGTTTACAAAGCTTTTCTAACTTGTCTGCTTCAAGTACAAAAAATATGGTGTGCAGGTGGTAAAGAATTAAAGGAAAACACAAGTTGATCGGGAAATTGTTAACCCTTGGAATGCTGGGTAAACTTTTGTGTCATCTGCTTTACAAAACATCAAATATCTGCCTAGTTCTGATGAGGAAAGAAACTCCAAGTAGCAAACATGTCAGAACACAGGCCAGCCACCAATTAACTTGGCGGTTGGCCTGGATCTAACCTGTTTGCATAAGCATGAAGTCGGTTCCAGCGCTATAGGGGTTAATCTATGTACACATACCTGTAAGATTGGGCGTGTCTGTTAGAAGAGTTAACTCCTTGGTGACCCGTGAACTGTACATCTGAACCTGGTTAATGGCCGTCACATACACCGTATAGTTACCGTCGTCAAGGGATAACCCGCTAAAGGAAGCATACGAGAAACTACTAGTAGAACTTTGGACCAATTCTTCTTTGGATATCTGTGGACCTTCCACTCCAACCTGGATAATTACAAACAAAAGATAAAGTAGAGAACTCCTTAACAAAGAGATAAAGACACTGTTTATAAAGTCTTTTGAACCAATCGAATTCAATTGGATAACTTTGTAACCAACATAACTTTTTCACTACGTTGAAGGACTTCCTCATTGGTACTTTAGGCAACCCAATTGACCAATCGCCAAAATGCCTTAATATGAATATTCATAACAGTTTACCCAATGAAAAATTGTGTACAAATCTCCAACAAACAAATGCATAACAACACAGAGCGTTTAATGTGATAAACTATCGTATTGACCTCAGGATAACAATAGACCCCTGTTGGCAATACAGTCAATCTTGTTTTAAGTGTGCAATCTAAAAGAAGATAAAATTCGGTGTGTAAATACAACATGGCATAATATGGACACAGATCATACAAAGAGCTCCAGTAGAAGCTTTCTTAATGACTTATACCTTGTTTCAATAAACCTCAGCACTAAATAACTTGTTTTAAATAAGATTAGAGTCATTAACTGACACAGGTCCCATATGGGTCCTCTTTGTAAGTGCCGTACCTACATTTTTCAATTCGGGAATGGATTTCCTGGATGCACTAGTACTAGGCTAGGGCCCTTTAAGTGACTTGCCAAATCCACTCCCACGAAACCAGAGGACACTGCACTTTTTAAATGTGATTTTTCACATATGTGAGGAAATTTGGATGTTTAGAATTTATTTCTTTATAACTTCACAATCACTGTGCTGTACAATTTCTCCTTTTCCCACATTGTTTTCTGCCCTATCAAAAGATTACTTTTTAATTTCATCAAATTTTGAAATGTCGTCTGCAAACTCTTTCAATTTTAGACAGTCGAAAATTTGGTGTTTGGTAAAGGATTAAAACAAAAACTGATATGCTAGGAAGAAAAAGCATATTTAATTGATTGCATGACTAACCAGGTAACTTTCAATCCCATCTAACTGGTGAAATCCCGCCCATCTAAACTTGATAAATGTGGGATCTCCATGGTAACCGTCATGTACAGCATACTGCGTCTTCGATACACCAAGAACATCGATAAACACGCTGTCAACAGATGGCGCAGCGCTCTTTATGGTCACACCATCAGTGCTGAGTGTGGATGTCAGAAACGCGTTGTTTGTACATTTCACAGTGACGTATAGAGGTGTGACGGGGGCGTCGTTTAAAACTGCAGAGGCAGAAAACGCTCCTTGTGGTATGGCTGTGAAATCTTGAATTGACGATCCACCTGCTATATCACCTGTAAAATAAAGTGTATCTCATTGAACAAATGTTTCAGTACATATCTTATGTTATCAGGGGTGGCAGAACCAATTGTCTGTATTGCCCAGCTTGTCCAATGTGCAGAAAAGGATTTGCCATTTATGGACATCTTAATCCAAACCAGATTTTGCCACCCTGGTTGTGATGATAAAATTTAAGTATATCTTAAAATCGCAGTTTATAAATATGTTGCCAAAATGATATAAATATTAAAACAAAAGAATTAAGTTCAAGTACTTCCTTTTGCCAATGATTTCAACAAAGAATTGTAGAATTTAACGATCATGATATTAAAAGTTCATCTTGTTATACTGCTCTCCGACACTCAAATGACTTTGGTTCTACCATGACCTTTGATTCAACTATTACTGATTGTGGAAATCTTTCCTAAATTCAAGGTTAAGAAATAAAAAAAATTCATGTATGGTAAAAACTATTGTAAAAAAGGATAAAATGATAGAAAATGTCATTCAAACAGTATATTTTGCGTACCATTTGGGGAAGAAATCATAGTCTTAAAGAGATAAATCACCCATCATCAGGAGCAATTCATCCTTTCATCACATAGGTTTCTACCGCCGTCTGCAGCAGACGCAACAAAGTGAGTATTTGTGGAGGAAAAAACTCACCTATTGCCCATTGACACTGTTTGATATCCGATTCAGGATCCGTGACCATCCAACTGACGCTTATCATGTTGCCTTTCTGTACATCAAGATCTTTTCCTGGAAAATGGGTGTCTTTATTAAGGTAGAATACACATGACCCTCCATTTTGAAACACATTCCTTTGTCATACTACTTCGTTCATTCTCTGTTTACATCAGTCATTGTATACCGAGACTGACCAAAGAAATCTGATGTGAGAATAAATTTCAAAATGGTAGATTGTATGTAATCTAGCTTAACCCATTGTGCTATATGAGAATTTGTGATGGGTCAAAATGGAAAGCAACAGTAGATAGCAATCAACAAAGTTGTAATGGTACCAAGGTTTCAAGGTATTACTCTTGTTAGCAGTCAGGAAAAATGCCGGCATCGTATAGCACACAACTTGGTGCAAGTACTGTTGTAGTATCCAGGAAGCAGTCATTGAGAGAATTAAATAAGCTTCAAGCTTCTGTCACAATTGATGTAAATTAAATAAGTTTAAACTGAAGTATCAATGATAATGATTTCTTTATCATATTGGGTCGACACCATTGTCACAAAGAAGAAATTGATCTTTAGCAACAACAACAAGCGACTTTCTCACAATTTGAAATTTCTTTTTTTTCAAAAGATGTCATTTATGGATAGAATAACATTACACTCATATCTTTTAAGTTTGGTTAAAGTTTTGATAAGTTGAGTCATATAATGACATTATGTTATACATGAAATCAAACAACATCACAACTTTCTTCATTCATAGTATCATAAAACTAGATAATTGATTGTCTTCTTCAATTCCTTTCTTAATGTATAATAAAGAAAAAGCACATTTTATCTTGTAGATTCAGTTAACTGATTAAATTTTTTATTCTGTTAACAATAAAAGATAAAGCAAAATTCATTTTGCAAGTATTGTAATTTGTTCAAATTGTTTATTTTGTAAACAATAATCTATTTATTATTCCGTCCAATACATATTTAAGATAACCAAACCAAACCACCCACCTGGAATGCTTCCATCATATATTGTGGAGAAAACTGGCGGAGTTTTATCGATGATTATCGGGTTGGAGTAACTCACAGTTCTCAATCCCGCCCTGTTGACTGCCACCACGGTGACGTAAACCACTGAGTTGTGTACGAGATGTAAATCGTAGGTGTATGCAAACGTCTGTCGACCGACAGTCTTAAAGTCCTGGAGTTGGGTACCACCTTTGACGGTACCTGGATTGGAAATATAACACATGTTTAACCGATAGGAGTCTATAGCTATCCTAGGGTTAGCTCTATGTAATATATATTACATAGTACTGACTCCAGGATATTCATAGAACCCTGTGGTTAAACCTGTTCCCACATATGTGAACTTGAGACTAGATCAAAATTGAAACCAACAGCAGGCGACAAAAAATTGCAAGAAAAAAATGTGCTACATACCTAACATCGTATTTAGACCACTAAGACAAAAGGATGAGTCATTAAAGAACCTATTCATCCTTTTAAAATACTGTTTTCTAAAGACGTCTGCAACAGATATTTTTACAGTGAGCTAATGTTTGTTTCACTATCATCCATAATTTTCAAATTGTAATCATCTATCAATCAATGTGCCATGTGCCAGTCTCAGAAATAAAGTAAAAAATTTGAAGTTAATGAAATAAACCTTTACCTCATGAAAACACATTTAAGCAACCTTTTGTATAGCTGAGATCTCAAGAAAACACATTTAAGCAACCTTTTGTATAGCTGAGATCTCAAGAAAACACATTTAAGCAACCTTTTGTATAGCTGAGATCTCAAGAAAATACATTTAAGCAACCTTTTGTATAGCTGAGATCTCAAGAAAATACATTTAAGCAACCTTTTGTATAGCTGAGATCTCAAGAAAACACATTTAAGCAACCTATTGTATAGCTGAGATCTCAAGAAAACACATTTAAGCAACCTTTTGTATAGCTGAGATCTCAAGAAAACACATTTAAGCAACCTATTGTATAGCTGAGATCTCAAGAAAACACATTTAAGCAACCTTTTGTATAGCTGAGATCTCAAGAAAATACATTTAAGCAACCTTTTGTATAGCTGAGATCTCAAGAAAACACATTTAAGCAACCTTTTGTATAGCTGAGATCTCAAGAAAACACATTTAAGCAACCTTTTGTATAGCTGAGATCTCAAGAAAACACATTTAAGCAACCTTTTGTATAGCTGAGATCTCAAGAAAATACATTTAAGCAACCTTTTGTATAGCTGAGATCTCAAGAAAATACATTTTAAAGAATCTATAGCATAGCTGAATTCTCATTTCAATACATTTAAATAAACCTATTGTATAGCAGAATTCTCATGAAAACGCATTTTAAAGAAACTTTTGCAAAGCTGAGTTCTTACAAAGTACACATTTTAAAGAATCTTTTGGTATAGCTGAGATAAAATACCGCAACAAAAGAGAAACATAATTCCATTTATCCCATTGGAGATATGACACTGTTGAAGACCTGTAAATATCTTAACCCTTATAGTGCTGGAGCCGTCTTAATGCCTATGCAATTTGGTTAGATTTCAAGTCAATTGGCGGCTAGCCTGTGATCTTATCCGTTTGCTTCTCCAAGTACCAGTATATCTTTCTCATCAAAATAAAGCAGATATTTAAGGCTTTGGAAAGCAGACAATATAAAAATCTTTTTTTAGAAAATTACCCAGCATTCTAAGGGTCTTACATGTGTTAATCAATCATTTTCTTGATATTACAACTACATGTAATTAATCTATAACAAAAAGTCTTCTCAAAGGCCTTCTACATACACCACCATTCTTACAGGAATATAACAAATGACTTTACTCACCAATTGCCCAGAGGTATTCTACAATAACGCTCTCTTCATCAACAAAATTCCATTCTGCATGGACAGAAGACCAGTCATTTGTAAAAACAGTTTGAGCATCGACATGTCCCAGACTGTCGGCATCCATCATCAATTCTTCGTCAACCAGTCTAGTTTCCACCTGAACATTATCAAGGGCAAAATGTGCCGACTTACGAGCAGTACCGATGGTTATCGTAACTTCTTCCTGTTCATCTAGGTGAAAGTAATAGCGATGCTGCTGCCAGGTAACCAGAGGAACAGCGGAACTCTCCTCCTGGATTAAACTTGGTTTACTATGTATGAGAAACATGTGACGTTGTCCGAGGATCTCAACATAACCCTCTGCTGAAGCCAGCTCCGTGTGTTGACCGCTCAAAACATGGGACGTATAAAACGTCAACCGATACTTCCCATTCTCCAAACGTCCGACATTCTGACTTATAGATCCACTCAGCATGATAAACTTGATACCATCTGGAGTGTTTTCTGCTGTGTTTTGTAAGTGTACAACACATGTTTCATCCTCTAACATCCATGGTTCTGCGGGGACACTGTCACAAACAGACAGATCTACGATGTCTTCGATTGGAGTTGGTGTCTCGTATTGTTCGAATGAATGATCGCTGATTATGTTGTTGCCGTAGTTTAATGTTATACTTCTTACAGGGGGTGTTCTGTCAATGGAAACACCCGACGACCTGACAGACGCTGATTTATGACCAGCGCCGTCTTCTGCCCGTATGTAATGGTATATGGTGGTACCTATAAATAGAATAATAACAAGAGCTTTCAGTATTGGAAATGATACTTACAAACATACAATAGGGAAAATTATCAGTACACCGTATTTGTACATAATTGTATAATGCAAAGTAATATATTTGGGATTCAGTTCAATATTTTTTACTTGGTGAAGGACTTATTATAATCTAGCATTGAAATCCTCAATAAACTCTTTAATGTACCTTTAGAAAAGGATATTAGTAGCCAATAAAGGAAAGAGCAGAAATTACTTGTGTCATGGAATACTTTCTAGAGAGTTGTTTAACAAAAAGTTCATTTTGACACTTTTCATTTTAACTATTTTTGCTTTGAAATTAAAATACCAAAATAATACTCTTTCCCATACACTGAAATTTTGGACAGGTAAAAAAAAAGAAACCAAATCAAAGGACAATCATAAAGTAGCAACAAAAAGATTATGTTTATGAATTTTGGAAGAAACTATAGACATCAAGAAAAGGAGGAAATTGTTAGGTATAAGTAATTCTTCGTTTTGTAATAATTGTTTCTTTTAAAAATATTCTACTTATTCTTTTTCTTCTCTGCCACAGGTGATTCTGGGTGACAAAACTACCATGTGCATTAGAACTCTATGTAAAGGAAAGTATTAATAAACATCTTTGTTAAACTTTTAATTAACATTTACTCACCATCATCTATAAACTTAGAGTTGTCATACATTGACCTTGTTGCTATGTCAACTGAAGACCAAGGCTTTATGTCACAACGTCCATTGGTGCGCGTCGAAATACAAGTCTCGTAGTGTTTGATTCCAGATTCTAGATCCGTAAAACCAAACCAAAACGCAGACAAGATATCGGAGGAGTTAATAGCATGCAGGTCAAATAGTCCTGAAATGTATGTACAAAATATGCTGATTTAACCCTTATAGTGCTGGAACCTACTTCATGCTTATGCAAACATGTTATGTTACATCTAGGCTGGCCGCCAAATATCAAGCAGATATACAAGGTTTTAGAAAGCAGATGACACCAAAATCTATTTTTAGAAAATTACCCAGCAATATAAGGGTTAAGCTGATCTTAGATGAAATCAATTCAACACAAACAGCTCAATGCCCAATCAAACACTTAACTTGCCATATGAAGAGTATGCACCTGCCTATATATACATTGTCCTTAAAAAATGAAATCTAAACTAAGGGTTATATTGGGCAACTTATTTATAAATTTCACCATTTTTTCCTGAAGCTATACTTATATTCCTTTGTTCGAGAAGCCGTCAGTTTGCACCAGGTGTAACATTTGATAAAAATTAAAAAAAAATTGTCAAAAAAACATGGCGACATAGATGCATGTATGTTACTAAATGCCTTAGCTATGCCCCCGTCAATTATGCTGAAAAGGCCAAGCATTATTTGTCAAATCAACCATTGAATTGTTATGGTTGGTAGTAGACTGGACAAAAGGCTTGAAAATGTATGACTTTTCGAAAAAAGAAGAGTTTTATCACATCACTGATCATTGTATTTATATGGAAAGCAGACAATGCTTTAACCCTTTAATTTACCAAACAGCAAACTTTCGACAGTCCCAAATTGAAAGAGCTTGCAGACCACCTTCTAAAAGGCGTTGAAATTGAAAAATAATCTTCTGATAGGGTAGAAAATGTTATGGGAAAAGAAGAAATTGATCTTTATTTGCAATTTCTCCTTTTCCCACAATGTTTTCTAGAGTTTTCTGCAACAAACTGGTCAAATGTCATCATTGTTTGGTAATGAGTTAAAATAGCCTTGTTGAGTGCTTTGGACCAAATGCTAAGGATCATGTGTCTGTACACTGACCACTTTAATGGACTGAAATACTGTTGGAAACTGGCATTAAATGACATGAAATGGCATGAAGTAGCATGAAATAACAATCAATCTAAGCTTACTTGAATCAAAATGTTTCAAAAAGTTATCACGAGTTAATAATGTCAAACATTGTCAAAAGAATGGATTTACATTAATTCATATATACAGTATTTTCACAATTTTCGACTATTCAAAGTCCCTGCATAGAAGTCCAATGGAAGATCCAAACTATCTTGAATCGAGACAGGAAGACCCTGGGCATGAACAGCATCAACGCTAACCATAGAAGAGAATGGAGAGGAAGGCTAAGATCGAGACTGGACAGTCAGGCCCCACCCTCAGCAGAGGATTAATTGTTTGCCTCAACAAATAAACCGGGTAGTGAGTGAGTGAATGAGTGAATGGGTAATAATCAAACCGTCTCCATCATGAACAATTCCTGGACTGGGTGGGTTGGGATCAATAAGGAATCCGTCGGAGCATTCAGTCGTATGAAGCCCAGCCTTGTTGTAAGCCTGCACCACACTGTAATATTTAGTGTTGTTTTCAAACTTCAGTCCCGTGATATTTAATCTAACCATGGACGGAGCGAGGTCTTTCCCCAACACATGAATGTCATGACCTGTAAGAGAAGAGAGAATTGAATACAATGGATTTTTCAAATTCATCAATTTCTGCTTTTATAACAATAGTTTCTAGGTTTAGGAACTGTGCTGTTTTTATCATTAATGGATTAAATGGTTGAGTGGACTTGATATTAGATATTAGTTTGGACTAGTCACCAAAGTCTGATGTTACGGATTGCTTAACCCATTACCAGACATTGAAAGAGTTTGCAGAGGACATTAAAAAATGTGATGAAATTGAATACTAATCTTTTGACAGGACATATGATATTGTGGGAAAATGAGAAGTTGCTTGTTAAAAGCAATTTCTCCTTTTCCCACAAAGATTTCCAGAGTCATCTGCAACAAACTGGTCAAATGTCGTTATTGTTTGGTAATGGGTTAAATAATAAACCATGATAAAGTAGGCATTGAAGTAAATTTTAGTAAAATTCACTTATGGATTGACTTGGAACTTGAATTCACCAAAATGTTTTAACAACTCAAACATTATGTAAGTATATTAATAGTGGAGTATCTTGTAGACATTCAAACCTGCTGAGTGACACAAAGTCAAAATGAAATGTTGCTGAAACAAATCTGTTTTTGTTTTGTGTAGAAACCAATAAGAGGAGAATCTCAAAAAATGCTAATTGATTTAACCCTTTACCAAATATCAATTTTTCGAATGTCTCAAATTGAATGTTTGCAGACAAGATTTCAAAATGTGATGAAATTGTAAAATAATCTTCTGATAGGGCAGAAAACATTGTGGGAAAAGGAGAAATTGCTCGTTTTCCCACAATTGTTTCCAGAGTTGTCTTCAACAAACTGGTCAAATGTCGTTATTGTTTGGTAATGGGTTAAATAAATCTAAATTCCAAGTAATTCCCATTTTCTGAAGTGATTCCAACTAGATTAGAGCTATTTTTTCCTACCTCCACAAGAAGAGCTGATGTATATATGATATCGTGCCAGACTTCCTTTATTGTCGTTGAACTTTCCATCCCAGTTGACAAATACTTCCAAACTTCTGTCAAAGTAATCGATATCCACTGATTTCCCAGGACCAACTTCTTTAACCTGTGTAAAGACAGATTTCCATCATCAAACTCTAATGGTGAAATAAACATTAAACCTTAAACAAAACAAAACAAAAATGTCATGATGAAACCTGAAAATGTATACCCCAGCTTTACTACAGATGAACAATTGGAAATAACTCTTAACCAATGAACATAAATCTGACTATCAATGATCTTAAAATGCTGCACACCACACTTTAAAGTGTATTGAAATTGAAAGATACATTGATGTATTCTTAATTAAGGGTAAATTGTAACGTTTTGGTCTTACTTATTTTATTGCAAAAATTTATAATTTTGTCTGCAGCAGACATATTTAACCCATTCAAAGTTTGGAAATGGCTAACAAAGCAGACTTATTTGCACTGTCTTCTCATAAAAGAACCTGATATCTAAAATATTTTCTTTGGCACTTTGGCAGCAAGATAGAAGAGACAAACAATACGAAAGAAGTTTTTGCTTTTTACAAGCAATTTCTCATATTGACAAAACGATTTCTACTCAACACCACAAAAGAAATATCGAACATTTATATGTATTATTCTACGCTTTCTTCTGATTTCATCAACTTGCACCATTATCACAAACGCTAAAGAATACCTCTGAAACCAATGTGACAAAATGATAAATTGCTCCTCCTAAGGAGCAATTTATCCTTTTGTCACATTGGTTTCTAACGAAAATCATGAATAAAACATTTTTTTATCTTGCTATTTTCACTGTCTGCTGGTGCCATGAAATTTGTCCTTTCACAAACCCTCTCTTGGGGGAATGGGTTTAATATGATCAAACTTACCCCTTAGCCTGCTGGGTAATTTTCTTAAAATAGATTTTTGTGTCATATGCTTTCAAAAACCTTTGATATCTGCTTAATTTTGATGAGGAAAGATACCGAGAGAAGCAAATAGGTTAGATCACAGACCAGCCGCAAATTTACTTAGCCACTGGTCTGGATTTAACCTGTTTGCATAAGCATGATGTCAGTTCCAGCACTTTAAGGGTTAATTATGATCAAAGTTAAGCAACACATGGATACTTTGAACTTACTGATTTCCCAAGGATAGTGACCGGCAGGGGTGGACTGGTGTAAATCATCATGCTGTTGCTTTTGAATATTGCAAAGGTATTGACGTCATACCACACTCGGACAAAGAAACAATATTCAACAAGATTCCTTAATAGATGATCTGTCATCAGAAAAAAAAAAGTGTAGAGATGAGCAAAATATCCGAAATGTTATATCGTATTTTACAGGAGAATTCTTGGTAAAAATGTATTTTTTTTTTTAATCTAATTGTTCAATCAGACCAGACCCATGGAAAAGGTATGGTAGAAGGGAAACAGAAAATGTTACAAAGAAATACAACCTTTTCTTTCAACAATTTACATATAAAGCTCCAAATAAAAGATATATTCCTTAATGCCTTTTGTTTCAACATTTCACATATAAAGTTTCTAATAAAAGATATATTCCTCAATTTTTCAAATAAAAGTTTTTTGTTTCAATATCACATATATGATGCTCCTGTTAAAAGGTATGCTTATTCAGTTGTTATCTGTTATGTATTTTGTATGATAATTATAAAAATGGTATTTACAAATAAGTTGTGTTGCACATATCAGCAATTTGTTGGTTGACTTACTGAATGCCAATTGTTTGACCCCTCTTGATCACCCTTATAGGCAGTCAAATTTGGTGTCTGCAGCCATACTTATAAACCTGACATCGCAACATATATGAAATAATGTTGATATGATGTTAAGCCCATATACAAAAGATGAAAAGATAAAACATTTCTTCTTTATCCAACAATAAAACATATTATATAGATAAAAAATGCACATGTCAACTTGGACTATCCAAAGACCTGTTGTTTGAAAGCATAATAATGTCAGGGACCAATATGTTTATGTTGAATGAATTACCGTCTGTTAGCGTAACGATCCAGGACGTATTACGGCCAGCATCATGCCAAACTCTCTCGTCTGCTTCATGATAAATGCCTTTAGGTATGTCATATATACCTTCACCAATACTCCACTCATACCTGTATTAAAACGTAAATAATATGTTAATTTTCTCACAACATTCAATGTATAATAAAAAATATGACAGTTATCAAACTCCACTTTTTCATGTTCTCCTTCCATAGAAAGTTTAGAAAAAAGGTTTCATTATGCTTTGTATTAATTTTGATTTAATTTTTGGTCGGGCTTATGCATTTCATAAGCAGATTTTGATTCCTTATTCAAAGTTAACGATATGAAAGAAACTGAATCCCAACCTGAATCAGATGACTAGATAAAATGATCAAAACATTTATCTCTGATTTAATTCATTTCCTCAATACAAATGCAGACAACATTTGAAAAGTATTAACAATAATATTGTTTTTTCTTTCTTTCTAAAATCAGGTTAAAGTTATTTTGACAAAGGAAAAAATTGCTTTTACAGAGCAATCTGTCTGGTAAAAGTCCTCATGATGTTGTGTTGAAACAAGTAGGCCTGAACTGTTATCAAGGTGGCCTACTTCAATGTACCAAGGGTACGGAGAAAGGACTACCATATACCCAGCAACACCTTTACAGTAGTGCTTTTGCATAAGTTCCCAAGGTTTACACACGATACACAATAGAAATCAGAAAGATTTGCAATCTGCGATTTAAGACATTCAGTAGGGATTTGTTTCCAGTGTTTTTTAGCCCAAATACAATGAGTGTATTTTAATTCATTGGAAAGATGGGAAGGTGTTCATGTATAACAAACCTTGCCATAATATCTGTTAACATATCTCAGCCCTTTACAAAATACAGTTTACGAAATACGATCTATGATATCTGATTTACGATACACATTTTAGGTTATACAATCACCATACGATACCGTACTTTCATTTTGACTGAAACATTTCAATGCGATATATGATATGTTACGGTTCCATTTGAGATCTGATATGTTATGTTAAGATACGATACAAACAATATACGCTGTTTTTGGGAACTTATATGATAGCACTGCTGTACAAACAGAGCCAATCAAGCTAAACTCAAACCTTACCACTGTGGTGATTTTCCTTGCTCCACAGAGAAAGTCCACTTGGCCCCAATCAATGAGTCCACTGGGGAATGGAAAACATTGGACTCGGTTGTTTGGGAGATGAGGTCGATAAATACTTCTACATCTAACAGTGTGTTTGGATTGTCTGCAATGTAATAATAGGTTAGTGGTGTCAGAAATATTGTTTTGTAAAACAAAATAATGATTGGGCAGAGCAATATTTACTATAGTAATTTCGATCTATATTTCTTCTACATCTAACAGAGTGTGGGGATTGTCTGCAATGCAATATAAGGTTGGAGAATGTCAGAAATATTGTTTTCAAAGCAAAAGGATGAACGATCAGAGCAATATTTACTATGGTAATTTCAATCTATATTTCTTCTTCATCTAACCGTGTGTGGGGATTGTCTGCAATGCAAGATTAGGTTTGTGGTGTCAGAAATATTATTTTGTACCAACTACTATGATAAGTTCTTGGTAAGAGCACTAACTCTCCCCCAAACCTTTTGTTATATTCTAGCTTTTTAAAACATTGCATAAGTTTTAAAAAGGGAGGTAATTTGCTTCACCTTTTTCAAGAAAACCTTTAAATAATCTGTTTGGTCATGTTATCACATCAAAAACATGTCGTTGTAGTTTTGCAAAGAAAAGCTAACATGTCGTTGGTCTGAAAAAAAAAGTTTCACCAAGGAAACCCACTTGTGGTGACGTCGTTGCAAGGAACATCACTCTGGCATGTCTGTCCGTGTGGCGCGCAGACGCAATGACCGTAGCATGTGTGCGCATTACATCGTCTCACCAAGGACATGATGCCTCCGAATAACAACTCAAACTCTCCGTGAAGTATCGCACTTGGAAGTCCTACCTATATATAAACCAAACAAACCAGTTTATTGAAAAAATATTGTAGCACATTGATGTGCATGAAACAGAAGACTTTCAAAATTACCATGGGAAATGGAGAAATTGATTCTAATGAGAAAATTCATCCTTTTTTGTCACAATGGTTTAATATAAAAGAACAAATGAAATGCATTTTTATATATAGTACTTTTGTTGTTTAGCAATTAGGATCTACTATAAAATCCCATTCATTCGATAAGATTAAAAAGTTGTGCAAAATGGAATTTGGAGGTAAACCAGACTCAAAGCAACACCAAACAGTGTCTGTGTTGACTGTCTATTCCAAATTACCTATAGGAAATTATGATTTTTTATAATTCAAATGCAACATCTGTTTAAAATTGACTTTAATTTCGAAGTTGCAGCAGACAGCTTTTTGGTGCACCAGCTCTCCCCTTCTACAGTTACTTTACAAATGCCAATGTAGTGGATGACTTCATATAACTTCATACGATGTCACTGTTCTGTAACAGGATTACATATACCGGTACATGGGTGAAAGCTAAAGAATTTCAAAAACCTGAAATCTGTAGTTTTTTATCCTGAAAAGGCGTGTTCGCTATTGCATTATATAAGGACAAAAGGTCACAAAAACCTGAAATTCAGGAATAATCCTTAACATTTTAACCCATGCATATACATTTGCACGAATCTAATTGACCCTTACTTAATGATACCTCAATTAACTGCATCTGCTGCAGAAGACATTTGAAACCACTGTGACAAAACGATGAATTGTTTCAAAGGAGCAGTTTATCTTTTTATCACAATGGATTCTATCCAGTATCATATAGAACATGAATGATGTTTCAATTACTTATTCTGTTTCTGCTATTGCTTACAAATTTGATCAGTCTACAATTTCAACATGGGGGAGATGAGTTAACCATTTACCAAACGCCAAATTTTCCACTGTCCCAAATTGAAAGAGTTTGCAGAAGACAATTCAAAATGTGATGAATTTGAAAAACAATCTTCTGTTAGGCCAGAAAACATTGTGGGAAAAGGAGATTGCTCATTAAGAGCAATTCCTCCTTTTCCCACAATGTTTTCCAGAGTCGTCTGCAACAAACTGGTCAAATGTCATTATTGTTTGGTAACGGGTAATAGGTAAACCCATTGTCAAATGGCATTATTGTTTGGTAACGGGTTATAGGTAAACCCATTGTCAAATGGCATTATTGTTTGGTAACGGGTAATAGGTAAACCCATTGTCAAATGGCATTATTGTTTGGTAATGGGTTATAGGTAAGCCCATTGTCAAATGGCAGTATTGTTTGGTAATGGGTTATAGGTAAACCCAAATAACATGAATCTTACCTTATTGACGGCCCACATGCTGATGAATATATGCATATTGTTGGTGAGGCTGGCTGTAGTCACATCCTGAAATTGTACCGTGCCCTCGCTCAACATCTGCCCACTGGGATCATGGTATATCGTTATGGGAACACCGGGCTTCTGTAATATACAACTATCCTTTCACCAATGCCATTTTCCTGACTGATAACATGGTACCGTATAACATTAGTGTTTGTTTGAATACATGTAGGTGACAGGATAAATAGAATAAATAGTTGGTGTCTTTGGATAGGAAAGGTTACTGGGTCTGGGTTTCAAATTAGTATCGGATTACCAGATAACATTCCTATATATATGCCTTGCCTGATAACATATGATTTCTGATCAAAGACACCAACTATTGATTTTCTATAAATATGAGATACATTTCGAATAAAGTTAATATGGAACAGAGGTAAAGTCTCCTTTGTATGTACAACGGTATGCAAGTTCACCGTCATACACCAAAAAAAAGGAGCAATCATAGTAGCCTCCCTTTATGGAATTAAGATGTTTTGGGAATCAATGGCAAATAAGTATGAAAACTGTTGTCACTCTATAATCTAACAGTCCTTTTTTGGGGGGTTTAACAAACACTTGCTCCAGAATCTGAACAGACCATGCTTGAGTTATTTGAATGTTTATGCTTAAAGTGCAGACAAATTCACCTGAGGTTGACCTTCATGCAAGAATGTATTAGATTGGGATGACGCGTATAAATCAATAATCGCCATGTGATCGTTGTTGTCAGGTTTGTTCGATAAAGTCTGTAAACCTTTTTACAGGTTCAGAGTATAATTAAATTTCACTCTTAAATTATGACAGTAGAGATCATCAACGTCAGGAGAATTTCTTTGCACTATAACATCATGTGAACTGAAAATCATCTGTGGCAAACAAATCAATAAAATTAAAGAAAAGTTCCTTGTTTGGACAGGGTTGGCCCATATCTTATCAATTCATTTGTCTTACTTTTCAAACTCTATAGGTATCGTTTGCTGCTGGTTTAGTTTGGATCAGTCAAAAAACCAAATGGGCATAAATTTCTGGAAAAGTTTCCCGATCTTTCAGATTTCACCACAAGTACTGTTGAGGAAATGTCAGAAGCAGATTGTAAAGAGTGTTATGTTTGCGGAATGTTTATGCAAATAAGAGAGTCATATGCATTGTTATAGATGCATACATAGAGAATTTGCTGGCATACAAATAGACAGCACAACCAATCAGTGGACGACAGTGATTTTCACTGATAAGATGTGATATTGTCTTCGAGAGGGTGTATTTGCTCAGTTCATTCAACATTAGCAACCTACAGACCTTAGATGAATATCTTTATTTTGTGTTCTGCTTACTCAGTTACATGTACTTGCCTTGTTTAGATCATCATTAAAGAATGATGTCCCGACGTTTATGAAATATTTATCGATTCCAGAATGCAGATCCTCAAAGCCAATCCAAGCTAGTCTCAGCCCTATAACAGACCAGGACATCCATCCATCAGGTTGTCGGTTCAAGCTTGCAGCATGATCAGTATCGATGGCAAACATTCCTGAGAAAAACATACAAGAAGAGAAATTTACATGCCATGAATGCTATACATCTAGTTGGAAAATCTTTCCTGTTAAGTTTATATTTTTAAACTATTCAGTAAGCAAACGGTATCACCACTACATGTTGCAATACTACTGCAACTTTATTGCCAAGCCTTCATTCCACTTTAGGAAACTGCATGGGTTAAAACCGATATACATGGATATATATATATATAAGTTGAACTAATTTGACATGCTCAGGAAATGTTGAGAAGATTTTGCACCGGGAAATTTCTTCAGTCACAAAGTAAATGCAATCTTCATGTCAACTATTATGACTAGGATATTTATTATCTAAACAGAAGTACAATATGAACTGTGTTAAGGGAAATGCTTTCGCTAAACTTGAACATATGTTAAGGGAAATGCTTTCACTAAACTTGAACATATGTTAAGGGAAATACTTTCGCTAAACTTGAACATATGTTAAGGGAAATGCTTTCGCTAAACTTGAACATATGGTAAGGGAAATGCTTTCGCTAATCTTGAACATATGTTAAGGGAAATGCTTTCGCAAAACTTGAACATATGTTAAGGGAAATGCTTTCACTAAACTTGAACATATGTTAAGGGAAATGCTTTCGCAAAACTTGAACATATGTTAAGGGAAATGCTTTCACTAATCTTGAACATAAGTTAAGGGAAATGCTTTCGCAAAACTTGAACATATGTTAAGGGAAATGCTTTCACTAAACTTGAACATATGTTAAGGGAAATGCTTTCGCTAAACTTGAACATATGTTAAGGGAAATGCTTTCACTAAACTTGAACATATGTTAAGGGAAATGCTTTCGCTAAACTTGAACATATGTTAAGGGAAATGCTTTCGCTAAACTTGAACATATGTTAAGGGAAATGCTTTCGCTAAACTTGAACATATGTTGAGGGAAATGCTTTCACTAAACTTGAACATATGGTAAGGGAAATGCTTTCGCTAATCTTGAACATATGTTAAGGGAAATGCTTTCGCAAAACTTGAACATATGTTAAGGGAAATGCTTTCACTAAACTTGAACATATGTTAAGGGAAATGCTTTCGCTAAACTTGAACATATGTTAAGGGAAATGCTTTCGCTAAACTTGAACATATGTTAAGGGAAATGCTTTCGCTAAACTTGAACATATGGTAAGGGAAATGCTTTCGCTAATCTTGAACATATGTTAAGGGAAATGCTTTCGCAAAACTTGAACATATGTTAAGGGAAATGCTTTCACTAAACTTGAACATATGTTACTATAACAAACAATTTACTTGCTTACTTATTCTTATGTGACATGTCATGGAAAGCGTCTCATAGAGACATTCGAATGAAATGCTATTGCAAAGTAATGCTTTTCTCAATATTGAAATAACAATGAACACTATCCTGTTTAAATCTAAAGTAATGCTTTTCTCAATATTGAAATAACAATGAACACTATCCTGTTTAAATCTAAAGTCATGCTTTTCTCAATATTGAAATAACAATGAACACTATCCTGTTTAAATCTAAAGTAATGCTTTTCTCAATATTGAAATAACAATGAACACTATCCTGTTTAAATCTAAAGTAATGCTTTTCTCAATATTGAAATAACAATGAACACTATCCTGTTTAAATCTAAAGTCATGCTTTTCTCAATATTGAAATAACAATGAACACTATCCTGTTTAAATCTAAAGTAATGCTTTTCTCAATATTGAAATAACAATGAACACTATCCTGTTTAAATCTAAAGCATGCTTTTCTCAATATTGAAATAACAATGAACACTACCCTGTTTAAATCTAAAGCATGCTTTTCTCAATATTGAAATAACAATGAACACTATCCTGTTTAAATCTAAAGTAATGCTTTTCTCAATATTGAAATAACGATGAACACTATCCTGTTTAAATCTAAAGCATGCTTTTCTCAATATTGAAATAACAATGAACACTACCCTGTTTAAATCTAAAGCATGCTTTTCTCAATATTGAAATAACAATGAACACTACCCTGTTTAAATCTAAAGCATGCTTTCCATTACCTGGGGTTGGTGGACTGCTGTCAACAAGAATGTTTTCCACAGATGAGTCTGAACATAGTTTGGCACCATTACATGCAATAAGGTGAACATTGTAGTAACTTCCATCATGAAGTCGTATGTTGGAGAAAGTGAAGTCACGAACAATACCCTCCACCTAAAATATGGATTCTATTGGATAATATCATTCTCTATTCAACCCTTAGAATACTGGGTAATTTTCTCAAAATAGATTTTTGTGTCGTCTGCGTTCCATATCCTTGAATATCTGCTTAATTTTGTTGAGGAAAGATACTTAGAGTAGCAAACAGATTAGATCACAGGCCAGTCGCCAATTTAAATGGCGACTGGCCTGGAGATAACCTGTGTGCATAAGCATGAAGTTGGTTCCAGCAATATAAGGGTAAAGACTATTTCTCAACTCTGTTTCAGCTATTTCACAGCAGCAAGTGAACTTCTTCAAGCTTTATGCATTACCTTACCAGTACATCGCAATACCATTTCCAATTTACACACTGGTTCCCCATACAAACATAACTGTTCAATGGCGAAACTGGAAACAACCATATAACAAGGACTTCATGTGACCTTTGAAATGAATACTTGCCAAGCAGAGTCTTGAACTTGGGACCCCTGTATTCATAGTCAGATTTGATACTTAATGGTTATTGAGGCTTTTTTATAAAAAGGAGAAGTTTAGTTCAAACGTATCTATTTTAACATTGGTTGTGGAACAAGATTTTTCAACTTAGATTAATCACCCTCTATTCTGCTTCCTAGGTCATAACCAATACTCATGCTGAATGTGGATTTATGAAAGATCGCAAGGTAGATCCCGCTATTCACATCATTCAGACCAAAGACCCTCATGTCAGGAGGCCGACACTTTTTGCCTGGACCACTGTTCCCACGAAAAGTAGAAATGATTGCTGAATGACCATAGCCATTGATGCACCTTCAAACCCTGTCCTTTCATTCTTGTCTATCTAACAGACAAAAATATGTCTTTTGGATTGAATGGACATCTTAGGGGATCCTTCTTCTTCTTCTGATTCCATTTCAAACCTTTTTTGAATAATGCCATCATCCGTGCAAAGTGTTTTAACCCTTTACCAAATGCCCTTTTTTTTTCGTCCCAAGACGACATTTCAAAATGTGTTGAAATTGAAAAACAATCTCCTGATAGGGCAGATAAGATTGTTGGAAAAGGAGAAATTGCTCATTAAGAGCAATTTCTCCTTTTCCCACAATGTTTTCCAGAGTCGTCTGCAACAAACTGGCCAAATATTGTTATCGTTTGTTAATGTGTTCACACAGTGTCAAATTGTCAAGAATAGAAATAATGTCATTTAAATTTAGCAAAAATGAAACAAATGAAGAGATAAATTCTAAACCAACGTTGGTGGAAGAGAGATACAACACATTGTTGTGAGTTAAAAAGGCTTGGTAGAGGCAGAGACATAGATTTCATCTATGTCTGTGGAAGAGGAGTGATATACCTTAGAGAGATATCACACATCAGTGCTAGAAACCATGACTACATGTAGGCGTTGTAGGTTACCTTTGTAGAACAGCACATTACTTCAACCATTCAATAAAATCACTATACAATCAACGGCTTCGTCTTGTTTGTTATTTCTCTACAGATGACTTATAATTTACCTTTGTAGAAGATAGGTTAAAATCCCCACCAGCATGTGATGATATTGACAAGTACTGTTCCTCTATAAACGACTCCTCGTCTGCGACGTTCCAATGTACCCGTAACACTGTGGGTAATACAGAGGTGCCCTCAAGAACGGTGCCGATATTCGACTGGGTGAGAGACAAGATAAACACTGGCGCAGTATCATCTATCATAAAACCGTTTGAACACACTTCCACATACATTCCTGAAAGAAATTAGTTTTGGTCTTATTTGTTTTTACCTAAGGTCAAGAGTATTTTAGTTTTTCTACCTTCTTAAATTCTGAAAAAGTCTAGAAGAACTGAAATATACATACTTTAATTAACCCTTTCCCAAACAACAAACTGCTGTTGCTTTCAAATTTGATCGGTCTACAATTTTAACATGGGGGAGATGTGTTATCCCTTTACCAAACAACAAATTTTAGACTGTCCCAAATTGAAAGAGTTTGCAGACGACATTTCAAAATGTGATGAAATTGAAAAATATTCTTCAGATAGAGCAGAAAACCTTGTGGGAAAAGAAGGTATTGCTTGTTACAAACAATTCTCCTTTTCCTACAATGCTTTCTAAAGCCGTCTGCAACAAAGTAGTCAAATGTCGTCATTGTTTGGGAAAGGGTTAAAAGTCATGTAAAAAACTCAAGTATCAGGATTTGATAAAGCAAGAAGGGCAAGGTTTTAAGAGTTCAACTGTCAAATTACATGTGTCATTAGGGAAACATATTTTTTTATTGTTGATAAAAATCTTTGTCTGGAGCTTCAAACCATGATTTAAATATATTTTTGAATGCTATATTTTGGCAAATTATTCACTAATTGAACATTTCTCCAACTTTTTTAACCTCATCACTCTTATATAGTTGTTAAAACACACCTGCTAAAGAAGATTGAAGAAAATATTGTGACAAAAATGAAAGATTACGTTTTTGTCACAATAGTTTCTACAGAGCATAACAAAGAGATTCAACTTCACATCTTTCTTCTGATGCCTTTACAATGAACCAATTACAAACCAAGTGTAATAGAATGGGTTAATTCTGTAACAGTAGAATGCTGTGGAAATAGAAACCAATAGGGTGCTGTTTTACAAACAGTTTCTCCTTTTGCCACAGTGTCTGCCTAATGATTCTAATACAAGTATACTAAACCAAGTGGATATAAAATAAGGAGTTAAACGCACCAGAATTGCATGAAAAACAAAAAAAAGTATCTTACCAGCCTTGTTATAGGCCCTGATGGTGGAATACAATCGTGTTCCTACTGGAAGTGTTTGGCCCGTCAGTTCTGTGTAGTCTATAACATACGCTTCAAGCTTGGTATGTACATTCACTGCAGCCAGAATATCGTCGCCATATTTCGTTGTGCCCACTCTCCAAACATAGTGGGAGATACCAGACTGTGGGTCCACAAACCCGTACCATTCCGCTCCGATGTGTACCCTGAATGAATTAAATAGAGGAGAGCGTAAAACAAAGCATCTCATGCACTTCAATTAATGACAAAGAAATTAATTGGCAGAGCAAACAAGCAAACATGTGTACCCTAATTAAATAAAATAGATTGAATATATCATGAAATGATAGTTGAAATGTGGCGTATCAGAATCCAGATTGAATGAATGAATGATGTTTTATGCGGCATCAACATCTAAGTCATTTAGCCCCCATTATGATGATGTGGATAAACATATTTTGAATTATTAACATGCTAAAAACTATTTGGCTGATGAAAATAAATAAGAATTTGTAGAGAATGAATGATAGTAAATAGAAAATTTGTAATGAGTTAATGATAGTAGAGAAATGATTTGTAATGAGTTAATGATAGTAGATAAATAATTTGCAATGAGTTTATGATAGTAGATCAATAATTTGTAATGAGTAAATAATAGTAGATAAATGATTTGTAATGAATGTGTGAATCCAGATTACAATTACAGGTACCTTGATGCTTGATATTGAATATCTTGGCCTTCTATACCGTCCATGACATGACCAGCCATTGGTGGACTCGAGTCCACTAGGAAACCGTCGGAGGTCGAGGTTGTGCACAAGTTGGCAGCGTTGCACGCGGTCACAGACACAAAATACTTAACGCCTTCTATGAGATGCATCATGTCCAGTCTTATATCTGTAACATAACACCCTTATAAGCATTATACTTTCAAAATTATAATGTGGGAGAAAATTGCTATAATTACAAAATACATGTACAGATACTTACTGGCTATCAAAGAAAATTAAGAATTTAGTTTTCTCCTTTTGTATGCATTAACATGGAAAAGCTCAATTTCATTCAAATACTCATACAAGGGTATTTTTTTACTTTAAGTTTTTTTAAATGCTACTAACAATTGAATTAATGTATGATTTTGGATAAACTGTATCACTGAATATAAAAACAACAAATATAAATATGAACTATTTCTTTCCTCTAAATTTCTTTACTTTGATTGGATTCAATATGATAAACGATTGAGGGGTCAATGCATGACTATGGTAAGTCCTACACAAACATGAAGCACTTTCTATATAATAGCCTTGCACTATATATAAACCCCTTGAATTGTGTCATAAAGGAAATGGCTTAAAAACTTTACAAATTCAAACCCATCTTACCATGCACTATCCCCACCGGTTGTCGTTGAAGAATATCATCACATTCCATGCAAGTGCCAGCAGACACATAATATTCCACAACCGCACTGTGATGGTCGTAGAACTCTGTCCAATGAGCCTCAATCACAGACGAGTTTGTAGCATAGTCAAGGTCATAAAGCGAACTGTCATCATTTCTTGGCCCGTCGTAGACGTGGGCCGTCTCCGGGGGTGAAGCATCAACAGTAAACGCCCAGGAGGACGCTGATCGAACAAGTCCCGCATTGTTATGGGCCTACGGAAATTCATAATTAATTTTAGGGAAATAGAGTGAAAAGATGATTTGACATTGTCATCTTGTTTTTAGCATGAAACTGAAACAATTGTATGTAAATAAAATAGTTTAACCCATTACCAAACAATGACGACATTTGACCACTTTGTTGCATATTACTCTGGAAAACATTGTGGGAAAAGGAGAAATTGCTCTAAACAAGCAATTTCTCCTTTTCCCCCAATGTTTTCTGCCCTATCAAAAGACTATTATTCAATTTCATCACATTTCGAAATCCAAACTCTTTCAATTGAGGACAGTCGAAAATTTATTGTTCGGTAAAGGGTAAATCTTTATTGCTTTGTCATCACATGCATGTATAGACATGGTTAAAGATGTAGGCGAGTACCGTTATTTGGGTATGAAAATACATTTGGACATTAAACAGTGGAAAAATCGAATATTCAAATATTTTTGAATATTAATTACCAAATATATGAATAGTAATATCACGTTTTTTTCCCATCACTTCCCAAGTTTCTACAAGATCCTTCAAAAGACATGTCAGTAACTGCTGCACCAACTAATGTACTTTGAATGTTAAGCTTTTCTACATTGCTTGAATTTAAGGGAACATAGTGCTTAGAGGGCAAGGAGTAACTTTGTTTGTAAAAGTAATGACTTGGATACTGTTAGTTTATGTCATATTTTCTCTGTGGACCTTTGAGAAGGGGGTTGCTTTCCAAGCTTTTAATAATTTGAATAATTGATCACATCTAGGAATTTCTTCTTGAAATAATTTGTTACCAATGACTTCATGAACATGTACCCTACAATGCTTTTTTAACGCATAACTGCCTTTTGAATTTTGTTCCAAATTGAAATCTACAGAAGACAACAATTATTTAGTATGAACAATAACAATTTTTCTAATGACTGTGGATAGAAACCATTGTGATCGAAAGATAAAATGGTTTCTTACTAGCTTTCTGTCATAATAGATTATCATAATGGGTAAGCTATAGAGTCATTTAAATGACTTACTGCTTTTGGGGGATCTAGACTTTACTGCCAGATCGCAAGTACTCAATGCTAACCATTTGCTTCAATAGACCTTTAATAAGACGAACACCTTTCATTCAAACTTTATCATAGCTTTATAGCAAGTATGTTACAATACGAGGGTTCAATGCAATAATATAGTAAGTGCTTCATGTTTGTGAAGCACTTACGTTAGTCTTGCATTGATCCCTCGAATAGTTATACCACATTAGTAATACCTTGACTGACACAAAATAGGAATGGCCCTCAATCAAGTCCAATGGTTTGTTCACATCGTTTTCTCCACACTCCTGGCTCGTGCCCGTATAACCATAAACATCATCATAGCCCGGATGGGACCCCACCGCCCACTCATAATGGGATATACCACTTTCCAGGTCTACAAACACACCCATCCAGCTAAATGAAGAAAAAACATGTCAATAGAAAAGAAACTGGAAGCCACTAATTGAAGATGATTTGGGATATAACAAGCTCTTGCCGGATCAACAAACATGTCCATAGGAAAGAAACCGACAGCCCCTAATTGAAGATGTTTTTTTTTATTTTGTAAGGGGATATAACACTCTCTGGGTGTACAAACACACCTATCCAACTGAAATGAAGTAAAACATGTATATTGAAACCTAACTTAAATCAGCTAATTGATTATGATTGGTTTTTTCGTAATGGGATATACCACTCACTGGGTCTACAAACACACCTATCCAACTGAAATGAAGAAAAACATGTCAATAGAAAAGCAACTGAAAGCCACAATTTGAAAAGAATTAGTCATTTTCAAGTGGGAGAAAACACTTTCTAGACTTACAAACAGACCTGTCCAACTGAAACGAAGTAAAACATATACATAGAAACCTGACTTAAAGCCACTAATTGATTATAATTAGTTGTTTCATTATTATATATTCCACTTTCTGGGTCTACAAACACAACCGTCCAACTGAAACAAAGTAAAACATGTCCATAGAAAAGAAACTAAGAGCCAATATTTGAAATGATTAGTTATTTCTAAATGAGAGATTCCGCACTCTGGATCAACAAACACAGAAGACGACAGTGGTCCATGGGTAGAGTTTCGACCTCTGGACAGGAGTCATGGGTTTGAATGCTGTGAGCAGTGGGATCTGCCTTGTGACCTTTCATTAATCAATGTTTAGCACGAGTAATGGTTATGTATTCAGGAAGAAGAATTGAGAGGGATTAATTTAAGTTGTTAGAACTTGTTTAACAATTGATATAAAAAGATTTTAAACAAACACACCTCTTAAACTAAAATAAAGTAAAACATGTCCAAAGAAAAGAAATTGAAATCGCATTATTGAAGATGATTTGTAATTTCGTAATGGAAGATACCATGCTTTGGTTCTACAAATGTGTCTGAAAGCACGTAATTGAAGATGATTATCTATTTTCATGCCCATGCAAACAAGTTGGATCCAGGCCAGACGCCAAATAAATTGGCGGCTGGCCTGTGATCTAACCTGTTCGCTACTCTGAGTATCTTTCCTCTTCAAAATTAAGCAGATGTTCAAGGTTTTTGAAAGCAGACAACACAGCAATCAATCTTAAGAAAATTACCCAGCATCCAAAAGGGTTAATGACATGGCTACCAATATCTTTTGCATATAATTCTGCATCCTGTTCAGGGGCCTACGTCATCAGTACGACAGACAAATCCCACCTGTCAAACACAATACATAATGCGGCTTTCTGTTTACTTGCGGTATACTCACTGGGTTTTCTTTTCGTATATCAGGGTAATGCTTCTCTTTTTGTGTAAAGTGTACATACCATGCATATACTGAGGTTGTCGATGTGATACGTCTATTTTTCAGCGTGATGGACTTGCCGGTTATCTCGGGGCCCGTTATATCAACTTTAATTGACAAAGAGGTTCTCTGTGACTGCTGTTGGGTGAAATCAGTGGCTGCAAGAATATTTGACATGTTCCCTTATTTGGATTTTTTGAACCTGGTCGAAATGGAAAGGAATAGTAGGAGGCAGTCATTAATCCATTACCAAACAATAACAACATTTGACCAGTTTGTTGCAGATGACTTTGGAAAACATTGTAGGTATAGGATAAATTGCTCTAAACGAGCAATTTCTCCTTACCTTATAATGTTTTCTGTTCCATCAGAAGATCATTTTTTTCAATTTTAACATATTTTGAAATGTCATCTGCAAACGCTTTCAATTTAGGACAGTCAAAGATTTGGCGTTTGGTAAAGGGTTAAATGATTAAAAACATATTCTCTATTTGATAGAAAGAGGAAATGGTCTTAACGAGCAATTTCTCCGTTTCCTACAATGTTTTCTGCCCTATCTGAAGTTCATTTTTTAATTTCAACACATTTCGAAAAGTCGTCTGCAAACTCTTTGGGACAGTCGAAAATTTGGTGTTTGGTAAAGGGTTAAATGATCAAAACTATCTTCTCTATGTGATATAAAGGAGAAAATGGTCTTGTGAAATTCTACCTTTTGTCACAGTGTTTTTTTTCAAAGTCTGTGGTTAATTTTATACATCTAAGTGAGGCAATATATCAAGGGTTCAGTGCAATGCAATACTAAGTGCTTCATCAACATAAAGCGCTTACTATAGTATTGCACTGAACCCTTGATATACCAAGGGGTAAATGATTTCTCTAGATATTGTATGACATTGTCATAGAAATAATTATATATACTGCTGACAAGTTGTGCCCGGCTCATAATTATCAAAAAACAATTTCATCCTTACTTGTAAGACCATATGGAAATTTGTGATTGGTCGAAATTGAAAGCAGCAGCAGACAACAAAAATTGCTAAAATTTCTTTCTCATTACCAAAAAATAACAACATTAAACCAGTTTGTTACAGATAACTCTTTAAAACATTGTGGGAAAAGGAAAAATTGCCCTTAACTTTTCCCACAATGTTTCCTGCCCTATCAGAAGATAATTTTTAATCTTCATCATATTTTGAAATGCCGTCTGCATACTCTTCCAGTTTCGGACAGTTGAAAATTTGGTGTTTGGTAAAGGATTAATACTGTGTAGAAACCAATGAGACAAATGGATATATATGGACTTACCTGAAAAGAGTCTATAATGGGCTAATTTCAGAATAGTTAATTGGTTATATAAAACTCTACCTTTAACATTCTATAATGGGCTAATTTTAGAATGCTTAACAAGTTCTATAAAACTCTACCTTTAACATTCTATAATGGGCTAATTTTAGAATATTTAATTGGTTATATAAAAACTTTACCTTTAACTATCTATAATGCCCTACTTTTTGGAATGTTTGATTGGTTATTAAAAAGCTTTACCTTTAACATTCTATAATGGGCTAATTCTAGATTGTTTGAAAACTTTTATAAAAGTTTACCTTCAACATTCTATAATAGGCTAATGTTAGAATATTTAATTAGTTATATAAAACTTTACCTTTAACAGTTGCAAAGTATGAGTATCCTGCCTGTAGTCTAAGTCCATGAAAAGTCACATGGTTTGTTACACCCACATCCGTGAAATCAATGACGTCTACTCCATTGTATGCACTGCCTGTTGAAAAAAAAATTGGTTTGATTTTAATCCTTATGGTGCTGGAACCGACTTCATGCTTATGCAAGCAGCTTAGATCCAGGTCAGCCACCAAGTATATTGGCGGCTGGCCAGTGATCTAACCTGCTTGTTACTCTGAGTATCTTTCATCATCAAAACTAAGCAGATATTTAAGGTTTCAGAAAGCAGACGACACAAAAATCTATTTTTAGAAAATTACCCAGCATTCTAAGGATAAAGACTTTAAATATAGGTAGTAAACTTAATGACTCAAAGAAATTATCTTAAAGAGTTTATGAATGAAAGTACCAACAGGTAAACACAATGCTATGCTGAAAACATTGACACTATTTTTAGATAAAACAATTTACTAAAATATTAGAATCATGATAAAAAAGAATTTTGCAAAAAATAGAAGAACAGTGAAATACTTATTTGTTGATGCAAGAAAATGAAAAAAGAAATCAAAGTTACAAGAAAAACTCATTAAATACAGTTATGTTGAAAAACTTGAAATAATTTTGAGATAAAACAAATCCGTCATGATAAAAATGTGTTTTTTATGTAGTTTTAATATGTTTAGATATAATTTTCTAAAAAAACCCACTTTGCATATATAAGGAAATAAGGATTCAAGAACTGTGTTCGTGAACTTCATCATCAGAAATGATTGACAAATGGCAATTCATGTACACAAAGCTGTTCTTGAACATGTTCATGAATTTTAAGAGCATGTTTAAGGTTTTCAAAGACCATATTCACATCAGGAACATGTTCTTTAATACTCTTTCAATTTGGAACATTATAAAATTTGGCGTTTGGTAAAGGGTTAAAAGTAGGTATGACCATGGAAACATTTACCTATTGCCACCTCATATTTCATGATTCCAGACTGGTGCACGCCATTTCCTTCTTCTTCCACGTCAATAAAGGATTTCCAATTGATGCTCATGTCGGAGGTGCTTGTCTGAAATTCATTTTGTTTAGATTAGTTTGAATTCATTTATTTTATGCCAATTGTGAAACAAGTTCTTGCAACTGAGACTGATCATCTCGATTTTGCTTCCAGGATACATAACCAGTACTTGCACCGAACATGGATTAATAAATGGTTGCAAGGTATAGCCGGCTATTCAAAGGATTCAAACCCTCTATCGTCGTTTCTCGAGGTCGACACTGAGACTACCCCACTGGCCTTATGGAGAGTAAGGCTTTTTGGTCCTCCTCCATCATTGAGTCATTGAGAGTAGGGCATTGCAACATAACTTTAATAATTTTGACAGGATTTAAAACCCATATAACTAAACATGGAAAATAAATAAAAAGAAGGCTTGCATTGAACCCTCCTAACAATTAATGTAGAAGTCCAACACAGTTTACGACTGAGTGAAACAAATCTAAACAGGTGATATAGGCTATATGCGATGGTAGGTTACTCGGATAAGATATTCCACTCAACCGCTTTCTCAGGTAAGGTATTGATTGATTGAATTATAAACATCACACGAGACGCGATGAACCTTTGAAATTGTATTTTAGAAAAACAAACAGACATAGCAATAAAGTTAAGGATGTTCATACCTGGTATTTCTGACCTTGTTGATTACCAATCCAAACATCATTGGTGGTGGGTGGGGTAAGATCTACGGTTATTCCATTGGAGCAGACGGAGATATCGGGTAGTTCTTGGATCCATTTCTCAAACACGTTGGCAGTTGCGTTGGCATGGATACAAACTACATATCGCCTCCCATGGAGCAGCTTATTATCCGTAAACATGGCATTCATATACTCATCATCTAAAACAAATTGATCGATGCAATTTATTAATTGACTTTATTAAAGGAAATACATCCAGCTTAACTGTTTACTTTTTATCATTGGTCCTACAGACGACATTTTTTTTACTTGAAGCAGACGACTTTTAAAAAGCTTTGTAAACATGTAAAAACTTTTCAGTTCTGCTCTTGTGATGTGTGAATGAATTGAAGAGGCCTTGTGGCAAAAGGAGAAATTGCTTGTGACAAGATTGTTTTGTACTATGGTATAATTTATACCGGTTTGTCCACATGATATGGCATCCGGATGTGAGCATGGATTCTGAAGTTCAAGGTCGCTGGCTTTGTAATACAAGGCAGGATCTGTTGGCTTGGCTTCAATCACAGCCCAGTCATAGGTCTTGTACCTTTAATCAATAAAAATATTTTAACCAGTTAAAATAGTTAACCAGTAAGATTATGTAACATGTAAATAAGTTTAACCAGTATAACTATATAACCAGCAAAAATATTCAACCAATAAAAATATCTAACCAGTAAAAATATATAACAAGAAAACATCTTTAACCAGTAAAAATGTAAGTAATGCATACTGACTGCTTTTGTTTTCGTTCAGTAGCAAGATAAAGTAATGTTGAATTTGCAAGACAAGTTGATTCATGTACATGTAGTTTATATTAATATAGAAACCTAGTGCTTGGGACAAACATAGGCAACCGTTGCTTATGAATCTGTCCTTTTTGATAATGTTTTCCCTGATTGATTGTATGTTTCAAAAAACTTTATTAGTCACCTAAATGTTCCTCTAAATTGCATGATTTCACATTTGTTCAAATAAGGACATGTATAGCTCAAACTGACAAGAAGAGATTCTTTAAGAATCAGTCAAATCAAAAATGTCTTCTTGTTGAGCCTATTGCAAACTCATTCACAAGCAGAGAAGCAAACAAATGAGAGGTTAGGATATGTTACTGTTTTGTTATGATTATTTACCTTTCTAAAACATTGTAGATAAATCCAGCATTACATGTGAAGAAAAACATTTTTAAATCAAGCAAAATTAAGTTTTAGTTAATTTAGTTGGAAACAGTCTTTGAAGTACAATGTACCAGCATATTTGCCACACACATAACTGCCACAAATTAGTAGTTTACATTGTATGTTTGTCGAATATAGTGTACTAAATGTGTGTAAATCCTTTCAATAATAATACAGTTCACAGGGGCTTGAATCAATGCAGAATTTCCAAATTCATGTATATATACTCTATATTAAGATTTGGGAGCTATACATTGGTACGAGCCATTGCGATAAAGTTTGTGGTGAAACCCCTGTGCTTTAGCTGATGTTGTAAAACCAATGTGATAGTTTGTGGTGAAAACTCTGTGCCTTAGTTGATGTTGTAAAACCAATGTGATAAAGTTTGTGGTGAAAACCCTGTGCTTTAGTTGATGTTGTAAAACCCATGTGATAGTTTGTAGTGAAAACCCTGTGCTTCAGTAAATGTTGTAAAACCCATGTGATGGTTTGTGGTGAAAACCCTGTACTGTAGTTGATGTTGTTAAACCCATGTAATAGTTTGTGGTGAAACCCCTGTGCTTTAGTTGATGTTGTAAAACCCATGTGATAGTTTGTGGTGAAACCCCTGTGCTTTAGTTGATGTTGTAAAACCCATGTGATAGTTTTTGGTGAAACCCCTGTGCTTTAGCTGATGTTGTAAAACCCATGTGATAGTTTGTGGTGAAACCCCTTTGGTTTAGCTGATGTTGTAAAACCCATGTGATAGTTTGTGGTGAAACCCCTGTGCTTTAGTTGATGTTGTAAAACCCATGTGATAAAGTTTGTGGTGATACCCCTGTGCTTTAGTTGATGTTGTAAAACCCATGTGATAGTTTTTGGCGAAACCCCTGTGCTTTAGTTGATGTTGTAAAACCCATGTGATAGTTTGTGGTGAAACCCCTTTGCTTAAGCTGATGTTGTAAAACCCATGTGATAGTTTGTGGTGAAACCCCTATGAGACAGTTTGTGTGGCGAAACCCCGACAAAAACAAACAATAAACAAAAACAAATATTTACCTTAAGGTAGGCCATACTGCAGATATGACATTGCTGTATGTTGTATAGTCTTTATCATCTTGCAGCCAGTGAGCATTCTCAGGCAATGTTATTGTTTGCCCTTCATGGATTGTTTCTGTAGACCCTGAACATAGATAGACAAAACCAATTATATTTGCACAATTGTCTTACTGAAACAGACATAGAAAGATCAGAAAGCCAATTTTGAAGAGGAAAAACAAGAATAAGAAGGCCATTGCACCTGAACCAAAATAAGTTAATGTATTAGAAAAAGAAAGTCCAAAAGCAAACTTACCAAAAATAGTCATCTATCTTTTGCTCCAGTAAACGACCTTGACATTTAGGTCTAGTACAATAATGTGTCAATAGCTACCAACAATCGGTGAATTCTTTTAATACGGAGTGTTCCTACAAACTGTTTTATTTAAAAAGCTACGCTATCGAGTTTTGATGAATTTTCTTTTATTATTAACTCATACCTTCGGATAGGACAGGTATTCCTGTAGCATCTATAACAAGCGCTGGACGAACTTCCTGTATGTTACTGCAATTTCTCATTTCCTTGGATATAGTCGAATAAAGACCTGCTTTTGTGTATCCACGAATAGACACTCTCCAGCATTTAGTAAATAACACTTCTTTCTGCAATGTCTCTTTAAACCAAAGCTGTAAAGGAGCGATATTAAAATATAAATTTCTAGAAATGTTGAAGTTTTTTTCCCTCTAAATTAGCTTTTCACATGACACAAACCTTTTTTAAAACTAAGATGCGTAGAATCCATAGACCATTGTATCCATACATATACAAACCATGTTTTGAGGCCAATGTATCGATGAAAATTTGCACAAACGTCATTTTACTCATTTAATCATTCGCCATCAAAATAAGTTCTGTGCGTACTAATACCGATGTGACAATTAGGCCAGCAGTCCGGAATTTACTCATGCTTTTTTTACATTCTATTTACTGTCCAGATGGCAACCACGACTTTGTAGAGTATATTAATTTTCCAGTTAGTAAGGTACGTGTTTTAAAAAAGATAGAGGAAAATCCAAACCTTTATTGTCCATAAAAGTTGTTCAAACAAGGTTAAAACATTGTCAGTATGTAGCCTTACCAAGAGACTAAAACTATAGAAGAAACAATAATCTAATTGGTTAGCAATCTTTGCTTGCGAAGTTTGGTAGAACCATTGGCATATTACTCGTTTAGAAAACTACTAAAAATCGATTGTGAAAATAGTTTGTAATCTTTGTTTGAAGACCTCCGCAAGGATGTATTTGTTACACAATTTATCTCAGTCTATCATATATGTACCTCAATTGCAAAACACAGAGTCATGAACACGAAGGACAAGGAAGTATTCACTTCCATTCTGTTATTCAAATCTTAAACGGATCAAGTTACCTTTGTTGAGTCGTTCCTATTGATAGTGATGTGTGACCATTTAAAAACTATGTTGCCTTGGTGACTGTTATCCGTTATTGTCCATTCATAATGGTCGATAGTTTCTATTGCCTCCTCGAAGTTGGGTATATCAGGGTCGTAGAATCTGTCCATTTCAACTTCTATCTGTTGATCAATAAATCGACATTATTAAAACATTGCGACTTATGCGGAATAAATGTTATGCATCTAAATTCCAGGTATTTGCAGGCTGTGAAAAAAGATCTACACAATTTGGTTGATTTCTAAGTGTCAATGAGATATCATTACAGCAAAAGGTAAGAATAAGTGCTACAGCTAATGGCTTACGTATTTCATAAGAAGATCCTTATATTTATTGCCCATAAACGTTGTTAAAACATAAATAGTTTGGTCAAACGTGTCGTGAAGATTGCATTTTTATTTTTTGATGTGGCAATATAATGTGACGGGTGATACTGCTAAATGCGAAAAGATAGCTCAGTGTTTCCTGATCCCTTCAAATTAGTTTAAATAGGAACAGTTTAGCATGGGGTCCTCGCCTCTACATTCACCCCTAACCTAGTGCGGGGTATACACACAGGACAGGACCTCAGGTTAGGAATAGTTTTATAGTCAGCAACCTCTGTTACGGGAAAAGCTCTAAAAATCTTACCAAGTTCGTAGTGTTATCATAATCTACAACCAGGGCCCCCGTAATAGGCGGGTTGGGAATGATCATGACACCATTACTTCTGAGAGGTAGGAAACAGTACGTGCCCGCACAAAACTTGATGGAGAAGCGATACTTTCTACCCGCTTCCAGGAAGAGGTCATGTACACTGATGTTTGACGTAAGTTTGTGGTGTTGGTAGTCTTGGTAGGTCTCCCAATGTTCTGTAAACACATGAGCGTGTGTGTGTTTTATTTGTTCTTTTTTACATACCCGCGATAATCCATTCACACATTACCAAACAATAACGGCATTTAACAAGTTTGTTGTAGACGAGTCTGGACAGCATTGTGGGAAAAGGAGAATGCTCGTTACGAGCAATTTCCCCTTTTCCCACAATGTTTTCTTCCCTATCAGAAGATTATTGATAAATTTCAACACATTTTGAAATGTCGTCTGCAAACTCTTTCAATTAGGGAAAGTTGAAAATTTGGCGTTTGGTAACGGGTTAAGAAATTTTCATGGATAAAGCTGTCAATAAAGTTATGTCTACCAGGAGAGATCAATCTTGCCTTTTTCCTCACGAAACTGGTTTACGTTCTATTTAAATAAAGGAAGCTCACTTTCTTTTCTCGGTATTTGAATTGCTTTATTCTTGAATGATAGAAAGAAGAAAACATCCCACATAAAGGAAACGACACACAGATCTTACCCACTGTTCCCGCCCTTTCCTCAATCGACCAATAGACGTCCGATGTTAGGTGTGTCACGTGATCTGGGATAACCCAATGGGCGTAAAGTTCACTTGTTGACCTCTGGTACTCTATGTCCTCCACTTCCGCCATGTTTCTATCAGAGTCGTGATGAAGGTGGTCTATATCCGCTATATGAAAATAATCCTAACTTTAGGCGAGTCACTACTGAGATACATGTGCCTTAAACCATTAGCAAACAATTATGACATTTGACCAGTTTGTTGCAGATTACTCTGGAAAACATTGTGGGAAAAGGGGAAATTGCTCGTAACGAGCAATTTCTCCTTTTCCTACAATGTTTTCTGCCCTGTCAGAAGATTGTTTTTTCAATTTCATCACATTTGGAAATGTGGTCTGCATACTTTTTCGATTTGGGACAGTCGAAAATTTGACGTTATGTAATATTATGTAGTTATTTAATGATGTATCACTGGCATCATTTGAAATTTTATAAACGATTCATGTGATCAGAAATATAGACAATTCTCATGGATGTTCGTTTTTGGTTTTGAAATCAGGTGTCTTCTTTGTTATTTTGTAACAATTGTATGTGGTACTGGTATATGTCATTCATGTCTCTAATGCAATATATGCATTGCTACTTGTGTTGTGTTTTTGAAATCGCATGTTTGCCTCGATATACTGTAACAATTTTATGTATTGCTAATTTGACAACCTAAAATAAAATAATTTGATGTAGCTATTGTTATTTTGATACAAATTCATATGACATACGTCCTGGGTTATTTATGCTTAAGTATGTAATCAATTCCAACCCATGACCCAAACTCCTATGCCCTACCCCCTTTCCCCACTGTCCTTTAAGAAAAAGTGACTACCTATAATGTTTGGTATTAACGTGATCTTTGACTTGTTATTTTTTATCTTAAGTGCGTCAGTATGTTAGTCCATTGAATTAACATACCACATTTTGAGGGCCGGCAGTTTATCGATACACAAACAGGGATCTGACCCCAATTACTCATTAAACATCCGCCTTCACTGTGCGGACTAATACCTTCTTGGACCTAGGAATAAAGTCCGGATTTACTCACTTTATTTTTCTCTATAGTTTAGGCTAAAGCATGAGGTTTTTGTCTACATACACACATTACCTCTCCGGACGCGTGATAGCAGGGTCTGTCCGTCCCGTATCTCGACATTTTGTAACTGAATACCATCTTCGAATACCGTCACCCCGTCAGATGATGCGGATATATTACCATAACTCGTCTGCGCACTGACCACTTGTGTGTAGGTCTGTAAATATATATGATCTTAACTTTTACTAAATCAATATTTTAATTTGAATAACTTTCATCTGATGCAACTGAAAACAACGTGAAAAAATATCAATTCTTCAAATGAGTATTTTGTTTTTGTTTTTTAAGAATCATTTGTATCGTTTCATAGGAATAGTTTCCAAATTATGTTTTTATGTTTACTTTCGTCTGCAAACAATTTGATGCAATGAAAGGTATGCCGGTTTTCTTTTAAACAGATGACTTATCTAATATCATTTGCTTCTATGATATACATTTTTATATCATACATGATTTCAGGAAAAAGGGAGATTCACGGATCGTAGAATCCTTCCCTCTAAAGGGATTGTGTGCCTGTCCTTATTTAGCCTGGGGTCCTGGGTACCGTTTTACTAAACAACTTAAGGAAAATATTTGCGTAAGTCATAATTGATACACATGGATAGCATAATCAATGAAAGTACACTATTGCAATGTGACATGTCATTGGAAGCGTCTCGGAGAGACGATTCCAATGATGTGTTACTTTGCAATAGTGCTTCGCCCAATTTTGAAATAAGAAGAATTGTTGTTTTAGACTTACGTAAATCTTAAGCGTAAACTGTTAGTAAAACGGTACCACTAGGCGCGGGTATACGCATGGGTCAGAACCCCAGGCTTGTCCTATTTGAACCCAACGGCAAATTGTTAACTTTAAGTATGAAAAGCAATATAATGCAATGAGTGTTCTATGTCAGCTTTATTACACACAAAATGAAAATCCACAACATGAAATTAAATAAAGAAATAAAGAATGACCATGAAAACAAAGTAAAACCAGTTTAATTGTTGTTTTTTTCCCCAAACTGATGTGTATCTACATTTTGTACTTCTATTATATACATAAGAGTGTGTCCTTTAAGAAAGTAGAAATATTTGTGGATCGTAAACCCATTCCCTTTAAAGGGATTTTGTGAGTGTCCGTTTCAAAGAAATAACATATTATGAATTTTATTTTTTAAAAAAAAATACTGACGTTTCTAATGTTTATGCAGGCTGTAATACATATTCGAAAAGAAAACCCATCACACGCGAATTTAAGTAGACGAAGAGCAACTCAACAGTAAAAGACATTCTGTAACATTCCTTCCTTTAAAGTGTTCAAGCGTGATGGTTCGTTTTAAAGAAACAACATATTATAATTTTTGATTTTGAAAAATTAAACTGAAGTTTCTTATGTCTTTGCCAGCTTTAATACAAATATGAAAGGGAAACCGATGACAAGCGAATTCAAGTAGACGAAGAGCAACTCAACCGTAAAACACATTTTAAAATATTTCTCACTTTAAAGTGTTCAAGGGTCAAGCCAGTCATCGTGTGTTGACCAGAGGACCCCGCTTCCTCACACTTTAGGACGGTTCCCGAAAGCTTCTCTTTGACACAGACTGTATACCGAATGTCTAAATACGGATGCTTGAACCCAGTCCACCTTGCTGTTAACTCGGTCGTTTTAACTTGATAGTCTATATCTTCTGTATCGTCAAACTGCAGAAAAAGAAGGACAAAACAATCATAATGAAATGAAAGATGTTTCATGTCTTGATTGTTTAATGTTTTACCCTTAGAATACTGGTTAATTTTCTAAAAGTAGATTTGTGCGTCGCCTGTTTTCCAAAACCTTAGATATGTGCTCAATTTGATGAGGAAATAAACTCAGAAAAGCAAGTAGGTTAGATCACGGGCCAGCCACCAATTTACTTGGTGGCTGGCCTGGATCTAACCTGTTTGAATAAGCATGAAGTCGGTTCCAGCACGTTTAGAGTTAACGAAACCAAAGAAGATTTTTCATGTTTTGATTGATTGTTGTTCAATGTCAATTTGCAACGTTTTGCAGCTATATTCCGACATATCCATGGATCAAATACATACACTGCCCTTTTCCCTGGAGCTTAGAGTGCATTTGGAATACTGTATACACCTTTTGAAATATTTGTAACAAAAGGAAGCCTGATTTGCGATGTGAATGTTTTCAATTCGTCAAAACTGTTCATTCCATAATTCCCAAAGAACTAGTTTTATTTATACTTTAAAATTGTCGTCTGCTGTTGCTCTGCTTGTTAAAAGCAATTTTGCATTCCCTCAAATGTGTTTTTGACCAACATTACCAAGAAACAGCTACACCCATGACTTACAATTGTCGTCTGCTGTTGCTTGTTTGAAGCCATTTTGCATTCCATCAATTTTGTCTCTGACCAATAGTACTAAGAAACAGCTAAATTCATACTTTACGATTGTCGTCTTGTGTTGCCTTCAATGACACGATGGCTACCCCACGTGACTTTTCGAGATCTTGAGTGGTATTTTTCGTATGTCAACACTGTCAATTCATAGACGAAGAAATTGATAAAAGCCTTACCTGTCGGGTAAATGCAGGTACGGATTTTATCAACCTCTTCGTCGATATTACGTGTATTTCAATGAAACCAAGAAGAGGTCTGTCAGAATACAATCAACATTATCGACGAAAACGTTCTTAAAAAGTCGAAAGTCGTTAATAATCGAGACATACGGGATGGCGGCATTATAACGTGTGGCCCGGTCGCACAATTAGGGAATGGACCCAGCATGTTAAATGTACTTACCAAATTATTGCCGTCTTTATCAACATCAAGAACAACCCCAGCAGATGCGAGTTCAACATCATGCATGTAGGCATCCGAAGAAGCCAGCGTGAATCGGTTCACCACATTGGTAGCCTTTAAGATCACATAGTATTTCGTATTGCCATCCAAACCCCATGGTAACCTGTTTACATTGATGGCGGTACACTGGGATGTATCCGTACAAGATCCTCCCGTAGATAACTGTACGAATGGGAGAATATTGGCGTGACTTGTGTCTGAACCTGAAAATATATTTGTAGAACAGTTAGTCTTGTTTTAAACGATCACAGACGATCAGTTCCATCTGAGTGCACATGCGGAAAGCTAGAGACAACAGAACACTTCCTCTTGGAGTGTGGTAACTACAGTTATTAACGAGAAATTCTAGCCAGATCTCTACAACGGCTGTATGGCATACCCTCTTTAGACACTGAGACACAGCTTAGTATAGAAGATCATCCACAGATTGAGAGATGGAGGACCACTAACCAATCAGAACTGAAATGTTTCATAACAACCACTGAAATATTTGATCATCCTCAAACCCCCAGAAAGAACTGATCCGACATCCACACTATATATAAATGAACTTACCATAGAGAAAATTACCTGTGTGCAATACAAAAACACATCGATAAATAAGTGACATTTAGTCTGTGGATCAAGGATGAAGGGGGACTGAATCATGTATAAAACAATTTATAGTTTAATTCGGATGACATTCATCGAATAAGGCCCTGTTGAAGTTATCGGAATGACTTGCATCCTGTATTAAGATATCCTCAGACTAAATATCCTGTTTACACATTATTTAAGATTGGTCGCTTAACCCATAACCAAAAAATAACGACGTTTGACAAGTTTGTTGCAGACGACTCTTGAAAATATTGCGGGAAATGGAGAAAGTGCTCTTAAAGAACACTTTCTCCTTTTCCCACAATGTTTTCTGCGCCATTAGAAGATTATTTTTCAATTTCATCACATTTTGAAATATCGTCTGCAAACTCTTTCAATTTCGGACAGTCGAAAGTTTGGCGTTTGGCGATAGTCTTAGTCTAAATAACCTTTATACTTTATACATTTTTTAAGATTGGTCTCATAAGCAACATGGATTGTTAGTTTAGTTTCAACATATTTATTTTACATCGATTGTGAAACAAGTTATTACAACTTAGATAAATCACTCTCGATTGTTCATTGGCTGATGTAAGTTAAGTAACGAAGGGATCTTATATACCACTCAGACTAAACTCGTTTAGTGAAGACTCTGTCATACAAGATCCTTTGTATACAAGGATTTTATCTCACTTAGCAAATAAGTTCTTAAAACGGTACAATTCTAAAAAGTTCCGGATTTTGTACTTTAATCAAAAAATGCTGTGTCACTTATGCACACTTAGTAGACAAAAATTAAAGATGACATTTAATGTTAACCAATACCAAAAACTGCAAATGCAACTTTTCTTTTCTTTTAATATTATAGTAGTGCAATTCTAACAGGGCGCACATAGGGATAAATCAATAGAGAATACAAAATTAAAAGAACATCCACCAAATCTATCCCAACACAGGTGGATTTTGATTTTCATGAGAGGGTTTTTCCATACAGCGACTCGTTGTAAGGACTCTTTGGCGTATATAGCCATTACTCCCAAAGAACCCGTCACCATGGCTTAGTGGTTAAGGTTTCCACCTCGGGACAGGGAGGTCGAAGGTTGGAGCCCCACAAGGGGCGTTGGTCCGTGGAATGTTTCTCGTGGGACTTGTTCCGAAATGGCCGGTTCGTGAGCCACGAGCAGGTTAAATTAAATCGTTACCGACTGATATCCGCTAGGCGCCTGGCATAGTGATAGAAGGGAGGAAATTGGTATAAACCGTGAAAAGTGACTCATAAGCCCAAACTGGCTGGCCCTTTCAATAGGGGTGACACTATAATAAAATAACCTTTACCCTTTTTTTACTTAGAGTCCCTTAGATCTTCCGACTTATTCATCGTATTCAAAAGGTTTTAGCCGTCATGGCCCATGTTTAAAATGATATTTTATTCCATCAATTGCAAAACAGGTATCACGCAATGAAATACAATGTTGTTGACACACTATTAAAATACATTAAAACATTCAAACTTACATACCTATTCCGACATCGAAGCGCAGTGCGTAAGGATCACACTCGCAACTGAAGGCCCCTGTAGGCCAGCTGGCTATAAGATAGTCAATGCTGGAAACCGTCTCAAATTGTACAGCTATGGCTCCCGTGAATGTCGGAGCTGTTTTACACACTATAAACGGTCCAACAGTCTGTAGCAATAGAACATTTGAAATCGAGGGACTAAATCAATACAAGTAGTTGTTAAAAAATCAGAACTTGCCATACTTCCATTAATCTTGTGTTTTTTTAGAGTATTTTCAAACAACAGTTTAAGTTAGACAATTGCTAGTACATTCAAAGAGTCGAAATGAAACACGTTGTTATTTGATAATTAATCAAGATTATTCATCAATGAAGAGAAACACAGCTGAATGAACTTCCAATGCACAATGTTGGATAAAAAGTCATCCATGTGCCAGGTTTGTCTCTTTACATGTGTCAAATAAAAACAATTCGTTTGAGATATTTTCATATATCAGCGCACCAGCAACAGAATAATAAAGTTAACCGTAAGAAATTTTGGTTATTTTCTTAAAGTTGTTTTTCGTGTCACCTGCTTTCTAAAAGCTTAGAAATCTGCTCAGTTTTTTTGGGGGAAAGATACTCAAAGCAGCAAACAGGTTGGATTACGGGTCTGGATCTAACCTGTTTGTATAAGTATGAAGTCGGTTCCGGCGCTATAAGAGCTAAAAGAGGGAATTTGGCATAGTAGTTCATTTCACAACCCAAAAATGCTGGGCCAGTTTCATAAACGATCGTATATTTTATTTTTATTAAACTTGACAGTTTGTGTTCTTTCTATTTGGTAGCCATTATATATAAAACAGCGATGACCATCTTCAACAACTCCTCACCTGAATATACTCGGCGTTAACTTTAGTAACAAACTTCAGCAAGATATAAAATTCCTCCCCGTTCCATATATTTGGACCTTCACAGTGGCTTAGTGCTTTTAAAAGGCGTTCGCCTCGGGACGGGGAGATCGAAGATTCGAGCACCACGGGAAGCATATGTCTGGAGAATGTTTCTCGTGGGACTTGTTCCGAAATGGCCGGTTCGTGAGCCGTGAACTAGTTAAATTTGATGGTTACCGACTTATATCCGCTTGGCGCCTGATAGTGTCTCAAAAGCCAAAACTGGCTGGCACTTTTAATAGGGGTGACACTATAAGAAACAAAAACCTATGCTAACCATCTACAACAACTTCTCACCTGAATATGCTCGGCGTTTGCTTTAGTAACCGATTTGAGCAGGATATAGAATTCCTCCCCATTCCATATATTGGGATAGCGCAACCTGATCCTTTGATGGTGTTTAGAAGACACGAAGTCTCGTCTGTCTGGATTGTTCCCATCCTGGGACGCAAGACCGACACCATAGTCATGGATACCACTTGATGTTGTCGAAACGTTCCAAGATATATCGAGCTGGAAGTGGTAAAATGCAGGACATTCTAGGGACTCGTAGTTATCTAGTTATGATACTTATTATTTTTTTTGGGGGGGTGGGGGGGGGGCGGGGTTAATGGCTAAATGTAAAGATCCCTTTGAGTATAGCCATCACCCTCGAAGAATCCTAACTAAGAGTCCTTGTTATTCCATCGTGTATTACTGAACAGTCTACATAGATGAACAATGAGATATCTTTTTATTTTATTTCCCAAACACTTTTAGAAGTCTGTCGTCTTTTTTGCTGCACTTTTCGAAGAAATGTTGCATGTAAGAATACATTATACATCTCAAATTTCGATATTTTGATGTACAAGTAGCAGGAATAGTTTGTGAAGTCCATTTCATATTTCTGACAGATTTGTTTTACTTGTGGATATCAACAATTGACTATGTCAATGAAAACAATAGTCATAAAAGAATCAATATTGTTCCTGAATAAATCAAAGGTTCGATGATCATAACTACTTCAAAGCTGTGACACAGGCGTAACGCAAGCGTGTGTAAAAAGAAGGAATGTTAATCGACATTTTATAACTTGTAGAATGGGATAACGGGTTGTTACCCACAAGGAAAATGGATTAGATCACATCCAGAAAAAAACTGCTTGATTTAAACATAGTTTATTCGTCGAAATATACACAATATACATAAAGATTTAGTTATACAATACAGATGAAATAGATACTAACGAAAGCAAAAACTTATAAGGTTCTTTTCAAGTACCTTTAGAGGATACACAACGTTGCATGTATTTTTGATGAAAAATGAAAATACAATAAAAGAAAATAACTAAAGTTAAATACTGATTGAAAAAGACAAAATACTTACATGACTGTCCGATGTTACAAACGACATGAAATGTGTGGGCCTGACATCTTCTGATGCACAAGACGAGGGCGACGGAATATATTTTGTCTTCTCTCCTTTCTTATCCCTTCGCTCTGGTAGCATGCTTAGTTGAGTATCTGTTATTAGCACAGCTTTATCTCTGTTAAATAAATAGTCATGTGTAACACATTTCATTATCTTTAGCAGTGTGTTAACCCTTTCCCAAACAACAAATGTTCGACTGTCCCAAATTAAAAGGGTTTGCAGACGATATTTCAAAATGTGATGAAATTGGAAAATAATCTTCCGATAGAGCAGAAAACATTGTGGGAAAAGGAAAAATTGCTCGTTACGAGCAATTTCTCCTTTTTCCACAATGTTTTCTAAAGCCGTCTGCAACAAAGTGGTCGAATGTCGTTATTGTTTGATAATGGGTTAATGGATACGCAGTTGACTTGTCATAATTGCTGTAACAGTCTAAGATATATCAACATGCAACTACTTCAGGAAAAAGTGAAGATTAAAGGGTTGGTATGAACAGCTTCCTTTCCATGGTAGAGAGGCGAGGGACAATTCCTGATAGTCCAATATTAAGATATTAAGAATTCATTTGAATTTCAACTCTTTACCAATTTCATTTATCCGAAAACCTCCATCTTTATTAATTTAGTTGTTAAGAAATGAAAATAATTTCATGGTTTTTTTTACTTTTCAAACGTTTACAAGTATAATGATGTTATTTTTATTCCTCCAATCGTTACACAGCGTTTACCGTTTTGGTACAGGATAAAGCACTTTGCCCTCTGAAGTGTCTGTGGTGTCGGTGGGGCTCGAGCCCGGGACCCCGGAGCTCTAAGTCCTCCACCTCAATCACTGAGTCACACAGGACACCTCTATTACACATTACGGAATGCATTTATGACACAATGATTCAATCACAATATCAAGTTAGATGCAACAGTGAAGCCATAGACAAGTAAAATCACACTTACATGCAGCCCTGCGATGGGCTATCAATGACTTGGATCGTTCGGTCTGGGTGGAGAAACATCACCCTGTTATCAGCGGTTTTCAGCAATCCTGACCTTGTAACCGCACCTTTAACAACGACCTCGCTAACTTCAGCAGTATCTGAGTCGATTGTCACACCGTCTGAACAAACAGGCTGGGAATGGTCGAGGGCGTGATTGTAGGCAACCACCGTCACGTAATAAGTACCCGGTGCTGTGGCTTGAAATTGTCCGTCAGTGGTGTACGTCTTAGTGAACTGAAATAAGCGAAATTCAAACAATGCATGGAATAGATACAACATATTACTGAACCAGAGGTATCGTAGGTCTTGGTTTTGTTACTCTCACTATGCCATACCAAAGATCAAAGGCGATGGTTTAGAATAATTACATCTCTACGTGACATTCTTGGTAATGGCTAGTATATTCTTAAACATATCTTAACTGAAATATTGTTGACATTATGTAACAACCAAATCAAACAAAATCAAATGACTATGAGTCGCTCCTCATTGATACATCGTTGACCACGAATTTACAAAAATAAAAATGTTGTTCCTACCGCACTGTAGCAAATCTTTCACAAAAGTGATGTGCTTGTTATATCTTGCACTTTAACCTAATGAACTTCTTCCAATGAAAGCTCGAATTCCTCGGCTGGCCCCAATGAGGTCCCATTTTGATACAGTTAGAAAAGAAATTCGACTTAATTTATGATGTAAACGCTTTTTTGATAAGCTAACAAATGACGGACTCGGCTCAACACTACAACAAGTCTTCCATAGACGGGAAACTGGCTTGCTTTCTTTAGTATTGCACTGAAACCACGAAAAATATCCAGTTCTACCTTATGCACCTCTTCTCAAGACAGATCGAATCCTTCGATTAGGACACAAAACCCGACTCGTCTGAACTATTGTTGGTGCGATTAAAAAGGTCCAAAGGTTAAACCAACGTATTGATAATTCGACCCAAGACTTAAACAAGTAATTTGCTATAGTATTGCGCTGAATCAACAAAATGTATCTAGATCTACACAATGAGCTTCTCCTCATGACAATTCGGATTCTTGTTTTGCACGCACGAGATTAAAACACAAATGGGCTGAACGAAAGTTGGTATAATGGAAACCCCAAAAAAAGTAAGCTAACAACTCGAGAATTCAATACAAGACTATAACAAGTTCTTTACAAACGTAAAGGACTTGTTATAGTCTTGCAATGAATCCACAAATTGTAATTAGCTCCCCCTCATGCGCCTCTTCCGAAGACAGATCAAAGTCTTCGTATGGCACACATAATTTTAAAAACTCGATTTGACTCAACAATTACTGGTGTGACACAAAAGCCCTAAAAGCTAATAAATCGAGGATTCAGTGCAAAACAATAAGAAGTCCTTCACAAAAATGAAGTGTGCTTACTTGCTATAGTATTTCACTGAATCCACAAAATGTATATAGTTCTACATCACGCGCCTCTACCCATGACAAGTTTTCGTTTGTCAGACGAACATTTATAATATCAATACACAAATGGACTGAACTATTGTTGGTGTGATGCAAAAGCCTTCAAAACTACTAAGGTAACAAATCAAGGATGTATAGCAAGTCGCCCACAAACGTGAAGGACTTGCTATAGTATTACGCAGAATCCACGAAATGTATATACATGTAGCTCATGCAGCTCTTCCAATGACAGATCGAAATCTACGCTTGGCAAACACAAGCTTAAAACCACAATTGAACTGACCTATTGTTGGTGTTATGTAAAAGCTTTCAAAACTAATGTAACAAATCAAGTATGTATGGCAAGTCCCCCACAAACTAGAAGGACTCCCCACAAACGTGAAGGATTTGCTATAGTATTGCGCTAAATCCACGAAATATATATAGTTATACCTCATGTGCCTCTTTCCATGACAGACCGAAGTCTTCGTTTGGCAAACATGAGATTAAATACACAATTGGACTGAACAAGCTAATACATCGAGGTTTCAGGATTCAAAACTATAGCAAGTCCTTCACAACCACAAAACGTATGTAATTCTACCTCATGTGCCTCTTCCCATGATAGATCGAAGGCTTCGTTGGGCACACAGGAGGTCCCGTATTTATAGAGGTAGAACCACACCCCACTCTCCTTGTCGAAGAACCCATTCCAGTTGGCCCGGAGCAGCATGGACTGCTGGAAATCTACCTCGTTTTCACCCTCAATACCATCATGTACGGATCCTTCGTGTGGCGGAGACGTGTCGATTGTAATCTGTGTAAAATAATGATTAAGGTAAGACCTGGGTAAAGGAGAAAGGTCAGAATAACAAAATTAAAGATTTAACAAAACAAATGCCGTTATGAAGTCAAGTTTCATTTTTTTATAATCTTTCCTAGATTGGGATTTTTATTTGCCAACTTCATTCATGTAATTTAAGTTTCAATGTGAAAATTGAAAATTAAAGGGAGGTAATTAATATGAAATAAAGAACAACATTGGTTATATTCATTTTATAGATATGAATTCAAAATCAGACAAATTTTGAAAAATGGCTCGGTAAATGCCTTTGAAATGATAAATGTTTTTCTAATTTCATTTAAACTTATTCTTTAACCAAAGCAATTTTCAGTTTTCCATTACCCAGGAACCTTCTCACATATTGGCTACTTCATGTCTTTTTAACGAATTTTCTTCTCTGGATGAAAAGACAACACCTATCTTCATAGTTATTTAAAGCTAGATTATTGATATACTTCTCAGCCCCCTTCAAAACGATTTGGTAAAGATAAAGCCCATTAATGTTGCAGATACAGTTAACTATTTAAACATTTGTCAATGATGCTGCATAATCAAATACATCTTTTAACATAGCATAATTTAAAGTTATAAACAGCGTGTTTGGAACCATTCAAAATAGGAATGTCATGAACCGATCGTGTTTCGAATTATTTGGAAAAGTTGATCGTCAAAAGTTGACGAATGTTATCCAAAATTCAAGATAAAAACTGGGAAAATCAACATTTTGAATCATCGCATATGTCTCGTTTTCCATGGCTTCACATTCTAAATTAATTTTAATGATTTATTCAATATGATCTACTTCGAACTAGTATTTGAACTAATGTATATGAAAAAAAGACCTCCCTATTGCTTCAGAGGTCAATGTGACAAAGCATCTTTTTAACAATACGATGATGCCAAGTTTCAATGCAATCCCAGGGAACATGTATTGGAAAACTTAACCAACACATTTTTTCCAGACAGACCGTCACTGTCGCTCAACTATATAAGGGATCAAACCTGTGGTGTTTGTGGCGTATAGAATAATAAAGTCTTTTTCAAACACCAATGTCAATATCAAAGAACCTTTAGCCCTCTTGAACCGAACCCGAAAAGTAAGTTTATTTTTGTAAATTAAGCTTTAAATGGACTTATTCATGTTAGCAAGGGGTATGTTAACGACTTTTACAAGACATTCTTAACAGAGAATCCTGATGCATATTAAATGTTTTCTATGCCAATGCGTTAGCAATACCTTAAAGTCCCTCTTCGTCACCAGTCTCGCCCTATTTATCACAGTTACTTCAATGAAATAGTCCCCCTCGTGCACCCCGATATGTTTCCCTTCGTGCAAACCGTCACTTCCGGTTGTGGTAACCAATGGTTTCAGTTGGTAATGGCGATGGTAGCATCCGTCAAAAGGCGTGCAATAACACTGGGGACCTCTTGCATACTCTCCATATTTCGTCTCGCATTTTTCTAACGTCTATAAAATAGATGTCGTAACCTTATCTAACAAAACTTATTAGAAAATAGAAAATATCATACGAGTGTTCAGGTCCGTCGTCCTCCGAAATATGACTGCAATATCGTTGCAAAGAGCGTTCTTTGGGGGTAAAACATTCTCTCAATTCATAATGGCTGGCTAAAAATGAAGATGCAGTTGCTGATTGAATAAACATTTGTGACAAAAAAGAACTCAATTAGTCTTTTAATCACATAGATTGGTCAGCTATATGACACTGTCAATTTCATTGTCGGCACTACCGCTCTATCTAGTGTGGAACGGTCTTAAAGATGCTTGTTCACAGAAGAGAAACTTTTAAAGTCAAAACGAAATGTCGTTGTAACAAAACAGTTTTTGTATTGTGTTTTTTATACAATTAAAAGTATATATTGAAAGCATTATCAATTCAGGAAGGGTCAATTTATCTAAGTATGTACAGATTTTATGCGGCATATCTCAAAAGCGATGCCGCGCCTTTGGGTTGAAATACTTGTTAATTCACTGTATAGGCCCACACACTGTAAATAACCAATACGATCCAATTTGAATTCCAATAACTATTTGCATAAGCGTATCATATAACTGAACAGCTGTTGTCCAGTTTTAGAGAAATACGTTTTTAACTTCCAAATTCCTTCATATCTGTAAACAAGCACATTTGATACTTTATAAGAAAGAATGTTTGACCCTTATAGTGCTGGAACCGACTTCATGCTTATGCAAACAGGTTAGATCCAGGCCAGCCGCCAAGTAAATTGGCGACAGACCCATGATCTAATCTGTCTGCTACTCTGAGTATCTTCCCTCACCAAAATTAAGCAGATATATAAGGTTTGGAAAGCAGACGACACCAAAATCTATTTTTAGAAAATTACTCAGTATTCAAAGGTTTTATCAAAACATGTCCTACTTGAGCGTCCCCTTGCGGTGTTTCATGGGCGTTTCCATGCAAAATAACATCTCCCGTGTAGTTATCAAACAAACGCCACGATATCTCATATATCCCACTATGTGGATCATTTGCCTCCCATTCTATCCTGAAAATATAAGTTTATGATGGGTAATGTTAGTCATAGAAGTTATAGTAATTTTCTGACACAGATCCCATATTGGTCCTCTTCGCCAGTGTCGTACCAACATGTTTTAGTTTTGTAGCGGCTTTCCTGGATTCACCAGTACTAGGCTAGGGCTCTGAATTGACTTTACAAAGACATATCAGCTATGTTTTATAGTAGCATTGAGAATTAACACCGCATCAGTAGCTGGTCAGTTATTTAGTAATACCCGGCCCATCATTGATTGAAGATGATCACTTACTTAACTGTCCATACACGTTAGTGAAGACCGGTAGCACATTCGTTATACCATAAGTCAACCGCAAGACGGGAGACTACCAATCGGAACTACTCGGATATTTCCGTTAGCTGTGAAAAAACACCTCGGATATACTCGTAAGTGTTATGGTTACAATTTTTCGGGTTAATCGACCGCGGCGGATAACACCTTTTCTAAGCCTACATGTAAAGAAATTCAATGTGAATGGAAGTGTTGGACATCATTTTAAATCATATTTTCATAGGTAACTTATACCAAATGGCGATATAATAAATTGTGACATATATAATTGTTTCCTTAATCAAATTTATCGACCTTTTAGATTTCACATTTGATATCTATTTTTGAAAACGAAAGTGAAGTGACGTCATTCAGTGGGAAACAATATGGCATCATCCCTATTATTTCAGAGGTGTTTTCATTGGATAAACCCGATGTGTTCAGATTGGGGAGACTACATCTCACGAAGAGTCCAATCCACAACTAAAGTAGTTATTTATGCTAACTACCAGGCCACAGGGGTACCCGGATATGTCAGCGTTCCTCAGGGGCCCAACGAAATAAACAGATTCGAGTATATTGACGTCTGCTTTATTTGGTTGGCGTTTAACCTCAAACCCCATAATACATAATTTTTTCCGGTAAAACTATCGAATCCAATGTGGCAAAAGAAGAATCCCTTGAAATGTGCAATCCCTAATGTCAAATTTTGAACTTTCTATTTGCTTCTGTTCTTAATTTAGAGGAGCTCAGGGTCATTTACAACACTTTTAATTATCTCTACAGTGCTTCTCTTCGGAAAGAGGTCACCTATGCGTCTGGACCAAAGTTTGGGATACCATTCCACAACAATTCACGTTTTTTTACAACTGATAAATTGTTGACACAGCAGTAAAGCCTTTAGGCAAACCACTCAATGGACTATAAAGAAAAATGTCGTCCGTGTCTTTTGATGTCTTTGCAACACAGGAATGAGATGCCACTTATAAAAACATCTATTGTCACAAAATAGAATGTCTTTATCATGCGTCACAATTGCAGTTGCAATTCTTTTTTACTTTCACCTTAGAACAGTTCGAAGAACCTATTCGCTGGAAATGTCATAGCAGGATCTGTGATGTAGTTTCCCGGGATTGTTCGTTTATAGTCGCCAATGCAGTTTATAGATATGTCCAAATTTATTCGGACACATCTAAAAACTTCACAAGCTAATGTCAGCCTGAAAAACTTCAAAACCATAACAATTGTACCATTTTAAGCCCCGATCCGATAAAACCTCTGTTTGAGACAGAGGGACTTAGAAATGTGACAACAGATTAATTGCTCATGATATAAAATTTATAATCTTGTCACCACGATTTCTACCCTATATAGTTAAAAATTATGTTCTCTATGCATATATCATTTATTGTCTGTTATTGCCTTCAATTCGGACCTGTCACAAATTCAAATACGAAAGTAAAAGGGTCGACAATGTTTTTTACATTGCTTACGTCAGTTCCTTGAATTCCTCGACGTCATGCACGCTAACGTTGACAATATCACCCTTCGTTAGCCAAATGTACTCAATAACCGGTGGTGATGTATCGACCTTGACATTGTACGTATCCTCCGCGTATTTCGAAAGGACGTCGTAACCACGGCAACGGAAGGTGAACATATCGCCGTCAACGCTGTTAACGTTAATGGCGTATTGTTGCTGGTCAAACGCTGCCAAGGACATGGTTGTGAAGTCGATTATTTCCGGGGATCTTCCGAATCCTTTATCTATTTGGTAGGCCACATCCACTCTGACCACCCCTGTAATTGTACCGATACTTGAAATAGCATTTATCCTTTTATCTATGAAGATGGTTCATTGTTAGGAATCCGTGAAGATTCGTTGATTGATTAAACTGCTGACTTTAACCCCACCCCCCTAGGTTTTGTTTGTTTGTATCTTTGGAATATTTTGATGTTTTTTTTCCTTTTTAAAAAAAAAGATATTTCAATGAAAATCCGCCTCTTATAGAACCCTTTAGCAAACAAAATAGACTCAGTCATGATATATTCTTTTTGGGTTTTAAAGCTTTAAAACTATATCAAGAAATTAAGTCTTTTATGCAAAGCACACATATGCAATGAGAGGGGACGACCCAAGGTATAACTTATCTCCACCACACGATAATGAAAGGGGTGGCAAGTGTATCGGTAGCCTAGCTTAATTACGTTCCATGTTTCTGTGATGCCATTTCATGCATAGAAAACAAAACACATTATTTCAAAAATATTATATCCTTAAATTGTGAGAAAGTCTTTTTTTAAAGCCGACCTTGAATGTTATGGTATTTATCCGTCGTTCGTTCTGACTTCCCGGTCGTGTCGTCAAGTTCCCGTGCTATGTCATCCAAACCCTCGACAGCATTTAACCAATAACTCGCATTATGCCGTATGTTAACGAACCGATTCGGCCACGCGAAGTTCAGTTGGGTAAATTCCTTGTTGATCCAGGCTCGTTCGGTCTCCAGTGACGCCTGTGTGATGTAGGAATGGTTTCCGGTGAGCTCGACAGTTGAGTTGTTGTCATAGAGACAGATTCTGCGCGCCGATTTGTGGTTTCCCGCCCAATCGAATGCTATCAGCTCCACGTAATATGGTCCAGGATGGTCGAACGATATACTTGCCGTTAACTGTCAAGTTATAAAATGTTATGTCATAAAATGTGTAGAACGAAATTTGGGAGCTTAAGTGCTGTTGTAGAGGATATTATTGCCAGTAATGTTGGTTAGCGTTTTGTTAAGGGTTTTACATCTCGTCAATATCATGTACGTTATATAGTGATGCCGCTTTAACAAAGCATAAAAACTCGTATGAACAACTCAAGTATCGATAGACGAAGAGTACCAAGTCTGCTTTCCATAAGGGCAGGCTTTGTCAAGTCTGTTAGAAACATCGACCTATTGTAAGTAAGCCGTGGGGTTGAAACGCGGGCAGGATTTGTGGGATTTTGAAAGGTCTCTTTGATTTGTCCGGTATTATATAAATAGAATAGATGTTTGGTGTCGTGAATCGGAAATGTTATCGAGTCCGGCATTGAATCGTTACACCTTACCCCATAACATTTTCTATTTACGACATAAACAATTTATTCTCAACTTCTCTGTTGCAAAGAACAATTCAATCAGGTATTTTGATATCAAGCCAATGGGAAATGACCAGTCAAAACAAAGCCCCGGTGTGAATATTTATAAGATATCGACCAGTCGACAAGTTACAGTGTTTATCATTTTCACTATGGGAGAAAACGGAAACAATTAATCATGCCATTGTTTGTCGGGGGGTTGTATAATATACAAACGACATATGCATATGCTTATTTTCACTTTGAATGAATTTTGTCACTGGCTAATGTACATATTGAGGGTTCAGCGCAACACTGAAGCAAGTGCTACACTCACATGAAGTACGTACTTTAGTATTACGTTGGACCCTCGATATACCACCAATACCTACCGCACTAGTAGCATCAACAACTGTATCAAAGGCAATGACGTGTTCTCTCTCAAGTATAGGATCTGGCACAGTCGAGTCAAACACCTTTAGGGGTATCAGATGGACTTCGTACTTCTGTAGACCAGAATCTGTGTCGGCCCATCCACCCCATGTCACATCCAGAGTGCTCTGCAAGTGTTTGAAGTTGTAAATAATATCCTATATGGTATCATTAATTTATACGTGTTATTCACAGAAGTGAAGAGATCTAGAAAATGAAAATTAATTTCCCTTTAAATTCCACACAACATATGTACTGTTAAATGATACATACTGAAGAATGGGCAATGGAGGCATATTATATCTTTTTAATTCTTAAAAGTGAGTATATATCAATATGCTTTACTCGCATTACAAAGGTAACATTGTGCACTGCGATGATTTGCTTATGCTATTTCACCGAACCGTTGATTTACTCACGTTGACGAGGAAACACCCGACAACCAAGGGTTATATTTACACGGTGAGGGCCTGCTTTGGTTTTGTACTAGATACTAGTTTTACTCACGGTTTCTGAGAAATCATATTATACATGGTACCTACTACAACTTGCGCAAGACCTTTGATATACTCACGCTTTCGAAGAAGTCCTCCACCACCAAAGGCTGTATTGTACACGGTGAGGATGACTCAGCACAATGTGTCGGTGTAAACAAGTCCACCCCGATTGATATCTCCTTGGTAACGGTGATACCCGTGACTGCGTAGTTCTTCACCCTCTTGTAATGGTTCCCATTTCCGTCCTGGCTATCCCAATCGTTATAGTATACAATACCACCGTTCTCTACATACGCCGTGAAGGTTATGCTACAATAATAAAGAATGTCTTGTTGTTATTTTGTTCTGTCCTGGCTATCCCAATCGTTATAGTATACAATACCAACGTTCTCTACATACGCCGTAAAGGTTATGCTACAATAATAAAGAATGTCTTGTTGTTATTTTGTTCTGTCCTGGCTATCCCAATCGTTATAGGATACAATACCACCGTTCTCTACATACGCCGTGAAGGTTATGCTACAATAATAAAGAATGTCCTGTTGTTATTTTGTTCTGTCCTGGCTATCCCAATCGTTATAGTATACAATACCATCGTTCTCTACATACGCCGTAAAGGTTATACTACAATAATAAAGAATGTCTTGTTGTTATTTTGTTCTGTCCTGGCTATCCCAATCGTTATAATATACAATACCACCGTTCTCTACATATGCCGTAAAGGTTATACTAAAATTATAAAAAATGCCTTGTTGTTATTATGTTCTGTCGTGTCTATACGAATCGTTATAGTAGAAACTACCACCGTTTTCTATATACGCCGTAAAGGTTATGTTACAATAATAAAGAATGTCTTGTTGTCATCATGTTCTGTCGTGTCTATACGAATCGTTATAGTAGAAAATAGCACCGTTTTCTATATACGCCGTAAAGGTTATGTTACAATAATAAAGAATGACTTGTTGTCATCATGTTCTGTCGTGTCTATACGAATCGTTATAGTAGAAACTACCACCGTTTTCTATATACGCCGTAAAGGTTATGTTACAATAATAAAGAATGTCTTGTTGTCATCATGTTCTGTCGTGTTTATACGAATCGTTATAGTAGAAACTACCACCGTTTTCTATATACGCCGTAAAGGTTATGTTACAATAATAAAGAATGTCTTGTTGTCATCATGTTCTGTCGTGTCTATACGAATCGTTATAGTAGAAACTACCACCGTTTTCTACATACACCGTAAAGGTTATGTTACAATAATAAAGAATGTCTTGTTGTCATCATGTTCTGTCGTGTCTATACGAATCGTTATAGTAGAAAATACCATCGTTTTCTATATACACCGTAAAGGTTATGTTACAATAATAAAGAATGTCTTGTTGTCATCATGTTCTGTCGTGTCTATACGAATCGTTATAGTAGAAACTACCACCGTTTTCTATATACGCCGTAAAGGTTATGTTACAATAATAAAGAATGTCTTGTTGTCATCATGTTCTGTCGTGTCTATACGAATCGTTATAGTAGAAAATACCACCGTTTTCTACATACGCCGTAAAGGTTATGTTACAATAATAAAGAATGTCTTGTTGTCATCATGTTCTGTCGTGTCTATACGATTCGTTATAGTAGAAACTACCACCGTTTTCTATATACACCGTAAGGGTTATGTTACAATAATAAAGAATGTCTTGTTGTCATCCTGTTCTGTCGTGTCCATACAAATCGTTATAGTAGAAACTACCAACGTTTTCTATATACGCCGTAAAGGTTATGTTACAATAATAAAGAATGTCTTGTTGTCATCATGTTCTGTCGTGTTTATACGAATCGTTATAGTAGAAACTACCACCGTTTTCTATATACACCGTAAAGGTTATGTTACAATAATAAAGAATGACTTGTTGTCATCATGTTCTGTCGTGTATATACGAATCTTTATAGAAGAAACTACCACCGTTTTCTATATACGCCGTAAAGGTTATGTTACAATAATAAAGAATGTCTTGTTGTCATCATGTTCTGTCGTGTTTATACGAATCGTTATAGTAGAAACTACCACCGTTTTCTATATACACCGTAAAGGTTATGTTACAATAATAAAGAATGACTTGTTGTCATCATGTTCTGTCGTGTCTATACGAATCGTTATAGTAGAAACTACCACCGTTTTCTATATACACCGTAAAGGTTATGTTACAATAATAAAGAATGTCTTGTTGTCATCATGTTCTGTCGTGTTTATACGAATCGTTATAGTAGAAACTACCACCGTTTTCTATATACACCGTAAAGGTTATGTTACAATAATAAAGAAACGTCTTGTAATGATTATTATATCTGTCCGTGTTACCTCAATCACCATAGTAAACAATACATTCGTTCTCTACATGCGCCGTGGTTGTTATTATAAGAGAGGACGGAGCTTCCACTTGTGAGATTGTTTGGTTAACGCTGTTCGTTCACATACGTTAGAAAATTTGAAAGTTAAAACTTAATTACCATGGAACTGTATAGCAGATGTACAGTTTTTTGATGGTTTTGTGATCTACCGCATGCAGGCTTTACATACCTTAGATATAGTGACGCTTCTTGAATAAGTTTGTTTTCAGTAACTATTTTATTTTGTATGCAAACAACAATACAAACACTGTATTGTGTCATCATATGCTATTCTGAGTTCCAAATTCTTATCTGTGAACAAACCATTTTAAACAGTAACATAAATAATGAAACAGGGCCTCGGGACCCGTTAATTTTCATCATAATCGTGGCTGTTTCCTTGACACATTCATATAACTCATATCGTAGCACTATCTTATTAAGGTAGAAAACACATAATGGAGAAAAGTCAGAATAACAAAATTAAAGATTAAACAGAACAAAAACCATTTTAAAATCAAGATTAATATTGTTGGAATCCTTCCTGGTTGTGCTTTTTATTCGTCAACTACATTCATGTAATTTCAATTTTAAAGTGGAAATTGAAAAATAAGGGAGATGATTAGTATCAAATAAATAACCAAATTCGATTATATTTATTTTAGCTTACCTGTCCAAATGAGCAAATGGTGTGGGGTAGCCTCCTTTCAGGATAGAGTTCCATGGTGTACTTTTAAGTTGTGTGGGGTCGATGGTCAGTGGACAGTTAGTGATGAATCCACAGTTTGTATTGGTCTTTGTCAGGGTAGAAGTCACAGAACCTGCAAAGTTGTTATCAATTCTAAACCAGCTCCCACATACTGAAATGTCCAGCCAGTTCAAATAGAACTGAAAAGCTGGCAATGATCTGATCAGACTTGAAAAAATATATAACCTTTAAAAAACTACATTTACAAGCGAAATATTGTGATTTTTTTTTGTATCAATTTTGCGATCATTAAAAACTTCATAAAAGCACTGGTTGAGTGATAAAAGGGAAGAACTTTAGACAAATGACATGTATAATCTCGTTAAAACAATACAGTTTTGGAATGCGTTATGGTTTTTGTTTGAATATTCTTTAGTATGTAAAGATGTTATGTGATGGGTTAAAAACCGTTGGAACGCTTTTAAATTCATATATACATACTGTTTCATTGTATGCAGGTTCTAAATACGTAAATACGAACTTATTCACTCCGAATTCAATAACTATTCTCCAGTACATCTCATACAACAAGAGTTTTAGAAATGAAATTTCTTTATCCGTGTTTCCTCAGATCTGTGATCAAATATCTTTAAATTCACATATTTGTGAATGTGTTAATACTTTATGATTGGTCTGGATATAAAGGTGATTTAACCTTTTCGCTGAACATTCAGCCATATTTGATTTATCTCATTGTGGAGGTTAGAGAACATATTGCGCGCTTCTGGTATTTCGCAATCGGTACTACACCAGAGCCAAAACATGTATGAAAAGTGTCAACATAAATTTACGACATAAAGAGACATGTTGAAAACAAATGAGTATACAAGTCCACCCTTACTTAAATCCCAAACTGATTGGAAGTATTCAATGGAAATTCGATCTGTTCTTCCATTTGTTTTCTTTTCAAATCAAAATGACCAAAGCTTGAGAGAAAAACTCGACGACGTAAGCATATAACCTTGGTTGATCCGAAATGGCCAAATGAAACTTGACTATGCGGCTTTTAATCATTAAGACGCGTTCCTCTACGTTTTATTTTAGGATTGAGTGTGAACAATCAGTCACAATCTAGATCTAATTTTTGTTTTGATTTCTTTTCAAAATAACAAATTCATGAAATTGGGTTTCCTTGGTATAAGTTGTAAAGAAAAAAAAATGAATGTAATAGATAAAAAAGAAATCACATCTTTTTGATTGCAATTATTTGCGACATAAGGAAATACGTTGGAAAAAGTCCAGTCTTACTTAATGCCAAAAATATGAAGCTTTTCATTGGACATAAGGTTTGAAAGTGGTTTTTTTTAAACAACAGATACATAAAACTGGGTTCCTTGGTGTCAATTGTAATGAAAAAGGAATGAACTTAATAAAAAATAAACACATGTTGTGAAATGCGTTAAAGTATAGTTACCTCGTGTGAGCACGGCTGTTATTTTTACCGATTTCACCCCGATTTTCGTGTGTTCCTTCACAATGTAGGGCGGCGGAGTAATACCAGTCGGACCTTTAAAATCGCTCTTCAGCGTGACACTGACTTCTGACCAATCAATGACGTTTGTCCACAGCTTCCGGTCAGGGTACTCAGGGTTGGGAATCACGAGTCGGGAATGCACGTCGCTATCCAGTGCTGCTTCCAAGGTCAGGATTTTGGGCTTCAGGACGTCAGGGGCGCTTGAAGAAACTGAAGAATACATTGAATTAACGACTTTAACATCGCCCACAAATCATTTTATCCCGGTGTAATTACTAAAGACAAAACCGTAGATTGTTAGTATATTTTAATGTCGTTCTTCGGTATAGTGATGGGTAGATGATGTGCTCACTCAGGTCTGCCCACAGTCGCAGAATGGCATTCTTGTATAGTAAAACATATAATCATAATTATCATCGGACATATGATGTAAGATTTGTTATACACGCCGTTGCGTCAACACCGTCTAGACTAGTTAGACCTGAAGTAATACCCCTTTTCTTCACTACACCGGCTGGCTCGCTGATCAGTTTATTGACGAGTTGAGCACACGGGCACACTGTTAGCTCAGCTCGGAGTAACCCCAAGAGTTAAGTGCCCTTGACATAACCTAGACTTGGCCTTACCATGTACAATTGGCCTTTAACTTTCTTTTAAGTATCAAGTTTGGGAAAGGAATCTAAAGGGTCAAGTATGATAAACCTTACGGTTATTTGTTAAACTCCATAAGTCACAGATGTGGCAGAATTAGTTGTCTGTATTGTCCAGTTTGTACAAAGTCCCGAACGGACATGTGGAATGTTACTAAAATTTTACTATATAATCATTATAAGGAAAAGTGTAGAAAAATATTGGGCATTTACAGAAAATTAATTCAAAATCAGATTTCGTTTACCCTGTCCCACACATCAAATTAGTCACACCCAACTGAAAAGCTGAAGGACGCGTCCATTGCGCGGGGCATAGGATTACCTCGAAGGAATCCAAGGGTGATTACTTCGTGTTTGTATGCTTTAATGCCTGTAAGTATGATATAAGCAGCAGGAATACTATGAATCATATGTTATAAACCTAATGTAAACTTGTAAAACTACGTTGGTGATTTTCCCTTTCTTTTGAAACCGTAGTGACTGAACAGAGAGTGCCAAATCCCTGTAAAAAGCGGAAGTAACAGCTGCATAATCTGTGTAATACGGTCAAACCTTAACCCTTTCCCAAACAATAACGACATTTGACTACTTTGTTGCAGACCACTTAAGAAAACATTGTGGGAAAAGGAAAAAAACGAGCAATTTTTCCTTTTCCCACAAGGTTTTCTGCTCTATCTGAAGAATATTTTTCAATTTCATCCAATTTTGAAATGTCGTCTGGAAACTCTTTCAATTTGGGACAGTCCAAAATTTGTTGTTTGGGAAAGGGTTAAGAATTGGAATAAAGGTTTCCATTTCAACAAGCGTCGTGCTTATTTGTATCAGGAAACACCACAGTAATGCTTTGAAATTTGTGGACAAATGTGTTATGTTAGAAACCTTATTATTTGCTATTTCGAAACTCATCCTTTTATCGGATTACTTTGCTCGTTCTCGGTTTACTTCGGTCGGGCCGGAACTCTTCACTAATGGGGGCATACATTATACTGACTACAATGGTGTACCCATCTGGGCTTGTGCAAGACTTTGTCAAGACCCAGACAGACGGACAGACAGGAAGGTAGGCGTACAGACAAAAATACAGACGGGTGAATAAATCGTCAGACAAAAAAGGGAAATCCACGGAAGGACTATCTTACATCTGTTACAATCGCCTTTGTTGGTGTACCCCTCTGCGCATGTGCAATCTGTGTCTAGGACCATGTTTCCGCCACAGGATCCCGGATAGCAACGGGCACCTTGTTTCCATGAACACGCACCTGTGGATCAGAAATGAATAACAATTGCTAACATCTTCGAAATCGGGAAATAACCGGCGCTCGGCCTGTGCAAGTTTTCCCGAACACAAGGCCACTTTTATCGTGTTTGCTAAAGCAATCATAACGAGCAACTTAAACATTTATATCAAAGATAAAACGTCTTTGAGTTAGCCCTTTATGTTTGACATTGCCTAATAATATTGCTTCCACCTACATCATAGGTTTTTTTCACAGATATTGTTGAAACTTTTCCCTTGGATCACTCGATCTACCATTAACCCATTACCGAACAATATCGACATTAAACGGCTTTATTGCAGACGACTCTGGAAAACATTGTGGAAAAAAGAGAAACTGTTTGTGACGAGCAATGTCTCCTTTGCCCACAATTTTTCCTTTCCTATCAGAAGCATGTTTTCCAATTTTATCACATTTTGAAATGCAAACTATTCCAATTTGGTACAGTCGAAAATTTGGTGTTTGGGAAAGGGTTAAAGCAATTTAAGGTATGATTCATTGGTCTCTGTTGCTAGTGGCTGCCTTACAACCATCTGGTCCTTCTTTATGCATTCGCTTTACTTAAATTTGGCATTGATATTATTACCGAGTTTGTTTCTTTAACCAGTAGCTTAGACACGCTGTATAACAGAAATACTGCATGTGCTTTGTAACCCCCTGATTAATATGTCGACTAATTGATGAAGGTTATACCACCCAAGCTATTCTAAATGTCAAATAGTTTGTGTCTGAGCTCATCCTTGTCATGTTGCTTTGTTGGTAGTGAGTACGAGTTAGATAACCAAGGTACCGTTTAAATAAACAACTTATGGAAAATAACTACTTATAGCGAAACTGATAAACATGGATAGTATATTCAATGAAAATACAATATTGTCATGTGACATTTCATTTGAAGCGTCCCGGAGGGAAGATTCCAATGATGTGTTGCTTTGCAATATTGCTTTGCCAAATATTGAAATAAGAGAAGGAATCGATTTGGGCTTATGTAAATGTTAATCGCAATATGTGTATCAAAACGGTACCCAGGTCCCGGGCTCGAATCTGTGGCTTGGCAAATATTCTGTCATGAATGAGGGACTGTATGGAGGGCATGAATTATCTCACAGAATGTACAGTTTATATTGTATTACGCATTCAGCATATTCTAACAAAGTATCGACAACTGAAAATCTGATGACATCTGAATGAAGACCGGATGCTATTCAGAATGAGATGGTATCATATATTTTATATTGTTTGTGAAGCAAAATCTTATCAATCTCGATTCTAATTATTGGACACCTTACCAATACTCGCTCCGAATGTGGATCAATGTGGATAAATGAGAAGTTGCAAGGCACAACCCGCTTCTCACGGAATTCAAACCCAGGAACCCTTGTGTCATGATGCCAACGCTCTTCCCCTGGACCACTGTACCCCTTCAAGAAGATGGCTGGTCTCTACATACCGCTTTCCATCATCTTCACGGGGGACATTCAATAACGTGGCCACAGTGGTGCAGTGGTGGAGCGTCAGACCGCTGTACCGAGGGTCCCGAGCTCGAATCCCCGTTAGGCGAGGTGAAAATGTCCAGGAGTAACCTTCAAACCCGTGCCATTATTGGTTTAGTATAGTAAGCAGTCATTGAGAATGGCTTTTGACAAGCTTTAAGCTTCCTTCACAATCGATGTAAAACGAACATGGTAAACAATATACGAATATCAGATTAGCTGTATTACATGAGTATGTCATACGTACGCTGGCATCTTGAATTGTCCGGCTTTTTTGTGTAGACATAGAGCCCAGGCGTGTCACATTTCGCCTCGCCAGAACACTTTAAGCACGTACTGGAGTCTCCATTAGAACACGTCGGGATGTCACAGTTCGGTATACTCTTACACGCTGGTAAAGCAAAACGTGAGAAAACTCGTCAAATTCGTGGATTTTTATTGGAGGAAGATCATTTTATTTCAGCTGAAGCATATACAGCTCATGATTGACAAAGAATATAACAATAAATTCATTTTCGCATACACTTGTGGGAATGGTAAACATACATACGCACACATATTAGTGGAGGTCTTCCGGCCTTCATAAATATTCATACCAGTTTAACCAGCGAAACTGTCGATTGACAAAAAATGAACCATGTAGTATGTACTTGTTTGATAAAACTATGTAATATTCTGCTCTATCAAATCACCTTTAAGATACATCTTTACAATCTAGCAAATGCACGCTTGTGGGCACTGTTTTAACCCATTACCAAACAGTGAGGACATTTTACCAGTTTGTTGCAGACGACTTTGGAAAACATGGTGGGAAAAGAAGAAATTGCTCTTAACGAGCAATTTCTCCTTTTCCCACAATGTTTCCTTCACTATCAGTAGATTATTTTTCAATTTCATCACATTTTGAAGTGTCGCCTGCAAACTCTTTCAATTTGGGACACTCGAAAATTGGGCGTTTGGTAAAGGGTTAAATAGCTCGTATAATGAATTCATCTTTGACAAACAAAGGGATGTGGGTTTGTCGCCTGACCAATTATGATGGTAAGGCCATGTGGCATACATAAGCTCTAGCAGACATTCGTTAAGCTTTCGTCTTGCAACCATCACCTTGGTATGGTATCACACAATTGATATTGTATATACATCATTTATGTTCGGTTCGGGTACTAACCAGTATACAGTGAAGGGAAAAGGGGGCAGTTGGACTTGTATGTCACATAAAACAAGAGACAAGCTATGATGAAAGGGCATTTATTAATGCCGGGCACTTATTTATGCCAGAACGTGAATACATGTAGATTTGTATGCTTAGCATTTATGTATGCCAGCAATGTGAACACATTTTAAGTTGTACATTAGAATAAGCAAAGCTCTTACTGTGACAACATCATATATAGCGGAAATATTGTCAATGTCAATCGAGTAGACGGCGACTTCATAAAAAGTCTGTTTTAGTGTTGTTGTTTTTTATATCGCGCCAACAATTTTGCAAGCATATTGCAATGTTCGACGCGTCATGCTCGGAGGAAGAACCTATGCTATCTAACCATAAGGGCTGTTAAAGACAGGAAAAATCATTGATAGTTCAGTAGTCCGCAAAGGGACGACCTCACACGAAAGATCAAATATAGCGCTTTTGTAATTCTAACCCACGTGGCTTTGATACTCCAAGTTCAGTACTGTATGGACAAAGATACCACCATTCCATTATATGAATAGTAGAGACAATGTTATTAGTTTTATAGCGACGAAATGATAAAGAAGTGCGTAAAGATGCAGATTTTAACGTTTCAAATGACTGTATCTTCTACATCCAATCAAAATGTTAGATGCGTTTTCGAATATCAAAGACCTTATGGTCTGTATCGTGCGTACCTTAAAACGACCATCTCAAAGAAGGTGATGTGTGAGCAACAAATGTTCAAGGGACTATCTCACAGAATGTGATTTGTGAGCAACAAATGTTAAAGGGACTATTTCACAGAAGGTGATGTGTGAGCAACAACTGTTAAAGGACCAATCTCACAGAATGTGATGTGTGAGCAACAAATGTTAAAGGGACTATCTCACAGAATGTGATGTGTGAGCAACAAATGTTAAAGGCCGTGTCTCACAGAATGTGATGTGTGAGCAACAAATGTTGAAGGGATTATTTCACAGAATGTGATGTGTGAGCAACAAATGTTGAAGGGATTATTTCACAGAATGTGATGTGTGAGCAACAAATGTTGATGGGACTATTTCACAGAATGTGATGTGTGAGCAACAAATGTTAAAGGGACTATCTCACATAATGTGATGTGTGAGCAACAAATGTTAAAGGGACTATCTCACAGAATGTGATGTGTGAGCAACAAATGTTAAAGGGACTATCTCACAGAATGTGATGTGTGAGCAACAAATGTTAAAGGGACTATCTCACATAATGTGATGTGTGAGCAACAAATGTTAAAGGCACTGTCTCACATAATGTGACGGTGAGCAACAAATGTTAAAGGGACTATTTCACAGAATATGATGTGTGAGCAACACATGGTAAAGGGACTATTTCACAGAATGTGATGTGTGAGCAACAAATGTTAAAGGGACTATTTCACAGAAGGTGATGTGCGGGCAACACATGTTAAAGGGACTATCTCACAGAATTTGATGTGTGAGCAACAAATGTTAAAGGGACTGTCTCACAGAAGGTGATGTGCGAGCAACAAATGTTAAAGTGACTGTCTCACAGAATGTGATGTGTGAAACTATTTCACAGAAGGTGATGTGTGAGCAACAAATGTTAAAGGAACTATTTTACAGAATGTGATGTGTGAGCAACAAATGTTAAAGGAACAATCTCGCAGAATGTGATGTTCGAGCAACAAATGTTAAAGGGACTATCTCACATAATGTGTTGTGGGAGCAACAAATGTTAAAGGTTCTATCTCACAGAATGTGATGTGTGAGCAACAAATGTTAAAGGGACTATCTCACAGAATGTGATGTGCGAGCAACAAATGTTAAAGGGACTATCTCAAATAATGTGATGTGTGAGCAACAAATATCAAAGGGACTGTCTCACATAATGTGACGGTGAGCAACAAATGTTAAAGGGACTATTTCACAGAATGTGATGTATAAGCAACAAATGTTAAAGGGACTATTTCACAGAATGTGATGTGTGAGCAACAAATGTTAATGGGACTATTTCATAGAATGTGATGTGTGAGTAACAAATGTTAAAGGGACTATTTCACAGAACGTGATGTGTGAGTAACAAATGTTAAAGGGACTATCTCACAGAATGTGATGTGTGAGTAACAAGTTTCAAAAAGATTATTCAAACAATCATCATCACTAGAGAAATAGAGAAATTTCAATATCTACATCTTAAAAGTGCTGGAAACATGTGTTTATATAAAAAATGTTATTATAAGCAACATTAGATAACACAAAACAAGACTGACCTCTGCAGTAGCCGTCGGATGAGGCATAATAGCCCGTATTACACTTCACACAGCCGTCCGTGGTCTTGCAGGCTCCCCCACTACATGTGGTTCGACTCCCGTCCTTGTGGATTATGTTACCTTCATTCCGGTTACAGGAATTTATGCTGGTTGAGCCATGACACGTAGCTATAATAATGGTAAGTATTTGATGATTTGAGCTCCATTCGAAAGTTGCTGTCTAAACCATGACACAAAGCTATATTAATGGCAAATACGCGATATGTCAAACCTTATAGTACTGGAACCGACTTCATGCTTATGCAAACAAGTAAGATTTAACCTATTTGATACTCTGAGTATCTTTTCTCATTAAAATTAAGCAGATGTTTGAGGTTTTTGAAAGTAGACGACACGTAGCTACAAGGGAGGTAAATATTTGATGAGTTGAAATACTATCGAGTGTTGGTGTTTGAGTGATGACACGTACCTACAAGGGAGGTAAATATTTGATGAGTTGAACTACTATCGACTGTTTGTGTTTGAGCAATGACACATAGTTAAAAGGGAGGTAAGTATTTGATGAGTTGAACTACTATTGACTGATTAAGTTTGAACCATGACACGAAGCTACAAAAGAGGAAAATATTTGATGAGCTAAACTTTTATGGACTGAGTGTGTTTGAAGCATGACACATAGTTCCAGGGAGTTAAATATTTGATGAGTTGAACTACTATCGACTGTTTGTGTTTGAGCCATGACACATAGCTACAAAAGAGGAAAATATTTGATGAGCTAAACTTCTATTGCCTGAGTGTGTTTGAAGTATGACACATAGCTATAATCATGCAAAATATGCGATACGTTAATCCTTATAGTGCTTGAACCGACTTCATGCTTATGAAAACAGGTAAAATCCAGTAAGCTGGCGGCTGGCCTAAGATATAACATATTTGATACTCTGGGTATCTTTCCTTATTAGAATTAGGCAGATAATTAAGGTTTTTGAAAGCAGATGACACAATATATTTTCAGAAAATTACCTAGCATTCTTAAGGTTAAACTCAATTGGCATTTAGTATTTGAGTCATGAGACGTAGACGGCTAATACTTGAGTGATAAAGAGACAAACGGCGTTATATCTACATGTTCGTAAATCTACATGACAAGGCCCAAACACCAATGTCGTTTGTATTTTATCTAACAAGTATTAACTTTATAGCTACGTGGCATGGCTCAAATATCAACAACCAATGAACGACAATTGGTGTTTGGGGTAAGACACGTGGCTACAAGGGAGATTAATATTTAACTTGTTCAAATACAAGCGGCTATTGGTGTTTAAGCAATGTCATGTAGTTTCAATGGAGTTAAATACTTGTTTAGCTAAGAAACCATTGACTGTTGATGTTTGATTCATGAACACTTTATCCTCAAGTAATGAACCCTTTTGCAACATTTGCGTCAAAGTGAAGTAAAATGGAATAAGGGGTTGAGGGTGCTTGTTCACAGACGTGCGAAATTTTGAAAGTTGAAATTGATTTCTTTAAAACTACACAACAGCTGTAGTGTTATGTGATGCGCAGTGAAAACAAGTCATTGAAACCAAAATAAGATCGTTTTTTAACTCTTTAAAGTGTGTATACAATGGCTTTTCATGTATCTTAATCCAAAAGCGTGACATCGCGTATGAGATATGAAATCTATCGCATATAATCTTTATATACTTACATAAATCTAGAATTAATTCCCTTACAAATCATGCTTCCATTAGCTACTTTAACTGTATATCAAATAACAATACAAAAACCCTGCATTGTGTCAACACAACATGTCATTATGAATTCAAATTTTATCTTCTACGAACATTCAACTTTAATACGTACGGTAACAGTTGGACCCTGCGTGCCCAGGACAGCATATCTTCTTTGTGTAGGTCTTTGACCTGCAATGTTAATAGAACAATAAGAAAAATCCCCTTTTGTTTGGACTTCTGTTTGCAAAGTTCCATGTCATAATGAATAAGGTGTAACACTTTTTGTAAGTACCCATTTGCGTTGTTGGCTGATGCTTTTAAATGAGAACAATTGTAGTTAAAGTTTCAAGGCGTATTATTTTTGACCAATCAGAAAAAGGTTGTTCATTATAGTCCAGAATGCCATTTTAAACACTCTGATTAGTTTTTGCGTCTCTGCATTAGCAGAAATAGATACAACTATGTCAATCGAGAATTAAAAAAAAATAATTTATATTATATCATTTTGTTTGCCTTCCTTAAATCGTTTTTGGGGGATGGTTTAGTCAATAAAAGGAGATGTCGGTACATTTATATTCCTACATTTTCCTTTTAAATGCCACCCGAATCAAGTGCCGTTTTAACTTCTCCCTGTGCTTTATAATTCAAAACTGATGATCAAAGGGACACAACAAATAACCATGGAAGACTGTTAATTCTAGTCTGGGGTCTGGCACGTTCGAATACCGCGAACTATGACCCCAGGCTATGTTAATTTCCCTACGCAGTAACTTCCCTTTTATCAAGGATCGGACTGAGAAATGTGATTCCTTACTAAAAATAGCCTTGGGTCTTTGTCCGTGTCATTCGGAACACCTCGGCCATTTCTTAAAATAACCTCGTAGGCAGTACATGAATACACCAGAAATCCTGGGGTAATTCGCCTTATTTCCGGCGGATAACGCAAAATGCACACAGACACTAACTATGTATTTAAATACACACGAATTAGTTATATATCACAATTGAATGTTTTTTTTACCCTTTTCATTAAAGATGATCATATGAACACATCTTTGTTTCATATTCTGTCAGTTAGCTCTTTCCGGCAATACCCGACTTGTGACGGGGATTGCCGAGTTGATATGATTGGCCTTTCGTTGCTGACCTACTTTCAAAAATAGCTCTCCATTACCTCCGAGGTATATCTACCGACTTGTTACGGGGATTGCCGAGTAGATACGATTGTGTCCGTGTGTGTACTTTGCAATAACGCATGGTATACGCACGGGCCAGTGTACCGATTTACTAAACAGATCATGCTTAAGATTTGCGAAAGTTTAAAACAACAACTCCTCTTATTTCAATATTGGGCGAAGCAATATTGCAAAGTAGCACATCATTAGAATCGTCTCTCCGAGACGTTTCCAGTGGCGTGTCTCATTTCAATATTGTACTTTCATTGAATATACTTTCCATGTTTATCATTTATGACTAACGCAAATATTTTCCTTAAAGGCACATAAAAGGAGAAAAGTACAAATAATTACTAAAAAATATATGGAGTTCTTTTATTATTTTCATAAAAGTCATGAGAATCAATTTACAAATGCATTGAGACCCTATCAAATTGACTCCTTAAACATTAGTTATTTTGTGCTTGAAATATAGTAGTCTCCAATTCAACCATGTTTATCAACAACCTGTTTGTTTACATATTCAAAATAACGAATTCTGATTGGTCAGTTCAAACATTTGTGTATCAACTGTCAAGGTCAGGGGTGAAAAATCACACAATTAAACTGCTTAATCTGGGTTATTTCTTGTTGGCTTTCATGTTTAAGTTGTGCTGATGGGGATTTTTGGTGAAAACTATTTGAATCAAACCAAATAATAAAGTTTGATTTAGCATTAATCTCCTTTTATGTGCCTTTAAAGAAACAACTATATATGTCGCAACTTATAATTTGGCTATTTCGAATGAGTTACCGATAAACAAAATGATTTAAAAGGATGTCAAACACTTCCATACACATTGAGCTACTTAACGTGAACGCTTAGAACAAGGTGTTATATGCCGGGGCCGATTTACCCGAAAAGTTGTAACCCTACACTTTTATCCGAGGTGTATTTCTCACCTCACGGAAATGCCTGAGTAGTTTCAATTGATTAATTGAGGAGTTAGACATTGATTTAAAGCGATAGTTTGTTCACATCGTTAAACGACGACTCCTTATATCACCTGACCATTCAATGTCATCTAGGGCACAAGTTAAGTGTATAACAGAAAGGTCTATGTTTGATAAGCACATCCATGTTTAGAAACCATGTTTGATCAACGTCATTTATGATGTTTGTCTTTTCTTGATCTTGAATGTCTTTATAGCTGAAACACTTTCTAGAGACCACCTCTTATAGTGCTGGAACCAACTTCACGCTTATGCAAACAGGTTGGATCAAGGCCAGCTACCAAGTAATTGGCGGCTGGCCTGTGGTCTATCCTGTTTGCTTCTCTGAGTATCTTTCCTCGTCGAAATTAAGCATATATCAAAGGTATTGGAAAGAAGACGACACAAAAATCTATTTTTAGAAAATTACCCAGCATTCCAAGGGTTATAGATAAGGGTCTCATTGTGACACACATAATGGTGTACTTCCGGGTCGTTTTTTTACAGTGAAATGGGATTTGTTGACGAAAGTCGAAGCATGGTGCTGTTGAAAATACAGAGACGTGTATGCGTTCATAGGTGAAAGTGGAAGAATGATCAAAACCTGAAATCTCTAGTTTTTCCGTGACCTAAGAAAACATCTCGTACATTAGTGTAGGGTTACATATTGTGTTTATTTGTCAAGGCTTATAACACGTTTTCTGGCAGTTATTCGCGAACGTCTTTATGTCCAGACAAATATTCATAACTGTTTGTTATTCTCTTTCACTTTCCATCGTAAATAAATGAAAGCGTGATCAATATTTAATCAGTCGTCCAGCTTGGATGAAAAGTACTGTTAGTTATGGAAAAACCCTCGTAAGAGGTTTTCCGCCGCTTGCCAACTGCAATGTTGAAAGTCGTATGAACCAGGGTACCGTTTTACTAAACAAGAATAATTTGCGTAAGTCATAACTGATACATATGGATAGTATCTTCAATGGAAGTACAATATTGCAATGTGACACGTCATTGGAAGCGTCTCGAAGAGACAATTCCAATGATGTGTTACATTGCAATATTGCTTCGCTCAATATTGAAATAAGAGGGATTGTTGTTTTCAGAGACATAGATAGCTACGTCTCTGTTGTTTTAGACTTACGCAAATCTTAAGCGTTAACTGTTTAGTAAACCGGTACCCAGCTGGATGCCTAGAATACGTGTGTTTTGATAAAGGGAAACTGTGTAACTACTTTCATTAATTTCATATCGATTACAGAACATGTCCTGGCAATTTCAAAATCTCATTTACATTAATAAAAGTCATTTCGTTTAACCCTTTCCCAAACAATAACGACATTTGACCACTTTGTTGCAGACGACTTAAGAAAACATTGTGGAAAAGGAGAAATTGCTGGTAACGAGCAATTTCTCCTTTTCCCACAAGATTTTCTGCCCTTTCTGAAGAATACATTTCAATTTCATCACATTTTGACATGTCGTCTGCAAACTCTTTCAATTTAGGACAGTCGAACATTTCTTGTTTGGGAAAGGGTTAAAGATAGACGATATATAAATGCATTACACCTCACCTATTTCTTTCATGTTTTAGCCTTGATCATATCTATCAAAACCCTAATTGGTTATATCCCGCAGCGTATCTTATTGGGGGCATCGTTTCATTTTCTCTTTCATAAACATAACATCAACTATATAATATAGTAAAGATTTCGTTTATAACCAATTGCCTATAGAAACTGAATTTGCGTCAAAGTGAAGTATATTGTAAAGAGTTTAAATATTGACACACGATTTACATTTTATCAGCCTGTTTGATATAAATCTTCTGATATATAGTGAGATCATCTTTTTGTATTACGCAGGCAGTTATACCCGGATCTCTCAAAACATTTTAAAGGTGCTTGTTCACAGATGTACAGAAACATTGATATGAAACTGCCATCGCTTTAAAAATGTATATCAACTGTACAATTGTATCAAACGTAATGAAGAACGGCCATTGGAAGTCAAATTAGTTTGAATTAAGTACATATGTATTTAGAGTTTGTAAACAATGAGTAGTTATGTATCTAAATCCAAAGGCGTTGCAACGGTTTCAAAATCCATAGGATACGCCTGTATATACTACATTATAAGAACACAGCCTGTATCAATTTTGAGTTCGTTATCTATTTCTTATTCAATATCATACCGCAATGCAAAATCTGTATTGGTTCAACGACATTTTACTTTGACTAGGGAATTGTCTCATATGTGAACTTTCAAACCTTTAAAACTGGATCGTTTAAAACTTGTATTTGCTGGAGCCGAATTCATGCCTATGCAAACAGGTTGGATCAAGGCTAAGTAAATTGGCGACTGACCTGTGATCTAACCTGTTTGCTACTCTCGACATCTCTCCTCATCAACATTAAGCAAATATATAAAGTTTTGGGAAGCACATGACATAAAAAGGCCGCATATGAACTAACTATGGTTGTTGATGGCAGTCTATTGTTTTAGGGGGTGGAACCGATATACACTATAATCGACAATATCTTATTTACGCTATGAAAATGCGATTCTTTACATAAACAACAATATTCCTGCATTAACAATCAATAACCGTTCGACATACATATACAATAACAATGTCAAAGTTTGGTATGTGAGTTCGATGTAACGGATAGACTGCATTTTTTTAGTTTCTTTGTTTGGAAATGAGACTAACGATAATATCCTTGCGGATAATACAATGTATTGTCAAATATATTTATTTTTCCGTAATCTTGTTGACAATACCAATACGTTATACGTATATAGAGTACATTGTATTGTACATTTGAGATATTGTTCCATTATCACTGTCTATATGCCTGTATTTAATGTCGGTCATTAATAACCCAAAACGTGGGAGGTCATGGTTTGGGACAATAGCTTGTTTACCTGCATTTGAGACTTCGCCAATTTTAACAGTACTTGTATATAATTTATGTCGCTGTTCATACAACCTGTTCATACATGCTCTTTGTTATCAATACAGGATCATCCTAAACAATGTGCTTCAAATCCCGTCGAGCTTGCCTTATTGTGCATGTTTAATCGGTTATGTGAGACATGTCACAAACATTGACCTCTTTGAAATCTGGAAAGATTTTCGCCAGATAAGGATCTCGAACCCGTGACTCTTGTACGCCAAGCAGACGGGTAATCGGAACCCCTCGGCGATGTTGCCAGATCACACTGACTACGGTTGTGTATAGGAGGTCAGAAAACTGGTGTTTTGTTACATATCTTTCCACCAGATACGTACGAGGTCGGATCCGGCCTACCGGAGTTTGCCGAAGAGTTCCGATTGACAAATGGGAGTATGACCGTGCTTTGCGCGGGATTTCTTGTGCCGCACACTGGCTCTCTGACACTGCAATAGTCGTTTACGCCATCATAGTGCATTGCCCTAAGGTATTATCGGGTCAGACTTTTTTTAAATACAGCGAGTAAGCTTCACTAGTAGAACTTGTATTATCTGGTAAAACCTTTTTTGCAATAAGGTGAACAAGCATACATTGTACAACTTGGTAGCGTCTTAGCAAATTGCTTAAGGAAAATAATGCGTAAGTCAAAACCAATATGCATACATGTATATATATTTTCTTAAAAAAGTATAATACTCCAATGAGACACAATGTGTCATTTCTCTCTAGGTCACCACAAAGAGACGCTTACAATGACGTGTGTCATTTCAATGTTACTCTTCCCAATCTTGAAATAAGAGGTAACAATGCTATGAACTTTTGCAAGGTCTGAGCATACGATTTTTCGTAACACGCACTTAGTTGTAGTAATGGGTAGCGTTCTACAAAATGAGTTAGGAAAGATAATGCGTAAGTCAAAGCCATTATGCGTATATTTTTTCCTAAAAAGGATACACTATCGCAATGTGACACGTCATTGGAAGCGTCTCGGAGAGATGGCAATAACACTTTTCTCAATATTGAAATTAGAGGAAATGTTTTTTTTAAACACAAGCGCGTTCCTAGTATTAGACGTGCTACTTTGCAATATTGCTTTTCTGAATTTCGAGGAAAAAAGTGGGAATAATATTTTGATCTTTTAAGAATAATGTGTATAGCAAAACGCTATCCTGGTTTTCATACATGCCACTCTGGGATAAAGAATTTCTATGTATAGCATAAAAATTGTGCTTAATAAATGATTATTGAAAACGAAACTTTTTGAAATTGCCGATATAATGTATTTAAGAACCCCCGCAAATAACAATATCAAAAGAGAGATTTATTGATTTACAATTGTGCAACTGTATACCCCTCTGTTTCATTTGATACCACACATTTATCAAGAGCACCATGATACAGCTGTAAAAGATATTTTTTTCTTTCTTGGCTATAAAGAAGCATGAATGAATATAGATTAATGACAATTTATTTCTGTTTCAAACAGGTGCGCAAACACTCATACATTATCAACTATGTGTATATTAGAGTAGAACTTGATAAGTTATGTCCTTTAGTTCGAATTCTTTTCTCTGTATTGTATCCAATGTTAATTTACGGTGTTTCCTTTCTTGATAAACGAACCCTACACACCATTTATATTCAAAAACAAAAGAAGTTATTTATGAAGTCGGTCTTAACAATACGACAATAGAAATGTATTTTAAGCTTTTCTATAATTGACTTTTAGATAAATAGCTCTCAATACTCTGAAATAGGTTAATTTGTTTCTTTGCTACGGTCTTACACCGCCCCATGAGGCTTGTCCTCCAGTTTACTACCAATTTTGCAACTTCCGGCTCAACATTCGACGGACGAAGACTGAAAACTATGGGCTTGTCAAGCTGATTAAATCTTTACCAGCTACAGACGACATTTTTCCACTTGAAGCAGACGACTTTAGAAAAGTGTCGTAAACGTGTGCAAAAAACAGTTCTGCTGTTGTGGTATGTTAAAAAAATGAAAAGGCATATTGGTAAAAGGAGAAATTGCTTGTGAAAAGCAATTTCTCCTTTTGCCACAATGGTTTTTTTAAAGTTGTCAGCTGCAAGACGAAAACAGATGGCGTTAGGTGATAATTTGTTGATACATTGACATTCAAGAACACTCGTTGATATTCAAATTGACGGCTCCCTTGATTTGGACCCCTAGCGGAAAGGGGATTTTTAAGAGTATTTATTCATATATCTTTTACATCGCGTCGACATATGCTCGACTCTTAATAATAGAGGAAGACCCATCACGAACTGCCCATAAGGTCTTGTCAAATGGGCAAAGTAATCGACATTCCATTAGTCAGTCGAGAGACTACCTCTCATGAATATCCATATCCCTTCCCGGGATTTGAACCCACAGGGAGAGGGGTTATGAAATTTCAAGTTCTGTATTCTAACCACTAGGCCACGGAGGCCCCTAGATATAACATATATTGGGATCAGAACCCACGCATAGTAGGGCCATGTGAGTTCTAGTTCTGTATGCTAAACACTTGGCAACGAAGGCTATTATAAGTATGTTTGTTTGCATAATTTGTTTTACATCGGTTGTTAAGGAGGCTTAATAAACCCATCGTGTCACTCTCGATGACCGCTTCCTGGACAATACACCAGTAATTGCGCTGGTTTGTGGGTTAGTCCCGTCAGTTTTTATCTCGCCTAACGGGGCTTTTAACCGGAAACCCTCGGTACAGTAGTCCCACGCTCTACCATTGTGTCACTGTTGCCCTAACTCGGATGATCCAAGCTGTAACTGTGACACGTAGAATGAAATATTTATGTCTGGTCATTCGGACTACTGTCGCCCACAAAAAGTGATTGTGCTATCCCATCATGCCACCCAAGTCTTATATCTTTATCACCTGCAGACGATTTCTTTCACACGAATCAGACGATTTAAGAAAAGCTTCGTAAACACGCGAGAAACCTTTTAGTTCTGTTGTTGTGATGTGTGAATATATTAAAATTGTATTGTGACAAAAGGAGAAATAACTTGTCATAAGCAATTTCTCCATTTGCCACAATGCTTTTTTAACGTCGTCTGCTGCAAGATGCAAAAATATTTCGGTAGGCGGTAATGCGTTAAAGAATAAGCGCGTGTCATCTGCAGTGTCGAATTAACAAACGACTAAAAATAGTATTTTCTCACTGAAAACGCGAAGAGACTGAAATTAAGATTATACTGGTATTGCCAGTTATTCGTCTAGTAATATCGAAACTGTTGTTTGGACAAGGCCGGATCGCCCTTGCGAGCAGTATACCGATTTCCTCAAATAGTTTCAGAATTCTTCCGCAACAGGTCTGAAAAGAAACCTAGATTTTTCTTTTACCCCTTACCAAACGTTAAATTCTCAACTTTCCCAAATTGAAAGAGTTTGCAGACGACATTTCAAAATGTGATATAATTCAAAAATAATCTTCTTGTAGAGTAGAAAACAGTGTGGGAGAAGGAGACTTTGCTAGTTAAGAGCAACTTCACCTTTTCCCACAAGGTTTTCTAAAGTCGTCTGCAACAAAGTAGTCAAATGTCGTTATTGTTTGAGAAAGGGTTTAGAACAATTTCTCCTTTTCCTATAATGTTTTCTAGAGTCCTCCGCACCAAAATGGTCGAATGTCGTTATTGTTTAGTAATGGATTAATGAGGATTGGTAAAAAGAGTCTCGACTCGCGACGACAATGGCGTATTAAATTCGCAACTCATTAATAACGTTTTCATACCCAATAATGTAATGACAGATAAAGAAATTGAACACGATTGAACTAAAACCCTGACATGCCAAACAGATACGTGACTTCATAGACAGCTATTCCCCTGCCAACTCACACTTCTCTAGGAAATAACCGACCGACCGACCGAATAAATACCGACCGACCGAATAAATACCGACGAACTAAATACCGACGAACCGAATAAATACCGACCAAGTGAATTGGCGGCTGGCCTTAGATCTTATTTGTTTACTACTCCAATTATCTTTTCTCAACAAAATTAAGCAGATATTTAAGGTTTTGGAAGGCAGTGACACAAAAGTGGATGCTAAGAAAAGTACCCATCATTCTAAGTTTTTTGTCCGGATTGTTGGACTGCACGCGTTAGGTAATTGTACAGATCTTGTGTGTACATCTTAAAGCGGTGTTAAACCATTACTAAACAATAAGGACATTTGACCATTTTGTTGCAGACGACTCTGTAAAGCATGGTCGGGATAGAAGAAATTGCACATTAAAAGGAATTACTCCTTTTCCTATAATGTTTTCCACTATATCAAAATATTATTTTTCAATTGCATCACAGTTTGTAATGTCGTCTGCAAACTCTTTCTATTTTGGACAGTCGAAAATCTGACGTTTGGTAAAGGGTTAAACTCAATTCTAATGTAATTCGAGCCAGCGTAACGAGCCAACTACGACTACTCACACTCTCTTGTATTCTGTGCTGCTCCACCAACTTCCCCCAGTGCTCTTTCTCTCGTATCTAGTTCTTCGCTCGTAACAATAGGATGATTGCCTAAATAAAAGGAAAAGATATCCAATTAATACATGCATTCTATAGCGCTTACTCTTTCTTTATTGGCAAATTGAGCACAGCACAATATACAACAAATAATATTCCAAGAATGCAGATACTATAAGAGTTGAGAATTTCGGCAAAAGTTATTAAAGTTCCATCAAAAATATTATAAGTCTCCAACGGGTATCTGTATATGCTTAATATTGTCTTTCTTTTGACGCCGACATTGATTGTATGACAGTATAGGGATGAGGCCGTAATACGTTACAAAGATGTTTTTGACATTTTAGTAGAAAATGCTACTCATTTCCAACTTAGTTCGACGTACAAATTTTACCATGTCTGTTTTATCTTGGTTTTTTCAATAAAAATCTGATTGCCTCTGTTTCTAGTCTGTGAGGATATAATCTTAAAGTGCGTTCAGACATTTGTTTGTTTGTTTGTTTACTTACTAGCATTTTGTATCTTGTCAACAATAGTAAAGTTGTATTGCGACTTAAAGTGCGTTCAGACATTTGTTTGTTTGTTTATTTACTAGGATTTCGTATCTTGTCAACAATAGTAAAGTTGTATTGCGACTTAAAGTGCGTTCAGACATTTGTTTGTTTGTTTGTTTATTTATTTACTAGGATTTCGTATCTTGTCAACAATAGTAAAGTTGTATTGCGACTTAAAGTGCGTTCAGACATTTGTTTGTTTGTTTGTTTATTTATTTACTAGGATTTTGTATCTTGTCAACAATAGTAAAGTTGTATTGCGGCGCCTTGTTCATCATTTGGTAAAGGAATGCTTAACGTTTACATACTCATAACCCTTTCCCAAACAACAAATTTTCGATTGGCCCAAATTGAAAGCGTTTGCAGACGACATTTCAAAATGTGATGAAATTGACCAATATTTTTCGGAAAGAGCAGAAAACCTAGTGGGAAAAGGAAAAATTGCTCGTTACGAAAAAACACGGTCGTAGGCTGAGCGGTTGTGTTGTCTATATATACCTGCATGTTTCTTTACAACAATGCATTAGGTACCCTAATTTGCATAAACGTTCAAGGAACGGTACACTTTCAATACGCAAATAAAGTCCTAATTTAGCATAAAGAAGCTATCCTGTTGTTTTTTCCTAAGAAAGTTGAACCATTTCTTTACTTTTATATTTTGTGAAATTGACAATGAGAGCAGTAACATGCTAGATGGAAAAGGAAATATGTGATACAACTTGTATGATAATGGGTTTAAACCGTAATGACATAATTATAAATGCTATGCCTTCCATGACCAATTCCTGTGTCAACCTACGTTTGAGTTAACCGCTTAAACTTGATTTGAAGAAGTTTATATTGAGTAATGTTTAACTTATATTTCAATTGTTATGTTAATAATGAAAATCACAAACACAATATCAGTTACAAAAGGAAAAATGATAGTGTGTGGTATTTTGATTTATTGTAAACCTATTATCGACGGGCTATCTTTTTCGAGCACTGGCTATCCCACGATAGTTTTTAACTTTTCTTAGTAAATAAACGTAATGGCAAAAAATGTTTTTGTTTTTTTAGTCTTTGTTAAGAAAAAGAAACTAACACAATTTCAAAGAATTTTTTTTATGTAAGTAGACATGTGACTGTTCTAAAATTTCGATTCGAATTATTTTACACATTTCCCAAAATGGTCTGGTACGTTATCCAGGAACAGTGAAAAGTGACAATGTTGCTGCGAGACAACCAAATATTGTTAAAAGCGACTTCTTACCAATGTATAAAGAGATCAACACCGGAGTTGTGTTTCTTTTTGTTTTGTTATTTTGCCATTAAAGTGCACTCATTCTATCACACAACAAAATGTTTAACCCTTTAACAAACCCCACATCTTCAACTGTCCCAAATTGAATGAATTTGCAGACGGCATTTCAAAATGTGATGAAATTGTAAAATAATCTTCTGATAGGGCAGAAAACATAGTAGGAAAAGGAGAAATTGCTCGTTAGAAGCGATTTCTCCTTTTCCCGCAATGTTTTTTTCCAAAGTCGTCTGCAACAAAGTGGCCAAATGACGTTATGTTTTGGGAAAGGGTTAAGAAACCATCATAATTAAAAACCTAGCTAAGAATGAAAGCAAAAAGTTTATTCTTAGTACACCATAATTTTTCTATGCAGTTGCATTAAGTTAAGTTGTCCAGGGATAGAATACCATACGAGGGAAACGTTTTGAAATAAATATGGAAAGAAAATATGATATCATATTTGTTACAAGATACGTTGATGGCTCCACATGATTATGTTAATTTGGCAATAATTAGCTTCGCAATAATGAATGAAATAGAAAATAAAAGCCGTTACCCCTACATAGGGTGACAAAAAACACCGCCCATTCAATAAGGAGACATTAATTCACAAAAGAATATTTGTTGATTATGTGTGCCTTGTGATGCGAGGAACATGTCAGGTTATACTTATTTATGGATCACGTGTCAATTATTTTAAAAATGGTTTTGTTCGCTAACCGACTTTTCGTTATATCAAGTTTTAACCGCCCCTGGGTGCATGGGAACTTGCTAGAACCAGTTACATATGCTAGTTAAAGGCGCTTGATCACATATGTGAGGAGATTTGGAGATTAAAATCTATTTTCTTTAACCCTTTCTCAAACAATAACGACATTTGACCACTTTGTTGCAGACGACTTTAGAAAACATTGGGGGAAAAGGAGAAATTGCTCGTAACGAGCAATTTTTCCTTTTCTCACAATGTATTCTGTCGTATCAGAAGATTATTTTCCAATTTCATCAGCTTTTGAAATGTCGTCTGCAAACTCTTTCAATTAGGAACAGTCGAAAATGTGTTGTTTGGGAAAGGGTTAAAACTGCACAACAGCTGTACTGTTGTATGATACACAATAAAGAATAGTCACAATATGACCGCGTCAAATATTTTTGCCTTTCTTGTACAAACTTTTGCCATTGATAGTTACATTGTTTACCCCGCATGAGTTGACCAATCAACTTGGTTCTGTAAATGATAACCCATGCTTTATAGTATAACGGCGTCACGTCTAACACTCGGTAGGGAAATCGCAATCGACGGGCGATGTTTTAGGTCATTCGTGCAGGTCGAATGCGATTTCTCTACCGATGTGGGTTATCATGTGCTACCAGAACCGGAAAATAGATGTTAAGGACGTCTCTGTAGTTTTTTTCTGCGCACGTTATCTGTGCATCCAAGGGAGATAATAATATGTTAACGAAGAGGATCTTGTATAGTAGTCAGACTATCGTTTTTATTCGGACGAAATTTGCTGTATGCTTTTTATTTTCAAAGAATGATCATATTATCCATAAAACCATGAAAGGTTATTAACATTATTATATTTTTCTCATGCATATTGAGACCCCAGCTTATTTTTTAAAGTTTAAAGTTATTTTAGTTGTTTTATAAATGTTTTTTCAAATACGGTTTCCATGTAAACTGTCATATTACATAAAATCCAACTCGTCAACGTATCTTTTAGAGTTGAATGTATTAATTCGTGTTTTTTGTGTTAATACACTTCCAAAAATTATTTTATTACCTTTGAAGATGGTATGATCATTTTGACATTTTTGCCCCAAACCGTTACCATGGAAACTGTCATTTTACATAGAAACTAACTCGTCGACCTCCATTTTTCTTTTCATTTCTAAATTCACAATACAATTTTAAATAACATATCAAAAATTTAGAAAGTTCCATGAAAGGATTATTCTTTTATAAAACTGTAGAACATGTCCTGAACGGGGTACATACTGTGACTATCGATTAGATGGCAAAAGTTGATGTAAAAGCAAAAAACAACTAACGCGGCTATCTTGTTCGGACATAAGAATGTAAATTCTGGTCACGTGATTTCCCCCGCCTGCACAAGGGATATCGCACAGCACCCTCGCGACGAAAAGTGTCGTTCCTGATTTGCCCATGTGGACAAAATTTGGCATTATTCACAACAAATAAAGGGGAACCAAAGGTCAACTGAGAAATGGTTCAGACCGGAAACAACAAAGCTTGTTGTTTCGGGTCTGAACCATTTCTCATTTGACTTTTGGTACTCTTTTATTTGTTTTGATTAATGCCAACACCGTGGCCAAGTGGCCTTCTTGTGTGACTTGTTCCGAAATGGCCGGTTCGTGAGCCGCGAGCTAGTTAAATTTAATGGTTACCGACTGGGCGCCTGGTATAGTAATAGAAGTTCGGAGGTACTTGGTATAATCAGTGAAAGGTGTTTCATAATCCAAACTTGTTGGCACTTTCAATTGGGGTGCCACTGTAATTAACAAAAACCTTTAACCTCTACCGAAAAACAGTAAAAATACATACCAATTAAGGACCTATAATTACCTAACTTCAACGAGATCGATTGCCAAAAAAGCATTTCAACAGCATTGTAATTTTTGACACTTCATTGATCATGAATTTGAAAGAACCGCTTGGTTTGCATATTTTCATAAAGGAAGACCGGAATGTCGCCAGAAATTGTACATATTCCCAGGTCTTTCTATGTCACTTGTTAAGATTGGTGTCTTTTTTAAACCTTATAGGTCTGGAACCGACTTCATACTTATGCAAACAAGTAAGATCCAGGCCAGCCGCCAAGTAAATTGGCGGCCGGCCTGTGATTAACCTGATTGCTACTCTGAGTATCTTTCCTCACCAAGATTAAGCAGATATTTAAGGTTTTTAAAGCAGACGACACAAAAATATATTTTTAGAAAATTACCCAGCATTCTAAGGGTTAAAAGTACACTCCCGAGCCCCAATGGTTAAGTCTGTCGCCAGTCTTGCTTTGAATGTTGAGGCCCCTAAATAAGAACGCATGCCTTGTATCAATGTTCTTTATGAAGTTTATGGATTGACAAATATGTAGTTAGAGGATTTGTTTTATATTTGATATTTTGCTTTTATTATTGTTCTTTAAGCTGTCTGCACAAAATTATTGACATGTTTGCAATATACGCCTTCTGCATGGCTATAGTTAAATATGTGAAACCCCCCGAAATCTATTTTATGGAATGTTCCAAATTGAAAGCAGTAGCAGACAGCATTTACAGGAAGTTAAATAAGAACGTTTTATTTGTCATTTGAAATAGAAACCCTTGTGACGTTAAAATAAATAGCTTGTTTCAAGCAATTTCTTTTGTTGTCGTTAAGATTTCTTAAGTGTTACAAGCAATTTCTTCCGTTTCCGAAACGATTCCTTAAGGGTTTTCTTTACCAAATTAGAAAGACGATGCATATCCGGTTAAATATGCTATATAGATTTTGTGGAGAAGCGCATTAGCTAGTTACCTCTCCTGTATACAATGGGGCTTCGGGGCATGAATAAGTATGTCTGTCCTCACCGAGCAAATATATTCGAGTGTTCTGATTTAAGGGTAAGAGCTTTAAACGCTCACTATATACTCGTCCAAATATGTTTAAACTTAATGGTATTCCAAAGTAAAATAAAAGAATAGCAGTTTATCAATCTCGCAATATTAATTAGGGAACCTCTCAAAAGACATTCAAATTCATTTGATAATTTTAAATGAAATTGCCCATGCAGATATAAAAGGATGGACAAGCTATAGTCCACATTCCATAAGCATGGTTACGAAGTAGTGTTCAAACCGGAATCAAACTTATGCACTTCCCACCCCCTAAAAAAACTCCCCTTTTTAAAACTTTTTTTTTCGTCTTACATCGTCTATTGATTTTGTACATTAGAAATGCGAAATCAAATATCATATTACAACCATCCTTTATCCCTTGAAATGCTTGGTAATTTTTTAAAAATGAATTATTGTCTCGTCTGCTTTCCAAAACTTTAAAAATCTGCTTTATTGTGTTGAAGAGAGATACTTAGAGTAGAAATCAGGTTAGACCACAGGCCAGCCGCCAATTTAATTGGCGGCTGGCCTGGATCTAACCTGTTTCCATAAGCATGAAGTCGGTTCCAGCACTATTGGGGTTAAAGCGGACCATTTTCTTGTTTATTTAGAGGATTGGTTGAGACTTCACAACCTACGTTGACCTGGATTTAGACCAGTTCCCTGTATAATTTGTAACAAACGACTTTGAACCCTATAGAAATTCAGTTTAGCCGTTGCATCGTCATTTATTTAAAAAGTAAAATAATTCTGACAAAAAGGGATAATGCTCATGAAGAGCAAATACCTATTTTTCTTTCGTCACCTTTGTTATTAAGTTCGTCTATTGACATAGCCTTAACGGTTGCCTTTATTACATACCTAAATTAGAAGGTTTACAGAATAGTGTTTGTATGAATTTGTTTCAAAGTGCAAGCATGTCGACAACACTAAAGTTCTTTGTTATTGGTCTATTGCTAAGGCTTTACTAATCATTGCTGATGAAAAAATAACAATTCGTTCAATAATTAAGAACATGCCATTTTCAATATGTTTATTGACATTACCTCTTAGTTTTGCAGTGGCATCTATTTATTTACTATGTAATCTCTGCTATAGCATAAAAGCTATCTTAGACTTTAAGTGATTTGTATTTTGATAAACATTGCGGCCATTGTCAACAAAGACCATTGTGGGGTTTAACTGCACATTTTAGTATTATCCGTTATATAAATATGATCATTTATGAGTATTTTCTCCCTGAAAATGAACCGAATAAATTGAAAGAGATACATAACTTAAAGTTATTCCTAATATAACTGGAAAGAAACTGAATAGGAATCAGCAAGTAAGAATCAAAGCAAAAATGTATGTTTTCGGAAATCTTGATCTTATTCCAACAACTATTTCAATTGTCGTATGCACCTACGTCCGCTTTAAGCAGTTTTATTCACAACCATTCTGCATCTTTTTTTCATGGTCGCTTTAAATGATATTGCCTGTTTATCAAACCTAACATGAACAGAATTTGAAATTCCATAGGGAGAAGATATGTAAAAAGTCCGCTACATTTACCCAAATCTGTTTGACGGTAAATTGCTTTTTATTCGCCATTTCGAAACCCATTCTTTCGTCGGATTAATTCGGTCGTTCTTGGATTACAAAGATGTGTAGAGACCGGACATATTTGGTTTAGCGCAAATAGTTCCGGCCGATGTATATGGAGAACGACCGAAGAAATCAGATGAAAGTATGAGTTTCAAAATGGCAGATTGTGGGAATCTAATTATATAAAACTTCGAAACCTATCGAGTGTAATGGCACGCTTTAGTTACCAACTTTCCTTTCACGGCCCATATCATCGTAAGCAAATGAACCTGTCGCAGGCAAAATTGAGCCTTCAATACATTATCAACCCATTCGCTCATACGGGATATAGTGAGCGATCTAAATTCAAAGCGGCACAGCGGCGACAGACGGCAATTACAAAGTCGGAATAACGTTTTTTTGAACCAACTTTCGGAATGAAACCAATGTGACGAAAAAATGGAGTTTGCATGTTCCTGTCGTTAATAAACACATATCACAACCCCGTATTGATAATGTTTGCGTACTAAGGACTAATTCCAATAACTTAATACAATAAACATCGTCGTCAAAAAGAAAGACTATACTAAGCATATGTTAATATCTTTCGGAGAGCTTTGCTATTCGTGATTAAACTTTAAATATTTTTGCTGTTCCTAAACCACCGATTTTCTCAATTCTTATAGTATCACCATTCTTGAAATTCCATATTCTTATAAAATGTGCTCAATGTTTGTTGATAATGCTTTTGTCTAAGCCATATTCTATGTTATTGTAAATGGCTATAGTCAAATTGTCTCGATGATTGCCAATAAAGTAAGAAATTGAAATTGTATGACTTTAAGTTTTGACAGGGCAAAGACGATAGGTTTTCGAATCAAAGCAACAATTACGAGAGAGATTGACAGTATGTTTGTTTATGTAAGGTTTACCACCGTTTCAACAAATTTTCATTTATGTTACGGCTTTGTTGGATTCATAAGTTTTAGACTAGAGTTGTGATAGATTGAAATAAAATCAAACAGCACACTAAAACAAAATACGTTTAAGAATAATTATCACTTAACCCTTTCCCAAACAACAAATTTTTGACTGTCCCAAATTGAAAGAGTTTGCAGACGACATTTCAAAATGTGATGAAATTGGAACATAATCTTCTGATAGGGCAGAAAACATTGTTGGAAAAGGAAAAATTGCTCGTTACGAGCAATTTATTCTTTTCCCACACTGTTTTCTAAAACCGTCTGCAACAAACTTGTCAAATGTTGGTATTGTTTGGGAAAGGGTTAAGAGCGCACGAACACCACAATACTTAACGAAACACACGAAATATGCAGTTATTCATATAAAAAAACTTACCTTGATACAGATGGTGAACAGTACCTGAAACAATATACAATGAACACTATTAACATTAATGTTATACACATAATGAAATTATCATATATACGTAATGAAAACAAGTTATATACTTAATGAACTTATCATATAATTGTATGCAATGAAATCAACGTATACATAATGAAATTGTCGATTATACGTAATGAAATCAACTTACATACATAATGAACTGATCATGTATACGTTATTGAATCAACGTATATACATAATGAACGTGACATATATACGTAACGAATTCAACTTATAAACGTAATGAACTCGACATAAAGGCATAGTGATATCAGCATATGTTCATTCACATGTAGTGTACTCTAATGTTGTTTTTAGTTGTACTGCCTGGGTAAAACACCACTATGATCGCTTGTGTCTCTAGAGACAGTGTCTCACCACAGAGCACCTTACTGAACAATGAAAGTCAGCCATCGAAACTCGAACCCGAGTTGTCCGGTTTCTAGTCCCTGACGCTAACCATTTAACCACCACGGAGCTTGTTTATTACTAACCAAACATAAAACTTGTTCCGGTTACGGTCATAAAACAATCGCTACTTAGGTAATAACACGAGAAGGGACAAACTCCTCACAGTAATCTCCCTTTTGATGGGAATGGTCACCGCCGTCACAAGTGTCACGTGACAATCTGCTTAGAAATGAAAATGGCGTTTAAAGATGGCGGCGGCACCTAAAGAATCTTTCATTAGTGCTTTGTTTGTAAAGAAAATGAAACATTTGTTTTTATTTCAAATGGTCAGAAAGTAACACACGAAGACATTATCGATCCCTTTACTACTATTTCTTTAAAACATCCTTTAAATTTCATCCAAACCTGAATTAAATTTTTGTGGTGGTAGTGATCGATGCAGCGTCGCAAAGGGAGATCGTTGTGGTAAGTTATGAGCCGGGATTCGAAAATGTTTAGGTTATTGTCGGTATCGACAGAGACAGGGGTCCCTAGTATAAATCCCAGACTTACCCCACAGGTTTCACACACGTGTCGTCCACAATCTTGTCAAAGTCTTGGTTGGCATTTAACCTGAAATATAAGTAAACGAGTGAGTGAAAAGGCGTAAGGATATGGTCAAAGGTACCGATAAGCAGGGTGACTTTTCACTTTAATCTAATTATTTGTTTTAAACCAAACCCCAAACCCTCTATTGTTGGTACTTATTAGAATCGTCTCGTCGAAGCATATGGTCGAAGGTCCAGATAAACAGGTTTTTTTTGCCATCTTATTCAATTATTTGTTTTCCTAACTACTTCTTCGATGCGATTCTTATGAGTACCTACAATAGAGGAATTTATTATCAGTCTTAAAATATGCATGAACCTATCATAGTCACATCTTACAGTCATCTGATATGGTATAATAGTATGAATACACTTTTACAAAACTGACAAAAGAAATTTTGTTAAATGAAAAGAAATTAGTTTCTGTTGCCACAATGCCTTCTGTTGGAATATTTGGCTTATGAAACACCAAGCATTTAATTGATTGAACCAAGTCCCTCCCAACTTTAACACTATGCTACGCGCCAAGCGGATATAAGTCCATTTATCTAACAAGCTAGCAGGTAACCGGTCATTTCGGAACAAGTCCCGTGAGACCATTTTTTCGGACAAACGCCTCCATTGGGATCGAACCTTCGACCTCCCCGTCCGAAGCGGACGCCGTAACCTCAGGGCCAGGGTGACTCATACAAAAAGAATGTGTTGGTGAAGCGTGCTCTTCTCAAGTCGAACCTTCCGTGTAAAATTGCAAAATACCTCGTGAGGAATAAATATTGTAACGAATCGAGAAAGAAAGAGAGAAAGGAGAATTTGTATTTTTGAACGAATCTAACATGTATTTTATTTAAATAGATAACGAATATTATGCCTTCTTTCATTGCGAAAATTGTGTAAAACACAGCCATTCATATCTCTTCTTTTTTTTATTATAAACAACTCTTACAGATTTGTAAATTGTATCATGGGCCACAGGCCTTTGACTGAATAAACTTATTTTATTGTATCTATTGGCTTGGACAAGACAATCGAACACTCGAATGTGTTTTAATCTTGT